>JARKHS020026157.1:0-531050 GCA_030143305.2 Amblyomma americanum | reverse complement strand
ATCTTGACTGTATCCTCACGACCAAAACAAAACACATATTATCTTGACTTCTCTCTTCAGAAAGAGGCAAACATATAAAGAACGGCAAGGCAGTTTACTTATAGATTAGGAGTGGATTTCGCTAAGCCCTTCCTGAGGACGCTTCTTTACCCTCAAATGTTTCTCAACCATGCGTTCCGAGAGTTGTACAAATCTTTCCAAAGATGCTGCTTTAATAGACCAGATTTCATTTTCTTTCTTTCTCTGCACACAGTTTCGTCATTGAGTTCTTTCAACGCTTACCGACGAAACGCTATGTGTACCGTGTATTGAGCACGCATGCCTTTTTTTTCTCACCAGCGAAAATGTTCTCGTGGTTTTACATGTTTCTTGGTTAAACATTAAAACTGTTACTTGGATTCCATCACTTTATCGTTTCTAGTTTACGTGAAGTGTAAAGAAGTACAGACAGCACATTTTCGCAGTGTCTTTGTTCTTTGCAATAACGGGTAAGAAACAAATGTGCATGAATCATCAGCTGGTATTCACCTAGCTACGACCGAATATTTATATTTTAGTTTCGTCGCCTCTACTTGTTTTATCTGCGGTCTCGAAAACGGATCGATGGTAGTAATGAAAAGCTGTGATAAAAGTGTTGCTTCTTCATTCGTTCTTATTGCGGCTATGTGTAATATTAACTTGAAAGGATGAAGCAGCGATTATTTTAGAAGATTTTTCTCCGTCTGTAGTGACCTGTGACCGCCATCGGTCGGAATTTGAAACCAAATCAGTAGGAGACAAAAACTGCAGTCCTTAATTTTTTACTTAATTGGCTTAAGCGTAAACCCTTCTTGATTTATGTAAGAATGACGTGTTAGGTCACACGCAGCCAGAAATTTTCTACCTATACGCCACGTGCGCCGCCTCTAGGGGCACCACTGAAGGTCACCTAGCGGTAGCCGCTGGAACTGTAGGCAGGTCACTCGTCGTGGCTACCCTTAGTCGCTTCAAGCACGGCCAGCTGCGCACGTATGATTTTCTGTTCTTGCGTGTCTCCTACAGTAACATTTGAGACGAAAGCTTGCGCGAAGGAGTAACACTGAATGAAAGTAAGCATGCACCCTACGCTGCCGCTCGCAGGCACGACACCCTGCCCAACGAGCCAAGAGCTTGCCCTAGACGAAAGTCACCGCACCGTGCACTATATCACCTTCGTTATTGCCGCGGACAGATGCCGGCACACGTTCACCGAATTTCACATTTCCGATTTATTATCGCACAAACTATTTTTCGATGTTTAAGTTGCAAGGGTAGATTTTTGTCGTGTTGAGGCACTGGCGTCGGACTTGCGAGCTGATTGACACAAAGATGGGCTCGCGGACAAGTAGCAACAATAGAGCTGAAAAAAACAAACGCATGTAACGTCAGCCAGTGAAGTTAATTGTCAGTATTTGCGGTTGCCAACTTTGCACTGTTGCTGAAGGTAAATGAAACTCTTTTGCTTGAACGGGCGTTAAGGGACATGTATTGATTAGTTGAGCCCATCAGGCGCCTGTTGTGTAATATGCAGCTTGCTGACTGCATTTAATGTGGAAAGCGAAATATTGAAAACTCTTTGCTGCAGTGCAATTTGCCACTTGGTAATGGTACAAATTTTCAGAAGAAAAGGAGCATATCTCAAGCTCCATGACCAGAAAATGTTTTCTCATCAGTCCACGTGCTCGCCTACTGCCTTGCAGTGCGAGAAATGCATGCTCGTTG
Organism: Amblyomma americanum; assembly: GCA_030143305.2. NCBI lineage: Eukaryota > Metazoa > Arthropoda > Arachnida > Ixodida > Ixodidae > Amblyomma > Amblyomma americanum. The sequence continues at coordinate 529,310 of JARKHS020026157.1, read as the reverse complement.
AACAGTGGAGACGATGCATGCCTTCGTCGGTGGAAAGTGATTAAGATCATAAGAAGGATGGCCCGATCGCTGAAAACACGCCCAAATTGTCAAGGAAGACCATTTATTTATGTTCGCATTTGGAGGCGTTCAGATTCGCTTTGGCAGGCTTTAGTCAAGAACCACCGATTGAACAGCCTAAAATGCCCAGTCAAGACCATTCGGTCTTTCCCATCTTCTGCGCAAGCAGGCTCTAAACTGGATACACTCCAGTGACGCTGAGTGCATCACAAAACAAGGAGCACATACAGTTTTGGAAATTGGATACAGCCTGTCAAACACTCGGGACAGCGATGCCGAAAGACACCCTGGCTGAAAACTTCGGCCTCCTTGTTTCACAATGGAGTTGTAGCACACAGCGCTCACGTGAGATGTAACATCAAGCGATAAATGTGCAGTGTTCACATATGTGAGTGTAATAAACGGCGTGGTCAGCTTGGCAGATATCTTATTTCATACAGCGCATGCGAGCGTCCATTCTTATTTTAATGTGACATGTTGAACTTGTGCGCATCACAAAGTTGAGCGAAAACCAGTACAGCGAAGGCTCGCAGTTATGTGTTCTTGGGTTATATTTTTTTTTAGTGCGCAAGCACTTATAGTGGCTATTCCCCGCATTTGGACGTTATGTGTTTGTTTGCCTGTTTGTCTGAAGCCGGTTTTGTGGCCGGCTGCTCACCTGCCCATGTAGTAGTGGACAACGTTCCCACCATGTCAGGCGACGCGATTTATTCGTGAGAGGCTGCTCAGAAGAGCAGCCTGGGTCGCAAACCAACCCAAGCAGCCGAAGTCCCGTGGTTGGCAACACCAGCCACTGCTCACCTGCCCACCGGGTGGCTTGCTTGCCGAGGGTAGCCGGTGCTAACCAGGCGAGAACCTGGGGTGCTAATTAGGCAGCACCACCCCTAAGCGCTCCTGGCTAAGGGGAATGAGCAGCAGTGGTTAGGAGGAGAACGTGATTAGAATGATGCTTTCACAGTATCTACACGTCGGTGGATAGCGACAAAGAAGCAGGAAAGGCAAAGAGTATTGGTTCATCGAAATTAAGCAAGACGCTATTTTATTTTTACTTTTCTTGCCGAACAGCCAAGATCCACTGCTCATTCTGTTGTGTACTGAAAGCAGGAAATTGGCAAAAGAGCGCTCCTCAAGAGCTCTAAAGATCCTTCAGCAGGCAACTATGTAGCCATTTTTTTCTTTTGGTGGATGGAATGCTTACGCAAACTTAGATTCGCAAGTAATCAGTATTCCACACGCCGTAGGAGCAGAGAAATGGACGGAGGAGAGCGGCAGATAGGACCGTCTACGCTCCTCGGCCTGCCGACAAGCTGTGCAGCCATCAGCATGTGCGCGGCCTATGGCCCTTTAATGCACTGCTTTCCACTGGAGAACTTTATTTTACTTTTGAGGCAGCTACAAAATTTTACCATTTTTTTCGACCAGATACTACTCTTGTAAATGTTTTTCCTTCTTTGTGCTTTGTGATTATCTTCATTTGGGGATTGTTTGATGGAATGTATTTTTTGTGAGTTTTCGGAGACAACCTTCGCTACCTCCCCTACCTTAGCGTGCATTCAAAATCCTGTGGTGCACTTTAACTCGTCTTTATATAATGACTTATTAAGGCAAAAGCATGATATGGCCCATTAGGAGCGAAAGGTTCATGAGATTTGGCCGGCGCTATTGGCTGGAAGGGTTTCTTTGACGGTGGAAAGCCGCTTTTTCATGGCTTGCATCCTACTATAGCTAGAGAGAGACATTTAGAAAGAAAGGCATGCCTCCTAGACATTCAAACTGAGTCCATACATTTCAAATACTCGTTCAGAATAAAAGGAATCTACACGATCATTGCGTTGTATGCGAATGAGTGGACTTTCGAACGCCGGAGTGATCTGTTTTCACATCTCGTTTATCAAAGTAGGCTTATTGCATATGGATGTGCCGGATACAATGTTCATTGAGAACATGTCTTTCACTTTTGTGTCACAGTGCAGCAGGGATCCACATCCATGCTGCACAACCCGCAGCAGGGATGCGGGTTCCATCCCGGCCGCTGCAGTCGCATTTTGATACAGGCGAAATGGTAGTGGCCTGCGTACTGTGCGATATAAGGCACGTTAAACAATCGCAGGTGGTTGAAATCATCCGGAGCACTCCACTGCAGCGCCCCTCATAGCCAGAGCCTCTTTGGAATGCTAAAGCCCATACATCCTCAAACATTTCATAACTTCTTACACATCAGTACGCTAAGCGCAGGGAGGCTCAAGAGCCCGTGTGCGATCGTACCCCTTTTTACTACAAGACTTGAATTGAACGACGGCAGAATTTACCGCTACAAATGAAGTCACTCCTCTAAGTGGGTGGCGCCAATAAAAAAGTTTTCCATCCGTGTTTTGCTACAAGTCTTCTTATGCATATCTGTCGTGACAAGCCTGCCGTGATTTCGTCGGCTCTGCAGCAGAGTAATAGTGCAAGGAGAGCAGGAGAAAAAGCGTTTTAGAAGTGTTCCTCACTGGATATACAGAGTGCAAACTTGCGCAATGTTAGCCCAATACCGAGTGCTGGGAGAGTCAATTCCCTGTGGGATTAGCACCAGTTAATCGCTCCGTTGGGTAGATGCCAGTCACGGTCCTTCTGTGGAATATAATCGCGACCAATTGACTGTGTTTGATAGTAAAACTAACAGTATCAATTTCATAAAACCCAAATGAGCTGCATGCACAGCTTCCAAAGCAATCACACATGGGTGACCGCCCACCTACCTATTGTTTCGATTATTGGCCCGCCATGCACATGGCAGTCTGGTTGACGGCACGCTTTCGAGACATGGGGTGTGGGGCCCACTCCGTTCACAGAATATTGTGCACGAACCAAACCAGATCAACGATCAATCTACCAATGATTTTTTTTTGCGTCGTTACCTGTATCGCGGGCTTACTCTGAATATTTAGCGTTATTTATAATCCATTCTCGTGCTGGTGACGCGTGCAACCTGGGTTCAGTACCGTGCAATGGAAAACTCTTACGGTCATCTGGTGGCCGCGGTGGCCGTGAAACAGGCAAATTAAATGCTTAAAAGCCTTGTGTGCCCGAATCTCGTCAGGGTTATGTGATCAAAGAGGGCAATGAAGGAGCCATCCAGGTAGAGGCTGAGAGTTCTTCGAAAATATTGATATCACATTTGTATCCTAAGGGTATGCAAGAAGTTATTGGCTCGATCATTTATTGCTTGGTAGGTAGTATTAAACACGCCGTACACAGCCGTTTAATTACAATGGAGACATTCTTTATTCAATCCAGAACGCACGGCTTTCAGAGCGAGCGGATTGCCCTTTGTTATGGACAGCCAAGCTGGAGACTGAGAACAAGCATAAAATTAAGAAAAGAGACGCACAAACTATGTGAGTCGTTCCCATCATTACCCTAGAAGTCAGATGCCCTACGCACGTTTTACACGTGCCATAAGCTCTGCTTAGCAAATTTCACGTCAAGAAACGTCGCAGCTGCATCGGTTCAGAACCATATCAAAGTCAACCTCTTCTGTCAACTCGATTACAGAATGCTGAGGTCCCTAGCTCTATTGTTAACTTCATGGATGAAATGCGCAAGAAATTAAAAAAAAATAACGCAGACGAAACCGCCTCAGTTTTCGATGGGACTTTGTAATCCTTGATTGTAAACATCGGTAGAGGCAAAGCTCTATTTTGAGTACGCAAACATTTCTGTGGATCCCACATGTCAGGTTTACTTTTCTAACAGGATGTAGACGACACGGCTTCCACAACATGCAATAATTTATGGACCTTTCAACACACGTGCCGAAAGGCTGGCAGCTCTTTTTCTTTGTCCTCAGTCGCTCTTGAAACATGAGCTCGCAAGTCAACCCTGTCATCACGGCCAAAGTTACGAGCTGAAAAAAAGCAATGTGGTGCTATCGGTTGCAAAAGCGGAAAGGGGACGGATTTGTGCGCGTTTATCACAAAAAAAATGGACGGCTAGACTGAAAAACACACTGTACCTGAGCTTCACTCTTCTTTCTAAGTGCACCGTTTCAGAAACGCCTGCTGTGGCTCTCGTACGGAATAAACTGCTTTACAGCCTGCCAGTGTCAGTGCTGATGCTTGGAACGAAACGTTCTTGTGAATCCAATCGAGGAACACGTGGGCGTAAACCAGGTTAATAGCGGCGGAAGGCTTTTTTTTTAGCGGGATATTTTGCAAAACCAGATATTTCATTCAACGACCACCAGCCCTGACATCAACCGGATGCATCCTGAGCACGCTGTTTGCGATGCCCAAAGACAAAAGTACCTCCGCGAACTCCACCTAGAGGAAATAAAGTATCCACAAACTGGTGGAATCTCTTCAAGCAAGAACAAGAAACTAGCGCCGCCAATCTTCTTTTCTGTGCATGGACATGGGTGCGCTGATCGTCTCTTTTAAGATATTGCTTTCAAGAGCGTAGCACTTGCAGCAAATGTGAGATGCTGTGTAAGCGGTCAACAAGAGCCCCTTTCTTGCTTCCGGAACCAAATAAAGAACTTGAGCACTTGCAACAGACAAATGTATACATCGAAAATCTGGTCGCGCCTATACAAAATATATGTACAAGAATCTGCGAAATTTGAAAATATTTTGCAAAGAGCTGGACCGAGCAGAACACAGAAACAAATGGTAGTCACGTAGCATTATAACGAGTGTAAAATCTGCTTCCTAGGAAATCATGCATTCAAGTACAGATCTGATATCAGCGGGAATGTTGTTGCAGTCATTTGATGATTTAAACTATTTAGAAACAAAAGGTATTTGTGAGGAGGTAGAGGCTCGCTTTGTGTGGGCAATCAACCCGGGAGGAACGTTACAGTTGGGCAATACAATCTATTTATTTTACAAATACTCATGGTAACAGATTTATAAAGCAACAAAGTGTGCAAACATTTACGGCTTAAATTCATTCACGAAACCAAAGCCAGATCTCAGAGGTGCTGTGCCGGGTATTAGAACTGATATAAAACTAAGCACGAATAGAATTGTTGTTGACTAATTAGAGAACGAAATTTTAAACGTGTGATTAGGATCCGGGATGGCATCGCCATGTTCAAGTTTTGACCATAATAGAAATGAATAATAGAGCCAATATCACAAAGTACGGGCTTTGCCTAGGTAGGTCCCAAGTACGCGACATTCAAATAGGGTTGCTTGATATTAGGATAGTGAAAGCGTTGCAGTTTAAGGTTGAAGAAGTAAGTATGCAAAGACCACAGGGAGTGAATCTGAATGTTATTTAGTGTATACGTCGGTACATTCGCCTTCACATTGTCTAGACAAACGCGTAAGGTTATAGTATAGGCACCACAAGACGGACACGCAGAAGACAAGAGAACAGGAGGGGAACTGCACCTTGACAACTCTCCCAAATTTTCACCTTTTTGCATCAAATTTCATTTGTTCAGTTTGAAGATATCGCGCATTTTCCTCGCTCTAAACATTAACGTAAACAAAAGTCATCAGTCTAAAAGTCTGTTCCTGAAAGCACACAGGTATGCTAAGTGCAAAAACCGTTACCATTTATCTAGGGATCTGCTTATTTTGGGTGAATCGGTAATTCCCCGAAGAGAAACATAAAGCGTTTTTTTAATGTCGCCGAAAACTCTTAAGTCCCGACAAATTTTTTTTTAGCTAGTAATTGACGTCGGTTTATCTGCTCACACACCGCATCGCTAGACCGATAATAAGGAATGAAATATTAGAGAAAAATCTCTTTTCATGAGACTTTTCGCGATGGCGCCAAGCGTATCCCCGTGAGGCTCTATTGCTAGCCCTTGGTCCGGCGTGGTTGAGCGCAGAATCACGGGTAAGCGCTCGCCCCAGCCGTATTTGTCAAAAGCATGACGTGAGGCGCCACAGACAGTTGCAGGCCTTCGCTTCGCGTGAACATAAAAAGCTTCCGCCGAAACCTTCCTTGAATGCTTTACCTTCACCCACAACCTCGACGACCTCTGGCGAGCCGTCCCGTCAAGCACTGGAAGCCGTCCGACGCCAAAGAATGCCACACTTGACTGCACACAGTGTTTTGTACTTCGGTCCCTGTTTTTTTTTTCTGGATGCGCAAGATCTCTCAGTAGTACGTAATTAATCTGCAATAGCAATATACGCAGACAATAGTATGTTACTTATCACTGTGATAGAGTAGAGCAACAAGAATGTAAAATAACTGAGCAATTTTACAATGTTTCACAGCACCTTGAAAATTCTCGCCTAACTCACAATAGCGGTAGGAGGAAGAAAACCAACGTTCGATCATAAAAAGCCAGAGAAGCTGTCACCGCTCTGCCCGGACCAAGAATGCAAGGTGCATGAATATTTAGTTTTTCTCCGGTGTTACCTTGTAATACTTCTTTAAAATAGTCGTTTCCCCGCACACTTTACAAATTTGGAGCTCCCTTCTGAGAACTACTCGTCTTCTTCCTTAGATAGAAGTTGTAATGGCAAAGCATTATAGGCGTCATGCGAAGGAATACCCGTCACCGGAAGTTTTCCGGAAAATGTGTCCGAAAATTGCCTCCACAGCAAGTAACCACATTTAAAAATAAAGAATTTCGTCGGCATTCGAGTTCGAACCCACGCCCTCATCGTGCCAGGGGGGCACGCAATGCGTACACCGCGAAGAGTCATCTTTTTTTTTCTTGTCGCATGGAAGTACACCCACACTAACAGGCTTCAAGTCCGACTTCACCAGGTCGCGTCCCGCGACTCGTCATACACGATCACACCAGCATCCTGCTCTCACTTTTCCCGCACATCAAAATTCCGGTAGACACACACATGCATTGAGAAAAGGGAGCTAGGCAGGAGGTCGATTGTACGCGGCATATACCGCTCGCAACATAGCACACTGCTCTCTGAACAGAGACGTGGCGGCACTGCGTGTCGATGTGTCTAGCGGCTCTTTCACAGGCTGAACAGTCCTGTGAGCACTAAAATATCACATAGAAACTTGGAGTTTTCCATTGTAGAAAAAATCTTATAGTGTAAGGCGTAATCAAAAAGTCTTTTTTGCAGACCGCTGTAGAATGTCCCAAAAACATGGCATCATAACGAAACTCAAAGCAATGATCAATAGTTTCTAGCTGCTGACAAAACTACAGTTCACAGACCATGGCAAAAAGTCCTTTTTTCAAGAAGCCACATTTCGACAGGTATGGTTGACGTATGAAGTTTAAAAAGAAAGTCTTTGCGGCCGCAGGAACATACTCGCACATCCGTTGCACCCGCTTTAATGCACAGTTCTTTAGAATTCAGCGGTAAGGCTGTGAATACATCGCTACAGGAAACAGTGTCTCAATGAGAAGTTTTGTCATCTTTCTTCAGAATAGGCGGCATAGGGATTCTAAGGAAAACCGCACAGTGTGGAAATGGAATGTGTCAACGACTTCTTTAAGAAGACCCCACAAAGGCCCCACGCTCCAATGGCCAGTGGGCGCAAACAGAATACGCAACTGAGCACTTAATCGCCTGTTCAGCACAGGTAAGAGGAAGGAGATGGTTTGCTGTTTTAAAAAAAGAAAAACCTTCAAACAAGCTGATCAACAAGCAGCTGTTGAATGCCAGCTCCACCAGCCTCCAGAGGGAGAAACAAATTGTGTCGACGCATAGGCTCCGATTGAGAGCTCCACACAACACTCGCAAAAATTGTATGCATTGCCTGCACTTTTTTCCTTGCACAATGCAGCACCTGCAAGACATAGATAAGCTTCGAAACCATCAGGTATTGCATATTTGGGCTCGTGCAAGGAGAGACAGCACCCTGTCCATCCAAGCCTGGGTTTCTCGCCCAACTAACGAAATCTGAGAATCCCAGTAAGGCCCACTATTACGATACTTATGCAAGGGAAGCCTCAAATACTGTAAGTCTTCGGAGTCCCACCTGTCCCGTTGGCTCAAGCGTGTTAGAGGGGCATGAAGTGAACGCGTTGTAGTGGGCGTGACTATAAAGTGTGTTGGGGATGTGTACTTATGTTAGGCAACGATGACTTGCAAAACAAAATGCTGCTGACGTCATCTAAGAAACACGTGATAAGTTTCACGTGACACCAATGAGTTAGAAAAAAGTGTCTGAGGTTCAAATGGAAATTCTTTCGCATTTCTGCAATGCAGCAGACTGCAGTGCCGTCCAAGTTTTTTTTTTAGATTCAGCGATTTTTAGGGCAGAAAGTCCTACTGTACGTGTACGTGTCCTATCAGAATACCTCGTTTGCTGCTGATTGACATTCTTTGGTTTTGCATTTAATATTTCCTCCTGCCATAGCGCCGTGCGATGCTGAAGTATACACATATAAAAGGTGAAACAACAGCGAAGACAAATCACGCTTGAAAAGGATCGGTCCTCCGATCAAAACATCGAGTCAACTAAAAATGTTCCTTTTAGCGAAGCCTATACTTCGCTAGGAGCCAGCCTTGCGCCTAACGTAGAGGATAAAATGACGAGGTTGTAGTAAGGCTTGAGACACCGTACATGAACTGTCTCGCTTCCGCGGCGGTGGAGATCGGGAAAGGGCGTGAGGGGTTCGACGACGTAGTTCACAGAAGGTATGCGCTCCAGGACGCAGTAGCATAGGAAAATGGATTAGACACCAAAAGTACTAAGAGGCCAGCTTATACATCAGTACAGCGCTGGAGAGTGAAAGACATATGCGGCGCGGCAAATATGGGCAGGTGTGAAGAAGATTGTGTCGTCGCCAAAAGAGTTGCAAGAGAGGTGAACAAGAACGGAAAAGCATGGAGGCAGGTCTATGTCTTCGGCACCGGGGACTTTAACAGAGGAAAGAGAAGTAGCATCCGGCAAAGTATTGGGCAGAGCAGAGAAGAGAAGGAACCCGGCTTAGCTCGAGCACAGCCAATGACAGCTTCATGGCACGACAGAAAATTCCAGCCTAGAATAATAGCATGAGAACAGGAAGGCGGCACGACGAACTCTATCATATAGACGAAGTTTTGAATCACACTCAAGTGGTACACGCTGCGGACGGCTTGATGTGCTGAGCGCTGGTCGTGCGCAGCGACAGTGCAGCAATTGGCGTAACTGCTTTCGATAAGGAGCCACAAATCTTTTTCTCCGTTAAAGATAATGCAGCGCCGGTGTCCACAAGCGTCATGACACAAAAGCCCTCGGCAGAAACTTCAATAAGATTCGCTTGTCATCTATGGGGCCTTTGAAAGTTCATCAGCGGCGCAGTTGTCTTGGGAACTGCTTCACCTAGTTTCCTCTTGAGTAGTGTTGGAGTGACGTAGCATAGGAGAGATTGAGTGGCGTCGCGGAGAAGTGAACGGTTGCTAGAGACGGCCAAACGGCTCGGGGAAAAAACATTGATGGTGGCTCAGCAGGCCCAAAATACTAACTCTTGGAAGGCCAGTACCCGGGAGCATGCGGAGGTGGTGCTGAGACTTTGAGACGACGTCGGCAAAGTCGTGGTACATTACCAAGCAGTCAGTAAGTGTACCAAATAGGCCGCTTGACGGCGGTCCGCCAGTAATTGCTGACTCGTGCAATCGGCCGAAGATAAGATGGCGCCGCTCGCTCAGGTACTGGAAGTGAAGGATAGGTAGGTGGCCGAGGTCTGGAGACGACGTCTCCGTATTTCAGTGGAGCGGTGACGGTAGCGGATGAGCGACGACGTCGTCGTCTGTCAACGGAGATGCGTCGTATGGTGTTGGATGGGCGGGCGGAGGAGCCTCAGCAACCAGCTCTTGAAAGACATGTCGGAGAGCTGGAGCCGAATATAATGGTAACTCTGGAGGTCGCGGCAGAAGGGAAGGGCTCGGAGCCGCATCTTCTGAAACAAAGTCTTTGACCTGTTGCAGCAGGCAGGAGGTGTCAGCTGCAGACGTCAGCCCAGGAAGCAACTCAAGCTTCCTGGGGTGCTGATGAGCCAGGATTCTCTGCTTGCGTAGCTCCTCGAATCTTTGCCAGAGGGTGAGCACTTAAGCGAAGGTGCGCAAGTCGTGCTAACAGCATCTGACAGGCGTCGTCATAGCATACGCCAAGGAGATCTCCAATGTAGCTTATGAAGCTTTTCGCCGACCTGCCGCGACCATTCGCCCAAGCGATGTTCGTCGCAGAGTTTCCTGACAGCCGCACGACCTAACACTTCGGAGGAGTTTGTCTTGAAGGCAGACCAAGTTCTGATGCCAACCTCTTGGTTCCGACACCACATGTTAGCTACGCCGGTGAGATGAAAAATACCGTTATTTATTTTGTTGCATCATCCAATTTATTGTTGCGGCTCACCCGCCCTTAAGACGTGAGCCCATCGTCTACATGCTGCTCATCAGTTCCGCAGAAGATTGCCCGGTCCTGTTGTGGCGAATGGACCCGGCACAGAAAAAAACATGAGCCCACTTGCACGGCTTGATGCTGAACCTCGTCAGGAATCGAAGATGTCGAGAGAGTATTGCTGGGGAGTTCCAGGGCTGTGACCCCACATCTCCACCAAATGAAGACGGAGGTTTATTGAATTGAACTGGGATGATGGCGGCAGCTGCTAAAACAGTCCGAGGTCAGCCAGGCCGAGCACAGACACAGGCGGCCATTTCAATGCTTGTGAAGCGCATATTCACCTTTGTCTTTGATATACTCTATAAAGGATGCACATTTTGAACATAGAAGGACTTGGTTGTAGGCCAGTTGGTAGGACATCGTGAGGAGCAACACCGCAAAACAGGACGGGCTGAAGATCGCCCTGTGTTGTCGCCTGCCTCAGTCACGTCCTGTTTTGCGGCTTTCCTCCTCACGATGCACATGTTGAACCCCAAGTAATTAGGGCGAGAAATATTTTTGTTGCAGTGTGCGCGTATTCTACCTTCCCACCGCGGTGGCTCAGTGCTTCTGATGCTCAGCTGCTGACCCGAAAGACGCGGGTTCGATCCCGGCTGTGGCTGGTGCATTTCAATGGCGGTTAATTGCTAGAGGCCCGCGCACTTTCCAGTCTCAGCGCATGTTCAAGAACCCCAGGTGGTCATAATTTTCCGCAGCCTTCTACTACGGCGTCCCTCATAACCTTAGTCGTTTTGGACATTAAACACCATAAAATCAAACCAACTAATGTTTTCGAACTTGCAACAGACCATCATTGTTCCTTACATATGTCCAACAGCACCAATGCAATTTTCATAGACTTTTCTGAAGCTTTTACCGTGTGCCACATAAACGTTTACTATAAAAGACTTGTAACCTCCAGCTTGACCGTAAAACAACAAATTTGATTGAACAATTTTTACTAATCGTTCTAGGCAGTGAAACTTGATCAGTCCATTTCTAACTGCCCAGTAACCTCAAGTGTTCCTCAAGAGTCTGTCTTTGGCCCTTTACTTTTTTTATTTATATCAATGACGTAGCCTCTAACTTAGCTTCATCAACACGTCTTTTGTAGCGATAGCTACATTACGGTAGCATTTCGAGCCTTCAGCGTGGCGGCGCCGCCGCGCTGTCACGTGGTTGGTCACGTGGTGCGGAGCAGCTGCCGGCGGCGCGGCACCGTGGCTGATCACGTGGTTCGTCACGTGGTTCGGTCACGTGACCAAGTTCCACTCGGCCAGCTGTAGCTATCGCGTCACTCCAGGTTTAACCAGAGCTAAACCACCGCCAGTTTTTTTGCAGATGACTTGGTAATTTACAGGGAAACAGTTCAAACAAGTCACAAGCGCATTCTTCAGTCGGATATAGCTAAATTAGCTGAATGGGGCCGCATATGGCAAGTGGATATATATATCGACAAAATCAAAAACGTAACATTTTCAACCACAGTCGAATCGTCCCTCAATCTGTACCCAATCAGTTACTACCCGAATGAAGTGGTTTCAAGTTTCAAGTAACCACGTGTTTGCCTTCATTCAAATGTAACCTGGAACACACTCATTGAGCACATAACTAACAAAGCATTTAAGAAACTTCGTCTCCTGAAACGCCGCTAGGTTGTTGCTCACAACGTTAATAGACATCACGCCTATAAACCCTTCATCAGAGCTTCTCTTGAATACACTTCAGTGATATGGCACACCTGACTAGGATGTATAATCTTACTAATCTCCTCGAGTCGGTCAGAAACAAAGCAGGAAGATTTATCACCTCATATTACTCAAGTCATCAGAGTGGATCTGCATTGAAGCCTTCATTCAAACACTAGCCACGCATTCTTCAAAACACTAGCCACGCGCAGAACACATGCTCGAGTATTTTTTGATACCTTTTATCATAGTAAGCTTCGCTTTTCTCACGTCAATGTCAGACCGGCCCCCATGTTTCATGTCACATAGATCATGCTCATAAAGATCTGTCCAGTGTTTGCGCGCACAGAAAAAGTACCAAAGCTCACCTCTTCTTCTGGTCATAAACGGGAGGAATTCTTTGCCAGTTGGCGTCGTGACAACGGCCAACTTGAGCATTTTCAGTCTTTGTTACTAATTTTTCTTTCCAACAATGACACTTCCGGATATTTTGTTGTTCCTTAATGTGTTTTTTCCTCTCGTTGCTTAGTGCCGAATCTAATATCGTTTACTCATGTAGTGTAGTATTAGTTGGAAACGGCCGCCCCGTTGAGATGCGTCAGTTGTTCTATTGAAAGCAACATTTTGCAGTACTGAAAAAGCCTATTTAAATCCTATTATGCGCCAACATAAACTTGCCACTCGTAGTGGAACTTTGTGGAAGGCTACTGTCGCTAGCTTTTTTTTATGCTCATGGTGTTTAGCAGCCCAAAGTGGCTCATACGCTGAGGAACGCAATAGTGGAGGCCTCGAGATCATATAGTCCACCAGTGGTAAAAAAATGAAAATAAAAGTGGTTTTTAAGGACAGGAAGTGACGCAGTAACTTCCTCACATATCTTGGCGGACACCCGAACCATGCCTTAAGGGAAGATATAAAGGAGGAAGTGGAAGGAAGAAAGAGGTGCCGTAGTGGAGGTCTCCTGATAATTTTGACCACCAGGGGATCTTCAACGTGCACTGACACCGAACAGCACACGGGCGCCTTTTGCGTTTCGTCTCCATCGAAACGCGGCCGCCGTGGTCGGGTTTGAACCCGTGTACTCCGGCTCAGTAGACTAGCGCCCTAACCACTGAGCCACCACAGCGGGTCGCCAGTGGTGCTTTACCGTGAGCTGACGCCACACACATGGGTGCCTAGGGTTTCGTCTCCATCGAAATGCCACCGCTTCCGCCGGGATGAAACACGTGTTTTTCCAGCAAACTGATATATTGCCGGTAGATTTTCGAGAGAAATTGAAGAGAACAAAAGTTGTAAAGGAAGAACCAGCAGTTATTATTGCCTCGCACCTTAAAGCTGACATTACCACTGATGCTAACGACAGCAGCCAGTAGCAATCAATTGATACTATCACGTTGCTGTAAAAAAGGTGGACAAAAATTTCTATAATTTCACAAGCTACTATGTAGAACGATGTACCCATTCACACCAAACGAAGTAATGTTTTCTCGAGATCCTTAAAACGTTTTTTTTTTTGCTGCACGGAAATGTGGCAGCGAACTATAATATTGCTTTGGTTTCTGCATTTTTATGGCAATTTTGTTTTGTGTTGTTTAGTGTTCCAAAGAAATAAGATGCTTGTCAACCGTTTGTTGAACATGAGAAATTTTAGGTGGCACCGCTTATTATCCGATTGTCATGCGCTTCTTCATTTCTGCTGGCTATTGCACGTATTGTTCCGTTAATTAAAAGTCATAGACGTTATGGTTCAAACAATTTTTCCGCCTGGGCTGAGAAAAAAAACGAGAACAACAATAATAAAGGGCGATTCCTCGTTAGTTAGGAGTATAAGAAAATCTTCCCATTAAAGCCCATGAGCATCACGAGTGTCGCACTTGTCGAGTTGTGATGCTCCATGTGTCCTGCATTTAGCTGACGGTTCATGTGCCAAGATGAGATCACTGTAACACGGCCCGTGACAACTTTGAGGAGGTCGTCTACCCGCGAAGTGATTGAAACTCTGCCAGATTGTTTAAATTCTGAAGAGTCCCGCACTCAGCCTCGAATAGCCACGTTAGGATTTGAAGCATTGTTGTGCTCGCCCTGCTATGAGCGCTCCCTTGCATATCAGAAAGTTTAGGATTGCAAAGCAAGAGAAAGTGCATCGCCCGTGAAACCTTTGCTTCCAACGTTCCTCTAAAGGCTTAACTGCGCCTATTAGCGATGACACGTTGTTTATATCTGCAACCCATATCAAAATATAGGCTCTTTATTTGCAGTAATAATGAACATAAGCGCAAAAAGGGGGCTGGGGCAGTACACAATACCAGATGTTACTTCCAGCTCCGCAGCATTTATGGAAAAAAGACAACGGCTTTTATTGATGCAGTGCACATTTGGGCTGCAAAGAAAAAAAGACACGGGTGAAAACACGCAACAAAATGCAAGGCAATTTTTTCAAGAAAACATGAATGACAACAACGCGCACGGGGAAAGAACGAGTAAGAGGAAACACTGCGTGAGAAACAACAGCAATTCTTTTCGCAGCACTGTAACTGAAGTCGCGCCGACCCGGCTGCGATGTTAGGAGGGCTACGGCCTCGGCAATTTCTCTTTCATGTTGTCGCTTACTTGTTCCATTAAGTGATCTTCGAATAGAATTTTAAATAAATGCTCAGTTGCCACTGCCGCATGGTGTTGCTTACTGACTCCGTTCCCGAATTCTAACCACAATAAAGGCATTCTGTAATGTACCCACTCTTATGCTTACCTGCGCAACTAATTCATCGATGTGTCGGCACGACTTCCGTTGCTATGCTGCGAAAAGAATTGCTTTTGTTTCTCACGCATAATCCAAACAGTTGTATATATGGAGCTTTTTCAGCGGGAAGAATTTCCTGTGCCTACAAGTGAAACGGGAATTCTGGTTAATGTTTTCATACAAGGAATTGGTTTAACGTAAATTTTAAGCGCATGTTTCATGCCCAGTGACTGCTTTGTCCTTTTCCAAAGCGAAATGCTCATGTCTGCAACGCTGAGCAGCCCTAAGAGGTCGCTTTATCAGCCCCCAACCTGGCGGCCTCCTTTCAAGGCAAGTTATGTCAGAAATATGCATTCTTCAGCTCGTGCCGCGAGGGTGTGCAATTGAGGATTGTTCATTTCAGCTAAGAGATAATTTGAGAATATTTCATTATGCTTCAATTTTAATCACTGAAATATTTATTTTTTTCTCCACACGTGGTTACAGCCGTTTTTGTAAGGCCCCGCGCTCAGCATTCCCTGGGTGCCCTATTCGAACCGAGCGGTTCGATCATGCAAGAATTCTTTTGTTTGAGTCTTCGGAAAGCTTTCGTAGGATTATCTAAGAGCCATAATAAGACATCTTGGCTTTCATAGACTTCCTCACTAGGGAAATGGGCAGTTAAGGTGACGGCTTTTGCTGATTACAAAACCCTTTACCTGAGTAATGAGGACAGCCTGATCCGGTGTCTCCCGCCTTTCATCATTATAGCAGGCTGTCTGGCGCTGCCCTCACCTTTGCCAGGACCATATATCTTGTGATAGGCCGGCTGACACGTGTCTCAGCAGTCATATACGCATCACGCACAGTGTGAGCCTTCGTATTCATGGTGTCGTGTACAATTCTTCTCGCGTGACGAATTCTGTAAGAGACACAATACTTGGCGATGTTAATAGCAGGATCACGAATTTCATCTGAAGTTGCTGGAGCGACAATACCTCGCTCACACGGCTTTTAGTGGCCACGTATGGTATCTGGGGCTTATTACACCGCCTCCTCGTTGTGTTTGTCATGCATTGTAGTCTCTATTATGTTTCTTTTTCTTTGGAGGCCGGGCGGAGCTGGTGCGTCGCGCGGTGCTTGGGCAGCCACGTTCCAAGGCTGGGTTCGCCTTTCCTTCTATGTCCGTCTGCCGCCAGCTGCTAGCTCTCCACTACCTTCTCCGTTTGTTGCGGGGGAATGATTGCTCGGCGCAGGCACTCGCCTCCTATTTTTTTTAGGCGCGTGCCTCTGGGAATTTATCCTTGATGCACCACTTAAATCAGGGTCAGCAGGCTTTCAGTATTCCTGTGTTCTGGGCAACAGTGATGGTCTTCTATCCGCACGCCAGTTACGTCATACCTGGCTTGGATGTTCAAACAAACCGAGTTGGGGAGTCCATGGGCGCGTTGCTTCTACTTCTGGGGCCTCCAGAACGAAGACGGCGGGCTTCTACGAAGACGTCTGCTTCGTGGTTATCGCTAACGGCGGCCTTCCTGCCGAGTCATTTGCGTGATTTCATGTGGCGCTTGGAATGGAGAGTTTCGCCTACGCGAGTCCACCTGGAACGCGGGGGTGTTGTACGGACCGTGCAGTATCATAACTGCCCTTTCCAGGAGTCAAACCACCACGTGGTACATGAATGTGTCGTGGGACGTGTTTTTTGAAGAGCGGTGCATTACGGAATCATTCTCCTCGCGGCCACTTTGCGTGTCTGGTGATACTTGCAGATGTTTTTGCGCTCTGGCGCAATCGCTGTGAGGCTGTTTCGTCAGAAGCCCGTCGCCATGCTGTTTTGCCGGTCATGGGGCTCCTTCGTGTGGCGATCTTGAGCTTCCTTTCGGAAGAGCTCTTTTTTCATGGCGAGGTAAAGTTCCTTCGGCACTGGTCCGGCTCTTTCGTGCCCGTTTCGGACGGGCGTGTAAGGGTTGTTGTTCGGTCAGCCTGGTTCATGTAGCCAGGTCGTAATTCTCGTGCATTATCTCTTTTGCGATCACGCAGGGTACGTCAACAACACAGCCATTCACATGTTCTCACTACATGTATGTATATATATATATATATATATATATATATATATATATATATATATATATATATATATATATATATATATATATATATATATATATATATATATATATATATATATATATATATATATATATATATATTATCATCTAAACACAATAAATACTTTTTGCTATCAGTCGCTGTACATGTATTCATTACTAAGGTGTATTCACTGTATATACCGTCATGTTTATCACTGCTCTCTTCATAGTGCGCTATGTCGGCCTTCTAAGAATGTGGTGACCATTAGGAAGGCTGGTCCAGGAATTTCTGCAACTTGCCCCCCCTCCCCCCTCCGCATATCATTCTAAGGAACGGGAGCCATATCACTAGGGAAGCAGGGACGGCTGTCGCAAACTGACCTTGGCCGTCCCTGCCTGAGCTACACACATCCGCAGTAACCAAGCTGGTTTTGCGCACCCAAAATCCACAGCGCATTGCTAATCAAGCACAAGGCCCAACTGCGCTCCAAGACCGGAACCGGCAAGTGATTTGGCCATCAGTCCGGATGCACTGCACACTCTCAATGATGGAACAGTCACCGCGCACCCAGTGTGCTCAGCCTACTAGCTGATCGGGCAGTACAGGGACTTCCGCTTTTATGTGCCGGATTTAAAAAAATTCCTCTGTCCAAATTACTGGCCTAATCGAGAGCACAGTTCACAAGGTAAAATATTACTGCCTAAGTTGTTTGACATGCAAATAAACATCGGTACATATCTGTATTTGGTGGAATTAGCGAGTAACTGCTTTCAGTTACGGGTACATTTTTTGCAGATGCGAGCCAAGCAGCCCGTCTCACAGGCTGTGCCATCTGCCGGATGAACATGCAACTCACAAGCGACAACTTAGCAGTGATTAGTGTGTGCAGTGCTTTCGATGTCACATTATCAGTGCGGTATTTAGTAGCAGAAACAGTGATGTTCCTTGTGATATTAATTACGGCGGGCAGACGAACCCCATCTTCGAAGAGAGCGCGCTTCTCGCATCCACCGAGCCGATCGACGTCGTTCGCCTTGCCGTCCGGCAGATGGCGCAGCCTGTAGGACCGGCTGCTTGGTTCGCGTCTGCAAAAACTGCACTCGTAGCCGAAAACAGTTTCTCGCTGATTCCACCAAACACTGACAAGTACCGATGTTTATTTAGATCTCAAACAACTTAGGCAATAACATTCTACCTTGTGAGCGGTGTTTGCTCTCTATTAGGCCAGTATTTTGCGCACAGAATTTTTTTTAAATCCAGCACATAAAAACATCAGTCCCTGTACATCAGCAAACCGATCCAAGTCGAAGACGAGCAAGTAATTGCAATGCTGAAGACATTCGTGAACACCATGCGTGTGCTGCTTACCAGCTTGCATACGCCAGCTGCACAGAATGCACAGGATGCACTGCAGGCGCTGGGTATCATCAATCCAGTCCTCGCAGATCGCTGGTAGCTGGCACAAAGCATCCTCTAGCCTCATCGTTCCGAGAAGTCGGTTTGTCTTACGTTGTCATCCACATTATCAGCCACAACGGCAAGCAGCCTTTCTTCATAGTGGAACGTCTGCACTGCCTGATTGCATTGTGTTAGTGATGGAGGACGGTGTTTTACTCAGGTTACAGCGCTCGGCTGACGTCAAGGTGTGCAGGATACAGCTGCGGTAGCCTGTGACTTTCAGCACTTATGTCATTGCCTGTCGTGCTTGCAACGAACTGCATTGCACTACTTCTCCTTATAATTTTACGCCCGCCTCATCTCTCTCCGCCAGTGCAGGATAGCCAAACAGAACATTCTTCTGGTTAATCTCCCTGCCTTTCTTCTGCCACTTTTCTCTCTATATATGTGTATAATTTTCATGACTACGGACTAGCACGTAAATAGGGACCCATTATGTGTTGTGTGATATTCTCGTGTTCTCAGTTTGGACATAACTGCACCGCAAAAAAGACAACCGCATATTGAAGAAAACCCTCAAGACATGGACATCCGTGTCTTGAGTGTTTTCTTCCCTATGTGGTTGTCCTTTTTCGCGCTGCAGTTATCTCCAAGCTAAGCAACCAACTCTCCCAAGAGATCGTGTTCTCAGGTCTGACGTCGAAAATGTTCAATGTTCACTGTTCTGTACTTTTGTCGTTCCTGTGTCTGGTTACCGCTCGTTCCCGTTGTCAATGTCAAATAAACTTTTTCTAACCACTAGTGGGACTCATGTGCGCTGGATGTCGGTTCTGTAGAACGCTGAAACAGGCTTGATATCGTAAGCAAACTGTCTGCAATTGGCGCATGTCCAGTCCTGGTCAAAAATATACAGCCCAAGGGGTTTGCTTTCAAGGCATGTCGCTGGACTCTGGCACATTTGACAGTTCTAAGCTTGGGAGGATTGAAGACTTACATTCCGCCTGCCTTCGTCAGATGAGAGTCTCTGAGTATGCAAGAGGCGCCGCACTGCTGGGCTCAGAAGCGGACCTCTTGGGCTGTATACTTTTGAAAAAGACTACGTTTTGGGCCGTACTTCTGCCCGCAGGCTGATCTGTTGAACTTGAATGGCTTAATCTGACCAAATTTTTGATTTACAGAGATCCAACACTGTGAAGACTTTTGGCAGTGATGGTACTCGGGGCAGCTTTTCGATAGATACACGCAAAGGCTTCCCGTCTAGGTTTCACTGTGAAAAAAGATAAAAGCAAAAATGAATTGAAGCACAGGTCACGTTACGCTACCCTTATAGGCTATGGAACGTGTGCTTTGGACAATCCTACAGGGCTCGAATCTTGTCACTTGTGTTAACTGGTGGTTAGCAATATGAGACTAGAATTTATACGCCATTTGAGAGCATCTGGTCTCGAAACGCCTTCTTAGCCGCCCGGACACTGGAAGCTTGCACGAATCAAAAGTGCGGTTTACCCACTAAAAAACAGCAGTTAGTAGATTACTGAAAAGCTGTCTCGCAGACTGCGTTTTTTCCCTAAATATCATACCGCTATTAGGTCCGCTTCAGGAGGGTGGCATTGTTTGCCATTTATCTCTTTGGGGGAAAGATTTCTCAACACACTCAAACCCGGCTGCTTGCGTAAAGTATGGGATGAGTTTTACTGAGTCTTCTGTAGAGGCATTGTACATTTTTGCTTACCCGGTGCCTTTCTTTTGAAAATGAGTTTGTGCCACTAAAAACATCGGCCCAGTTTTATGCTGTTTTTCTAAGACTGGTTAGAAATATGTCAGCCATAGGTTTTATTACCTTGCTGGTTGCCGTATGCGTCCATGTTTGAACAAGTTCCATTCATTTCAATAATTTTTTCGCCGCCATTGTTTCTTGTTGGAAGCTTTTAACTCTTCTTAAATGACATCGTTTATTGGCAGCACTTTTATTTCTTTCCTCCGGTTGCCACGTATCAGCCGCTTCCACCAGCCACCGTCGTCGCGTTAGTAGAGGCAGGAGCCGCTGTTGTTGCGTTAGTAGAAGCAGCTGCAGCCGTGGTCGCGTTAGTCGAACCAGCTGCAGCTGTGGTCGCGTTAGTCGAAGCAGGAGGCGCCGTGGTCGCGTTAGTTGATGGGCGTGCAGTCGTTGCGGGCGCCGTGGTTGGTGGTTGCGGGAACAGCAAGCCGAAGAGAGACGACTAATAAACAAAAAAGATTGCGTAAAGATCTCGTTAGGCTGAACTAGTTGCAGTCAGTCAATAAAGCCATTGAATTCAACTAGAGCTTCAGCGGACATGCAAAACATGGCTTTAAGGCGGTTCATCATCGCAGAAAACCATTAAAGCCTCGCAAGAGATCCACAGGACCCAAGTGCTCGAAGGGCTACCCACATTCCGCGCGCGTTCAGTAAAATGAATAACAGCAGTAGGGACATCTGTTGTTCGCAAAAACACTATATCTAGCAACAAAATAATACGTACAGATTACATAGCACTACGCATAGTCTTTGCCAAAAGTAACCAGCCTGTGCTCACCACATACCTCTTCCTAACACAACAGCAAATCTTCGCGATCTATGAAGCCTATCGATCGCTGCTTCGTCGGTTAGCGGCATGATCGGTTTTGTCCGCGATCAGATCAAGGCAGTGTGGTTACGTTTAGAAAGCACGGTGCATGGGACTCTTGGGAGCATTATGTTCAGCATATCCTGTTCGCAAGCACTTAAAGCTGATATCGGTCAAACCAGGTCCACTGAACAAGAATTACTGATAGTGCCAACGCCTGCCTTTTTTCTAAGTCTTGTTTTCCTCGAAAGAGAAGCGGCGCCTGCCTTTCGGACAACCTGAGAAGCTAGCCGGTCTATAATGCTGCAGTAAGGGTTTTGTCACAGGTTTTCTACGTTCTTTATTTTAAGTTTCTCACTAAGCCGTCCATGCTGTGTTTGTTATGCAATGAATAAGTAAGGACGCAAACCAAGAAGCCTAGTCCATATAGTTGCAGGGCCATAAAAGAGAATGATTCAAAAGAGAACTTGTTATTTTAATAAGCGTATTCATATACAAATTGCAAATTGAAGTGAATGAACAGAGAGGGGAAGGAAAATGAGGGGCTCGTTATGACATATATGAAGGAAGCCAATAGTGAACGAAACTAAGATAGAGGAATGTTTTCTCTCAGTTTACAACTTATTGGTTAGAACAATTGGATAATCATGGTTCAATTATATTATCGCTGAAAGTTAACTGATTAGACAGCACAAGGAAAAATCACCGACGATTGATATTCTTCCTAATGGCGAATTTTAGCGCCGCTCTGCAGGTGTTTTGATGCTTGCGCGTGCTTCTTCGAAGCTTCAACTACTGCAAGGACTTGCCCACGCCGCTAAACATCCTTCTGATAAAAGGCGCGCCTCACCTGTTTGTCACTTCGGGCCAATGCAGGTGCGCACACACACATAGCGTCCGCACTACAAACGCTGTCTCACCCTCCCGCCGAGGCTCGCGTCACCATTGGCGAGGCAAGGAATGACAGTTCCACAAGTTTCTTGCTTCTTCTCGTCGAAACAGAGCCGCCTCGCGCGCGAAAAGTGGAGACAGGACATTACACAACGCGGAGGAGCTGACGGACTCTCTATGGAGTAAAGAGGAGTTGTTTCTCCAAGCTTCAGGGTCCTTCTGCGGTATACGCAGGCGCGATTCCTTTCGCGCCGCGCGGGCTTTCGGCGATTTACGGCGCGCGCGACTCTGGAACCATCTATGAGAGTGTTGGCAGTCTATGCGCCCGCGCGGCACGCACGTGTTTGTGTTTACATTCGGTGCCTGGTTGCGCCGACGGGGACGGGGACGGGAGGGATGTCGCTCAACCCACGAACGGGCGCCGCTGCGCTCTCGAAACAACCACATGTCACCGGTGGGATTCGAACCCAGTTGCTCACTTGGTAGACCACGGGACGCAACATTCGAAGGTCGTGGGTTCGGACTCCACCAGCGGGATACGGTTGTTTTTTCTGCTTTCTATCAAGTTATCTTTCAGCAATGAATTGATTACATTATAATTGTTTCATTATTTAAACCTACAAAAACATAAAATAATAAACATTCGTCGATGCTACTTGGTTTTGGTTGCTGTTGGCTTCCTTCATATTCTATATTTCATAACGAGCCCGTCAGTTTCCTTTCCTTGTCTGCTTAATATCTTAACGAGAGCGTACTCGCGCATTTTCCGCCCTTTCCTTTCGATAGCGTTGCACGCGAGGCTCGCGGTAATACAGGGCGTACTATGTCCGCCAATATGGACGAGGGTGGCGCTGGTGAATACTCTCAAGGTTACTTGCTCGCAACACAAATACCTCCGAAAGCAGAAGATTGGACAGCAGCCTCGGTTGCTCAGTGGATAGAGGCCCGAATGCGAAATTCGGAGGTCGTGTATGCGCATCCAACCGATGGCAGGCGTTTGTTTTCCGTCTGGTTTCTAAGCAGTTTTCATTCAACGATAAAATAATTACACAAATATTTTCCATTAATTAAACCCGCAACCTATAAAATAAGAGAACACATACCCTATGCCACTTAGTTTCGAAGACAGCTGGCTTTCTTCATATAAAATGAAATAATGAATTGTGATTGTACACCGATATATAGATAAAATGTAATACGCTGCCTCCACCCGCCCAAATATGCGAGTACACCTACTTCCTTTCAAACTGTACCGCGCAACGTTGGCAAGTTCATGAACACTCAAAAACAACTTACAAAGAAATTGAAGAAAGGGCACAAGAACCCGGTGCATTGTGTGGAACCCGAAATCGGCTGTTGAGCTGCTTGAGCTGCAAATGAAGGAATGGTTATTGGAAGCGCTATGATATATCACTTTATTCCTAGTGAATTCATTTTATTCGATGTTGCCTCCCCCTCCCTCCCCCCCCCCCCCCCAAAAAAAAAAGCTCTTTGTTCGCGCTCTGAAGGCACTCCAAACAACAAAAGACGTTACTAGAGCGCAAATACGCCGCAGGCATGGCAAATGTGTAACGCCAAGCAGGCAGTACAAGGAAACAAAACGACTTTCATTTCGTGCTGCAAGTTGTGCATTCAAAATGTGTCCCACATCTTGTCTTATTTTTTGTGAACGCTGGCCCTTTAATGTCAAGACACATAATGGAACTTCAGTGTTTCTGATCCCCATTGGAGCTCACATATTGAGCCAACGGTGCTTTCTCTTTCACAATTCCCACTGCTGAGGCTCTTAAATGGTTGCCATCATTGTTGTGAACAGCTTTTCATTTTACACAGCCTTTTTGCTATGAATGTTTCCGCGCAGTGAATGTCACTTGCGTGTAACAGTGATCGATCCGCAGCTAGCGGTATCCGAACATGATTCCCTTCAATATTCCACTTAGGGATTCGCAGTTCTTCCAGCAGGTTCTGAAAAAGAACATGCAACACGCAAAAGTCCCTGAACTCCAAACAGGTCATTAGGTCGGTTGATTCCCGTGAGCCCGACGCTTGCACTGTATCAAACGTCATTTGACGGCGTCCGAATTCGGTTGAACATCTGAGAGTGCTGAATTGGGCATGAACACAGGAGCCCCAGTAGCACATGTTCAGCGCCAGTGCTTTCTGCGCCACGAATTTCGCAGTTAATGTAATCGGTAGGATAGTTTTCGGACAGGCCTCCTAGATCATCGGCTCGGCAATACAGTGTGTAGCTACGGAAACAGCAGAAATATTCGGCTGGGAGCCTTATTATTCAATATTCGATAAAATGACAGGTACACTTCCACAAACCCCTCCACGCCTCCCCTTACCGAGCGTATGCAAGGCTTGAGTCTTTGTGAAAAAATGATGCAAGGCCACTGCCTTGATTTGTAGCATATGTAAACTTTTTGTCACAATAGCACAGATATTATATTTCAAGAAGTTTTGTGTAACATTAACTTTTGCGAAGCCCTGCAAGCATTGTAAAGCCTTAGCGTGTGAATAGTTTTATCAGGAAAAGTATTTTTCAGAGTGGAGCAGCTACATAAACAGCACAAAGTTTTAAAAAAAGATTTTAAATAGTTGGCGATAGGCACGACTCATCTCAAATTTCGCAATAATACACATGTATTTTTTTCATGGGTGCTAAATAGCTAATATACCATGCGAGAAAAACACTTCTTCAGCAACCGCTTCGAAAGGGTCCGTGATAATTACTGACCCCTGTTTCTGCGCTGTACAAATTGCTTCCTCATACTGGTCTATGAAAGGTTCTGTGTCCCTGCGCCGTTAAATTTCTAAACTTCCATGTTTCCTTCTCTTGCTTCATATTGTGGATTTATTGTGTGCAATTTCAATGACTTAATCTATTGTCGGAGATTCAGGTTTCCACAATGAGCTTTTCACACCTGGAAACTTAAGCTCGATTCATTCCTCATGTGATACAATGAAATTAGAGAAGAGGACATTCTAAAGCTACTTACCAAAAGTCAGTGAAGCTAAGCAGAAAATCAGGACGCAAGAGGCCTTCATCTTCGTCTTCGTTCCCGTCGTAGTGGCAATCAAAGGGCAGCTTAGATTTGAAGGACGCTGCCGGTGCTATTGTTTTATAGGCGAGCGTAGAGGTTGAAGGATACATAAGTTTGCACCCGGCCCGTAGACAAGGTGATCTTTCCTAAAAATATCAGGCCCAGCCACAGCAAAAACAAAAAAAGGATAACTGTTTTCTCGATACCTGTGCCGGATGCTCCCGAGATTAAGTACTTGATAGCAAACTGCAAAAGAGCAGTCAGCGTTGTGCCAGAGGCAAGTCGTGAAATATAGTACACACCGCTAGTTGATGTAGCATTCATTTTGCTTAAATTACGCTGGCGGCGCGGTGTGTGTGTGTCATAGTACGACGATGCAGAGCGCAAGCCTTTCTAGTTAACGGGCAGGATATTCAACGCCTATAGACAAATCAAATGCTAAAAGGCCGCATGACAGGCCCTGCGCTCAAATACAGCATGTGCCCACTATTGTCATTTATTTTTGTATACTTCAAAACGGCATCGCAGTACAAAGTAGCCCACCTGCTGCGTCCTACACCGCTTTTTACCAACGTACACGGATGCCCCTATGCTGCCACAAGTTTAGTTGTTGGAGCACAACAGTTTTTTAACGCGAAAGCATTAAGGAGCTCGTGTCGCAGAAAACACGATGTCGGCTTTGTTGGCGTTGTCGTCGGCGTTGTAACACGAGAACCTCCAGATAAAAAACCTTGTGAAGTTACGGAGAATAGAACTCAGGTCTTTCAGATTGCGAGGCGAGCACGCGTAGAACACGCTACGAAGGCTGGTCGGCTCGAACTGAAAAGTGGAGGCAGAGAATGCGTTGTGGTCTTTGACCTCGTGAAGTGTCTATGTGTACTGATGCCTACATGAATAATTATGGCTATGCGAGCTTTGAAACGGGACTCGATAACAATCGCGTTCTCTCTATAAAACATTTCAATCTACTGCCATCAGCTGTGGCCACGTAGCTCCATCAATGTTGTAGAGATGAAAGTAAATGTGAATAGTTTGCGCTTAGGTACGATGGGTGCTGTTACGACCGTGTTCGGTTCGAGTTTGGGTTTATGGAGTTCTACGTTCAGCCCTCCGTGGTGTCTCAGCGGGTAGGGCGCTCGGCTACTGATCCGGAGTACCCGGGTTCGAACCCGAGCGCGGTGTCAGCGTTTCGATGGAGGCGAAACCCGAAGGCGCCCGTGTGCTGTGCGATGTCAGTGCATGGTAAAGATCCCCTGGTGGTCGAAATTCTTCCTGAGCCCTCCACTACTGCACCACTTTCTTCCTTTCTTCTCTCAGTCCCTCCTTCATCCCTTCCCTTACGGCGCGGTTCAGGTGTCCACCGAGATATGTGAGACAGTTACTGCGCAATTTCGTTTTCCCATAAACCATTTTTCATTGCAATTTTTCTACGTTCCAGAGCGACTCAGGCTATGAGGGACGTCGCAGTGGAGGGCTTCGGTAAATTCGGTGACCTGGGGTTCTGTAACATGCGCTGACACCGCACAGAGGTTGTGGATTTGAATTTGGGGGACTGGCAGGCGAAACTTTCAAGATGTCAACTGGTCCGAATGCGGAGCACGGTGATAACACGATGATATCGCCCCTGCGGGCGGCAGCGTGGGTGCACCCTTCGCGACCTCTTCGGGTTTCACACGGGTAGGCAGCGGCGACCGGACCTGTGTGCGTCATGTTTTGTGCGGGTGTCTACCATTGCGATATCATGGAACCCGTAGCGCCCGAGCGCCTGTGATGCACGCGTCGGTATGCTGTTGTGGTCAACGAGTGCGACGCCGACGGAGAAGCAGACCTCCATTACGGCCTCTCGTTTGGTCTTTTAACTTTCACTCCAAACTTCCTCCCTCTTGTGTGCGACTTCATCACTGTGGTCGAGCATTTTGTACAGACCACAGGTATTCAATGTGCACCGGGCAAATCGGAAACCATCTGTATTCAAGGTCCCCGCTATCGTTCCATCGGCCCAATCATGCCCGAAATTCACAACCACCCTATGGAAGAAAAATCACTCATTCGAGCGCTTGGACTCTGGGTCCAGCATGACGGCAAGCCCAACGACGCCATTGCCGCTCTACCAACGTGCGCGCTCAATATCGCACGTATGGTACGACGTATTGCTGGACATCGCAAGGACAAGCCTTTCACTGCATTGTGCTGAAAATTGTTGTCTCCTTACTCTCCAATTCATGCGTTCCGGGCCGTGAATTTTTACTAAGACCGCTGAAGTGGAGCCCAGAGATGTAACGCACGAAAGTGCAAATGCAGCGATAAGTGCCGAGAGCACTAGCCAGCACCCGTATGTTCTGCTCTTGAGCGAATGTATTCGTACCTGGCTTCTAAGTGCGGATACAAAGATGTGAAAAGGGTCCATCTCTGTTTTCGCGTGCTTCCTTGCGCTATAGGCGTCTGCCCTGCTCGTGCTCAATGCCAAAATCGCACCAAAACATTTGTGATGTGTTTAAATTCCCGCTTGCGGAGGCACCATTCTTAACCCCCCCCCCCCCTCGCCCTGCGTACGTGGCAGTGTGCAAAAGCCTCCTGCGGCGTCTCTAACGTTGCTCTATGCTAGACATTTTCTTCAGCGTCACATAAAGACACCTAGGGTTTTCAGGCATCTCTTAAATCTAGCTGCATTGCATACTCACATGGCCCATAGAGACCGCCTGTTTCTGAGAGCACCTGTTACCTACCACATATCATCGCGTAGACTCGCGACTACATCTCACTTATTTCTCATTTCTTGAAAATGAAAACTGGTTATTGGGGAACTGAAATGGGGCAATATCTGTCTTACATCTCGGCGGACACCTGGACCGCACCGTAAGGGAAGGGATAAAGGAGGGAGTGAAAAAGAAAGGAAGAAAGAGGTGCCGTAGTGGGAGGGCCCCGGAATAATTTCGACCACCTGGGGATCTTTAACTTGCACTAATATCGCACAGAACACGGGCGCCTTTTGCGTTTCGCCTCCATCGAGACGCGGCCGCCGCGGTCGGGTTCGAACCCGGGAACTTCGGATCAATAGCCGAACGCTCTAACCACTGAGCCACCGCGGTGGGTTTATTTCAGTTTTTTGGATAATACAAAAAAATGAGGACGACAAGAAAACACTAGTGTTCCACCACTGCTTTACGAGCCTGGGCGTCCCTGAGTAATGACAACAAGCAAGAAAATACACCAAAGGTTTCAACAATGATTCAGGTACAAAGCAATCAAGAGCATAGATTACAACAACAGAGTACAAAACTCGGCTTCACGGAATGTAAAGACGAATGTCTCATGGAATACTTGTTAACACAACAAAGCTACGCGGCAATCAGAATTTCAAGCCTGCTGCTTTTCCACAAAAAGAGAATAATTTTTCATTTAACAGCGTATATTATATATAGAGGCTACGAATGGAAGGCAGTGACATAGTACTAACTTCGTCAGACAAGGACGTGTTTAGGAACCGGAGTTTGGAAAGAAAACAAGTTCACACAGATATATTAAGCGCGCACCGGGAGGTTGCATCGTTAAAGATGATTCGATTAGATAGCAGTTTGGAAATATTTCACATCATTGGCATCTGAGTTGCTCAAAAGAATGTGTTATTTCATCTAGTGGTCATAGCCCTTTGATGAGTCACTGAACTCGCATTATGTAGGCGAATCGGTCGACCGAGCGGCATACCCCTAGAAGCGTTATTTTGTCTGTGTCATCAGAAGTGTTGACCAGCGTACGTAGTATCGGTGCCAATGTTTTTTGCGGGATGTCAGATCCAGAGATCATTCAAATCGGCTTCACGTCCTAAGCAAGCTTTCTGAACATTGTGTATACATTGTTAATTGCGTTTATTAGCGTGTATTGGACTGTTAAACTTAATTTTACACGGCTTCCTTAGGTTCCGCGAAGCTGAAGTTAATGCGCATGAGACAGGCTGGAACCATTTTGGCGTTAATGGTGCATGGGACAGTTTTTAAAAGATGCTACCGGAAAAGTGCCGCGAAAATATTTCTTGATAATCAAATAGTGCGGAAAGGAAAGTTGGTTTCAAACACATTTGCTGGATTTCGTTATATGAATATTATGGAACTTGTGCTTTGGCCAGTTGTAACGGGCCTGTAGCGAGTGCTCCGTATACAAGAAGATGGTCAGCAATATCAGCCAAAACTTTCTACCTCATGTCAGAAAAAAAATTTTAAGTGTGCTCTTAGTAATGCCGATACGAGAAGGATGTACAGACCAACAGCAGAGTTTCACAGAAGCTACTCGTAGTTAGCAAAATTCTATGAAGCTCTTTCGCGTGCCGTGTTTTTGCCCTCAAGTCTAGCTTCTTTTTTTAAAGTTGCTTTTGGAAGGCTACATTGTTTAATATTCATACTCCTTTGCCGTTAACTCTTCTTCAAAACATTAAAATCCTGCTGCAGAAGATGTTTTGCTTCATCATGAACTAATCACGCGGGCAACCTGTACATATTTCTTATTGTGCAAATTGTTTGTATATATTACCTCTCCCTCTATCCTCTCTTCCTGTCCCCTCACATCTTTCATTTCATTTCTCAACTCTGCCTGCTGTCCTCTATTTCCGCTAGCCCACCTCGGGTGCCTCAGTATCGATGGCAGATGTCGGGGCTAGCCAAAACCTTTCACTTTATTTTTATTATTGTTTTAATAAACCACTTACTACTTAGTGCTGCACATATTAAGTGTGGCGCTGATCTCATTGAGACTTTTAACGAAATATTTAAACGGCAATTTTTTTTCTGGAGCACACCATGGCCTAAAGCTATCTTGCGCCAGTAAAAACAGTGCACGTGGTTAACGAGTGGCTGAATAGGCCTGGTTTGTAATGCGCATGTCGGCTACCTGTGCTGTCGGCTGCGAGACGCCCTTTCATTGTACAGGTATCCATTCCTGAAAATAATTTCCATGCTGTGTCTTTCATTTCCGGTAAACGTCCAATCCTTTATAACAGGGAGATTTTATTGGCAGCAGTTTTTCGCTCTTCCTCCGGTTCCCATGTATCAGCCGTTTGCAGGAGCCGCTGTGGTAACGTTAGTTGACGCAGGAGCAGTAGTTGTCGGACTCGGGAAGAGCCAGCCGAAGAGAGGCGACTAATAAAGGAAAGTGAAGGCGAAATTTGTTTTAGTCGAGCGTATCTTTAGTGAGTCAGTAAAGCCCTTGATTGAAGAACGAACAAAGTGGTGACAAAGTACAGTACAGTACTACAATGAACAGTACTATTCACGAAGAGATTTAGAGTAACTTTGAATGAATTTCGTATTGGCATACATGTTACACCCAGTTTTAAATCAAGACAGCTTTAAAGGAAACCACTCAACCTTGCGAGAAAGTGAACGTTAGAGATTGCGCGCAGGAGTCGTCAGCATCAAAGGCATAGTGCACAAAATGAATACCAAAGGCGTTAATATTTGTTGTGCAAAACTTTGGAATACCTGGAAACAAAGGTATATCTACATAAAAAAATCTACATTGTATTACTACATATACATATCTACATTGTATAAAATATATTCTCTATTACAGAGGAGCACTTTCTGGGATTCGGTAAGTTTACTCTGTCTAAAAACGATTAAAGCTAACACCGGTCAAAGTAGATTTAGGAGACAAAACTTACTAGTAGAGACAGCGGTGCTTGTACTTAATATTGGTTTCATCGGAAGAATTCTAGCGGCTCTGTTAAAAGACCTGTTGAAGTTGCTTATCTTTCTGCGAAGTTGGTGATTTCGTCTTTGCAAACTTGCAATTTGGCTTATTTGCACGGTGAAACGCCCACATTTTAATAATTAAAGAGGCGCTCAAATCTGGATGCGTGTTAGAATCAGAAACGCCACAAACTACAGTAAAAAAGCATTTTTGCCGTCGGCATCACTAAACTGCTTCCTTTATTATCACATTTATTCCGCGTGTCCAGGCTCATTTTGCGTGCTAATATAAAGCGGAAGCGATGATACAGTACGATGATTAGTCTAACCGCAATGAGATCCTCCTCGCCAAGAAAGGCGAGAACAGGGCAGCGACGCATTAGTTATGCTCCCCAGAGTCCTGCATGCGCGCGATTGAAGGAAACAACAGGATTAGTTTTTAACGTGCAAGGATTCCTAGATGGGATCTAGTGGCCCAGTGTGTTATTTATTCCAAAATCTGGAAAAATCGCATGTGAAGTGCATCAAATTGCAGCGGAAAAGTCAAATGCCCATTTCTTCAGATCCTACCAAGACGAAGGCCTCTCTGCTAGCTAGGCAGAATAACTGTCTAAGGAACTGCTTCAAGGCCAACATGTGATGGATCATCAAGTTCATACAAAGGGAAGGCGGTGACTGGAACGCAAAACTAGAATTTATGAACAACTGCCTGAATCATATGACGAGAATTTGATGAGGTTTCAGCGACTCGTGATCTAGCGTCGCCGTTCGCATGTTTACACGCTAAGTGACTTCGGAAACGCCGATCGAGCACCAGTATTATTCGATATATTGGCCACCTATTCAGTGGAATCGACAGGTGCCAAGCAGGTGTAAATACACATGTTAGAGAATGACAAATAGGACGTTCGCCCGCACGGTTTACTGCCCTGCAAGCGGCAACATGTTGAGTCCTTAATTTGATCTTTAAAAGGAAAATGGTGCTGGTGGACGTGTTGACGGGCGCCGATTTCATCATCGACTTCAGCAATTCAGTACGAAAGAAAATGCCCAGAGCTATCCTTGGTATGCGCGCTATGCTGCCCTTTACTATTACTGGTGCCGCTTAAGCGAGTGCGTAAAGAAAAAGCTTGCGGCCGGCCACATCAACCTCGTGATAATTCCTGGGGGGATGACGTTCCTGATTAAGCCGGTCGATGTGCGTTTAAATAAACTCGTGAAGGACCATGCACGCGCAGCTTAAAATGAGTTACTTGGAAAGCGGCAGACGTTCACCCTAGAGGGCCTTGTGAATTGAAAGACGCTGGTAGATATCGCAAGATGCGAGCAGGATGTTCGGAAGGTCCTCCCAAAGGCGACTGTCGCCAATTGGTTTAAAAGAATGCAGGATCTGAAATGCACCGGATGGGACTGATGACCATTTTGCAATCATAGGCGGAAAACAGGAATAAGCTTTCATCAGGCTGTGACGGCGAGTCGCCTAGATTGAGCGTGCGCGCTCATTTCTATTTCATAAAATAGTTTCTGTTTTAGGCATCTCCTCACTCCTGATTGTTTAATATGTGCGGTAGAATGGGCCCCACGATATTGTTCTGATTTTCGGGGGCAAAATGTACCTTGGTGTTAGAAATGGAGTGCGTTAGAATCCGGCAAATACGGTAGTCTGTGCTTTGGCGCCTCTTAATCAGATTTTTCTCAGCGAAGTCTCCTGAACCACGTTTGCCATATCTATAGCCAGCTACCCTACCGTCTGCATCTATTTTGCTCATGATAATATATTCGTGCGATTATCATTCTTTGCTTCAACCCTGAAGTCGTCGTCCTCGGTTCAAGTAAGTTTAATTTGCATTGAGACCCTGAATTATTATACATTCTCTCTTACAGGTGTCATTGATGTGCCTCCTTCGTAGATGACTCTTCTGTTCCCTCTTCAAATGCTCGCTAATTCGAAACCTCACCATGCTATGATGACTACATGTCACTTCGCAGAGCGCCTCCATATCCTGTACGGTGCCACGATGCGTTTGCAATAAGAAGTCTGTTTTATTTTCATTGCCACTATCGGTTTATTCCAGGTCCGCACCAGGTTTTCCCGTTTGTGCAAGAAGTCATTCATGATCGGTAAACTATTTCATTCCACAAACTGTACTAACAACTCCCCTCCCTTTCCCTGCTCTTTTAAGAGCCTATGCCATATTGACCCACTGCCTGTTCTACAGACTCCTTCTTGTCTACCCTGGCATTGCAGACTCCTAAAGCACGATTTACTTGCGTTTTACTCAGGAGTGTACTCCTCGCTCTATCGTCCTTGTTCGGCGAGAAAGCCCCTTTCTGTGCGTGTGCTTGCATGAGCGCCGCTGTGTTTGAAGCTTACGTGCTCCTGAAACGCCCTCCGGTGAGTGCATTTCAAAGCACCCACAGTAAAAATGCGTGTCTCAGCTTCAGACCCACACCCTTCTATATCCACCACAACCCATCTACCCACCGCCACCCTCCAGAAGGCTTCCACCCACCACCATTCCTCCCACCTAAACACCTACACCCATATCATCCCCGCAGAGGATTCGTCCACCAGTAGCCAAGCAGGAACCGAAGAAAAAGTGACGGATAAATCCAATTCAGAGACACAACCGAACTCGATGAGCGTAAATTTGAAAATGAATGGACAAAATGCAGAACCAATACTGCTAACGCCGATCTGTCGCGTAACCTATTGTTACCGCCGGTCAAACTCTTACTTTGCGGTCTACTTATAATATGCCTTCATAACAACTTCGAACTTACTTGTCACCAGTGTCAAGACTGATAGTAGGTGCATGAGCCTTTGCAGCCTTTAATTTGTGCCTGTTTTTGAGCTTAATTACGGTAAGTGACACCCTCTCGTTCATAATGTAGGATATCTATGGTGCCGGCTACACTCTAATTGGTCACAAATCCCATACCTAGCTCTCTCTCCTCACGTTTGAACCACAATAGCATTATGTGCCTATCGTTTCACACGGTAAATGATTCTTCTGTCGATTTAATCGCTAAGCACAGCGTGATCTGATTTACTTCCGGCTAGTTCCTCGACCAGCACTGCTTGGCAAGCCTCCCTAGTCGCGGTAAACATTTATTAAAGTACCTTAAAATAATAAATATTCCGCTTAGAACACCGCTCTCGAATATGCATAAGAAAACCGTTACCTACCAAGTGGTGCTTGCTGCTTTGTGCTCTTGCAAATTAGATTCTCCAAACGTCGCATCTTTCGATAGACATCAGGTCTAACCTTATGTCCAAAAAATGTTCCGATCGTAACAGTCAGGTGAAATGGGATTTTACACAAAGCGACTGGAGCTTTGTTTTTCGTAATTTCTTTATGTATAAATTATATGCAAGATAATTCATCGCAACTTCATAATTTTTACTTTTAACTAAGAGCGCAATATATCGGCCACGTCAGCCTAGGACGGCCTAATTCCTTGACAAAAGATTAGGCGGACTCCCTTAAACAGAAATTATCCGAAGTGACTTACAAAAAATGTGTAGAAAGGGCACAGCCACCCGGGGCACTGGGGAAGACTCGGCGTTTGAGCTGCAGATAAACCAAGGGAAAGCAACACACTTCGTTGTAGAAACAAGATTCATTTTCTGAACTGAAATTTCTGTAGCCGATGTGGACTCAAAACTAATAACTGCAAACATTGTAAGCTGTAAACGCAATCCCTCTTCGGACAATGCGGACAAAGATAGATGTTCCTTGTGCGCATGCATGCAGTAGGCGTATCAAACGTGTAATACCGGGCATGGTTTTCTAGCGAAACGAGAGTGGCCTTTATTTTGTATTTAATGGCGTATTATCCGGAAATGTCGAATATTCAACCTTGATTTGTATAAAATTTGGCCCTATTAGGTACCGACGTCTCATTGCTCTTTAATTTTCTGTTTCCCCGCGAGATCTCGCACTCTTTCAGTCAGGGGTTCCTTGACGTTCTCGACTGCCACTGGAGAGGATGCTTTGAGGGCGGTCTTCATTTATAGTTGTGATCACTGCGGCTGTCTTACCATATATAGGTCATTTTAGTAGTGAATCTATTTTTCATGCCGCAGACGTCATCCTTTGGCTGGAGATATTAGTCTGATTTCTACGGACATTTTTCCAGACTTTTTACCAGCCATTCTCCTATTTTCTTGAAATTATTGTCCAAGGCACACAAATATCGTCCGACTCAAACCAGCTCAACATCTCGCTTCAATGCAGTGAATGCAGCGCTGAGACTTCGTAAGACATAAATTTTGGCGTCTGACTACCACTGAGATTCTCAAACAAGATTTGTCAGGACTGCATGAAATGAGGGCTCCTCCAGCAGATATCGAATTTGAGTGCGAACGGTGCCATGCACTTCGGGGCTACTACATCTGCTCAAATAAGCTGCGGAAAATTCTTAGACTTGGAGTTCTACTGACTGTGGTGCCACTACGGAAAGAGAAAATGTTTACTTCAGTGACTTGTTATCCATGATTCTTTAACGCAAAGAGCATATTTTCACTACCCTGCCCCTTGCAGATTACATAAACGGCAGTCTTTTTACATAAACAAGGCTCAAAAAGCACTTTTCTGGTATGCTGCGAATGGAAAAATCATACGCCTCTGCAAATGCAATTTTTACACTTGTTTTTCTTCGCCGCCCATTCTAATAAATAGAGGTTCAAAAATGCGTTCAACTTCCTAAACCACTCATGATTATTTCTAAGCTTGACCTTTGTTCTTTCTGCGGCCATGCAGCGTGGGTTATGTAGTCATACGTCATACCTGGCAAGCAGGCAGTAATAATAAATGTTTTCTCTAAATACATGCGATATTGACGAAGTGGCGTTCTGCAGGAAAGCATGTTAGCTGATTTTCTTTTTAATATTTTTTATGTATGACATTGCACTTGCGATTCCCCTCATCAAATTTAAAATTTACGCTGACAACACTAGGATGGTTATTACAGGGGACAATACAGGCTATTTCCAGAAAGACGCAAAGAATGCGCCAAACCAACTTTTAAATTGGACGTATAAAAACGTGTTAGCGAATAATACAGCCCAAATATAATGCTGTTTTCTGAAGTACAAACTTCGTCTCGCCAAGTATATATGCCATCAGTATATCCTGTATGTGCGTGTTTCTCCCTCCCGTCCTGTGTTATTCTGCGCAAAGTTTTTAATTATGTAGCTACACCAACTGGCCCAACGTTCTACCCTATTAAGATCCTTTAAGAAATTGTACCTTGGTTTAAAACATCAGGTGTAATAATAATGAAAGCATGCCTTGATGCGATCGCGTAAGCTTCCTAGTGACGAGGTGGCAACGTATAGTTTTCTCTAAGCAAAACGTGAGATACTACCATGAAGCGATCTCTTTTCTCAAATATTGTTTCACATACCGCAATTTTTTTCAACAACCAAAGAAAATCTCCAGAGAGCTAATGTATTTCAAAGTGAATCTTTAAGCATCTTAACAAATGCTGCGCAAACAATACCCAAGAGAAGGGTTTTATTTTTTATTTTATATTTCTAATTACTAAGCTTTATTACTGCGGCTTGTCCAATATATGAAAAATCAAACTTCAAATAACACACCCACTTTTGCAACATTAGGTGGGCTAGAAATACGATGTTCAACGTACCGCACACGAAATATTGAGAAGCTGGGTGTGACAACTTGCATGGCTTCATGCAGGGAACCAACGATACAAAATACACAACCCGAAGTGTTGAATGACGTCGCAAAAATCAACACTGTTCACTGAAGTTTTATGTGCCGGAATGATTGAGATAATTTTTTAAGGAAATTCATACCACAACTTTCTAATGTAAACTCCTTGTTCAATTATTTATTTTCTCTTGTTTACTTTGTTCCCTTTAACTTTGTAAGTTTTCACCACTTGTTTTCACGTTGGCCTATTTCTCTCCTCTGATCATTGTAGTAAGAAAAGCTACCTTCTCTATTTTTTATATTTGCGCGTAGATGTGACGTACTTTACCTAATACTGTCCTAATGCCAAACTACTGGGAGATGGGTGGCGTGTCTTGGTCAAACTGGAATTGACAACTTTTACACCGGTGCACCGGCACCCCAATGTTATTTTGCCATGGTGGCAAATGAAATTGATTCAAAATAAAATACAAATCAAAGCCTGTCAAGTACTCTAGACTGCGCACGAGACGAGGATTCTGGTAGTAAATATTTCGTAAAGAATTCTATGTACAGCACTTCGGCAGCATACTTTCGGAAGGCCTGCACTTGTTTTCGATACCTAATGCACATATTCGATAATTCGTATATTTGGCATATAGCAATAATACCAATGCAATATTCCATTGCTAATTCATTACCAACTGGTAAAAATAGCCCCTGCAACGTATCCCGTCATTCAACGTGTAAATACGCGAATTCTCCAAGGGAGCGGCGGTGATAGCCGGCGCCTTAGATTTCACGAATTAGAGCGCAGTTTTGATATTGACGTGCCAATGTTTCTGCGTCTGCCATTGTAATATTTTTAACTTTCCAAGTTTTTATTTACGGTAGAGTCTAGTCATCGCGGCCTGTTACAAAGCGAGGAAAGGTGCGCGTAAGAGTCATTACGTGAACACAATTTTTAATCTCTGCTGAAACGTTTCAGCAGATTGGCACCTTTTGAGTACCTGGACATCGAAACTGTTTCATTAAAAAATAGCTCAAAGGAGGCGTGAAAATTTGAATTAGTCAGCTCTTGGGCAAGAAGGATGGATTGAATTAGCCTGGTTTGAACAGTCTGATACTCGTCCTGGAGACCGAAAGTAAAATTTCGGATCCAACTGACAAGTTTTATTGTGAAGTCCTTAAGGAAACTTCAGGCATGCTATTTGTCTTCGTACAGACCAATGTTGTACACCGGCTATAGAAATCAACTCAGTCACTTACTGCGTTCTTTCGTCAGTACGTCTAATTTGTTTTATTTGTTCCTGGTTCGGAGTTCTACCCTTCGCCATCGATAAGTGCTAAAATTCTAAGTCCAAAGATTATCCTCAAAGATTTTTACGTGTGCTGATATCAAAGTAGAGGTCATAATGAAACTCCTCACCAAAAGACATTGTCGAAAAGCAGATAATCAGGACACAGGACAGGACCTTCATATTGTAGCACGTCTCTGTTCCTGTTAGCGCCCAACTGAGATTCGAGCCAGGGGTGAACAGGAGGTGTTTTATAACCGCGCTCTGAGTAGGAAGAAAAACTGTGTTTGCGCCCGGCCCGCAGCAATGGGGAAGCAGGTTTCCACCTGAATATCTGCGCTAGTTACAGAGAAAACAACTTGGAAGGCCTTACCTGCCTTTGACGTTTACCTGGTGCCTGCACCGGATGCACCCGAGATTAAGCACTTCCTACTGAAAGGCAAAAGCGTAAAATATCCGTTTGCACCGCGGGCGAACTGTGAACTATAATACAGACCGTTCTTTAGTGGAGCATTCATTTTTGCTTGGACCATATCAGTGGTGCAGAACCGAGCTTGATAGTGCCTCGGTATACAGTACAGATACTTGTACTTAACTCCTCACTCAATCACAACGCCTCCTGACACATCGAGTGCGAAAACAGGCATTACCTGCATCCGTTAGAAAGCAGTGCACTTGACCGAAATAATGATTTATTAACTGCATCGCAGGTAAGAGTAAGTATCTGGTCCGATTCCTACTTACAGTGGTTCTGCAGTCTACTGTGCCTATGGTGGGGAGTTCACAGTTATTACCTTACCATAATTTATGTTGTTCTCAATCAAATTTCGTGTAACGAACAAACAAGATGCGAAAACAATGTTTTAACGTACTTTGTTGTTACAGCCCCATAACTTTCTAACAAAAGGTAAAGCCTGTGTTTGATGATGAGGTGATATTTGAACTGTCGCTGCGTACGAAGAATTGGAACCAGATAGAAGAGGCTTTTTTATAGCGGCCGACCTCACCTACGTAGCTGTGCACAGTGAAGAATAGTATGTTTAGCAATAATAGATACATAGATGGGAAGGCGGGAATATCCGCTGCTCTTCAATAAAATAAATGTGTTCTCTCCTCTTTGAAAAACGGCACTGCGCATGAAGCGATAAACAAATCTGTTTTCGGCCATTTCTCATGCACGAATTTTATCATTGAAATACAGTTGAATGCGGTTAGCAGGTTTTGTATATTTGGTCAGGAACATCACCAAATGGTCATATGTATCTGCCCTTTCTTCTTTTTTGAAGAACCTAAACGGCTGTCAAGATTTCTCACAAATTTGCGTCAATGCTTCCATAAAGACACATTCTTCCATATTCCAGTGACAAACATGTCATCGGCGCTGCAACTTTGATAGTGGTAGCTGTATATCATTTAGTTGTTTTAAACAGAGTCGACATTGCCGTCGTATCCTTGCCAAAATTATTTTCCTCTCCCCGGAGCCATAAGCTCAGCACTTAAGCCTGCCCCCTCTACATTCTGAATTATACAATTAGCTGATTTTTAGCTCAACAACCACCGAACACCTGCAATCACCAGCTTACAACCACCAGAACTTAAGGTATCCACATAACACCTGGACGCACTTTTTATGAAAAAAGAAAAACCTGCTACCTGCGCAAACAAAGCAGCAACAGGAAATAAAATATTCACAAAGAATGGAACCTTCGCAAAGCAAGAACTACAGTTACTGAATAGGCTTCCTGGCAGCAACATTCGAACTGCGCGTTCTTCTATTACCACTTAAACAAGGGGCTTTACTGGAAACCCCAAGATCGAAAGCTTAGTCAAGTATTGCATTTAGTCGCGTATAGGCCGCCCTGTTTTTACAAAAAGCTCTTTACAAACAGCGCAGCTGACTAATACACGAACCATTGCTAGAGAGAGGTAGAAATCCACCTACAAGCTGTGTCAATCTAGGCGGAACGAGGACAACGGCGCTACTGCAGAAAGTCCTGGGCTTTGACGGCAATACGTTCTCACAAACTACCGCAACTGCTGCCATCGCTGCTGCGCAAAGGGAATCACGTGCCCCTTCTTGCTGAGAGTCACCCAAAAGACTCGTCGATGGCGCCTATGATAAGATAAGGAAGAAACCTTCCCCCGGCTATTATCCTGTCGAGTGCGGGAAAAGCTAATGCAGTCCACGCTACTCAGCCAGCCGCGTGGTGAGTCCTGCCTCCCGAACATGGGTGACCATTATGCATAGCTTTTAAGTGGACGACCACCTTGCACGTGGGCACGTCACCCAATTTTTGTCTCCGAACAGTTCATGAGCTGCTGGTAGAAGCAGCGGGCACTCCTCTCCAATAAAGTTTCTCACGCCGTCGCCTCAGTTCCGGTGTGGTGTGGGATGCGGCGGTTGTTTTATTTGAACGTCGAAGGTTCTGTTGGTCCGCAAATATTGCATTGAAAGAATTTTTTTCTCCTTCGGTTGCCAAAGTACAAGGTTCGACCTATACGACCTGCCAATTGATATGCGAGCAATTAAGATAGTTTCGCTCCTAACATACTTGAATCTTAAGGATGCCGCTAGTTTCAGCAAACTTGCTAAAATGGCCACAGAAAAAATGATACTGCCCAAAGTCGGGGCTCGACCAATACGTACATCATATAGCTTGAACGAGACGGAAATTTTCTGCATAGCCTCAAAAGCAAGACAGAAGTAGTACAACGTACCAATTCAAGCGCTAGCAAACACAGAAGACAGCACAGCACTTTTTACTGAAAAAAATTGAAACTTTTTTACAGGAGCCATTTATTAACAGATCTTTAATACAACCTGGCAGATGCCATACCAGCACATTGCTGACTTTTTTGGAGTTTCTACTGCTGTGACTGGCCCGAATAGAGTGTACTGCGTGTGTCTTAACACGTGGTGTAGCTAAGTAGTGGCAGTGTTACATTGCTTGGTATTCTACTTGCAACCTATTGGCCAACAAGATCTGGGTGATTCCAGGTCAGGATATGGTGCGAAGCATTTGCAAGACGGTGAGTCAATTCCAGCCTTTTGCTCTGAACCATTATCTATTCAACGAGGATACTTCGCAGACACAGCAAAGACCCGTTTCCGCACACTGTCGAAGGTGTGAGCTAGAGCAGAAAATTACTTTCCAGACTTTTCAAGAATGCGACTCCTTAACCCTGTCGCCATCATAACGCCATAACTTCATGTGTTAAGTTGCGCGTCATGTGAGAGAAAAGCGTAGTAGCGGTTCTGCGCGAAGTGTGCCGTAACTACTAGTGCTCGGATAAAGCAGAAGATATTGTGCTGAGGACCGACTACCCAGCGAAGAAAGAATTCAAGCGGCTAGATATGGTGAGGCGCACTTCCAGATTGGCTTGTTAGTGCATATTTAAGACTTATGAGCGTAAAAATGCAAAGACGGATGTAATGCGAGAACGTGACAGGTGCTGTTACACCAACAAGCTTTATTCGACGATGATAGTTTATGTACCAGCTCCTTTACCCATGCGTCCAAGCGCCAACTCCAAGTGCCATGGCTCATGGCACTCAGTCGAGAGGCGCGTTTCGGAGCTGAGTTCTGACGTCAACAAGCTTAAGGAAAGTCTAAATAGCTGTGAAGCTTTCAGCTTGGCGCTCCGTGGATCGACGGATACCCAGAGCATACCCCAACTCACCGTTTTGTTTCCTTATGTTTCAGCCGATGAGACCGAGAGGTAAGAGGTTTTTCATAATGTTGCCCTCACGGAAACCACTCGCCGGGTTGACATAAGGGTTGCACTGTTAACAGTGTTGAAACGGTTCGATGTTCCTCTGCAGAAACTTCTTGCAGTCGCAACCGATGGTGCGCCTGCTATAGTCGTCAAGAATGCAAGCTTGCTAGGTCGTCTACGAAACTACCCCGGCATTTCGAATTTCCCTCTAATACGCTGCACTGTGTATCGTGAGCACCTAGCGACGCAGCTCTTAAGCTACGAAATAATTGTGAAGACAGTCCTTCGGCTCGTCAACTACATAGGATCAAACACACTCACCGGAAATTCCAGACCTTCCTCGAAGAACTGGAACCTGGTGATTCTCCTAAAGACGTATTTTCTTTTGAACAGTCCATTAGCTGTCCGTGAGCAATGTGCCTTCAAGAATTGTGGATCTTTTGGAGCCAATTCAAACTTTTTAGAGAAGAAAGGAAAGACACATGCCAGACTTCGTGGCTTTGAATCTGCACCAAACCCTGGCCAATCCCCCACCGTGGGTATGTGCCATCGTGTTTCGGGCAACAACAACAACATCGTGGCGCAGGTTGGTTAGCCTATCTTGGCTACCTCACCGGTCTTGTGCAGAACTTAAAAACTTGTAATATGTCGTTGCAAAGAAAAAGAAGAGTGATATCAGAATTTGCCCAGTGTTCGCGTTTCAAAAGAGCTGAACAATTTCTCTAAAACATCTTCGAACGAGCCGTCTGATCCGCTTCCCGCAAAACAAACACATGGAGACTAAACAAAACAAAAATTTTAAACACACTGCGCGGTAGCCTGCTGCGTCCTGTGTGGTCAGCCAGGGGGCACTGATTATTGCGTTTCTCTGCGCCGTGATTCTGTCTTCTTTTAGAACGTACTAAAGAAAATTCTGAAGAAAGACAAACAGATAACACCACTCAAAATGATAGTTTCTACAAATGAGAAAAATTCTGTTATGCTATGCTATATTTGGTGCAGAAAAGAACCTTTTTTTAGATAGCGGGTTTCAGTTTTTTTCTTAGTTTCAATTTAAATCTCTCAAAACAATTTCTCATCGTTCAGAAATACTTTAATATATTATATTTTTATTCACTACCATCTAGTTTCTTTTCGTCCAGCTCAATTAATAAAAATTACCCATGGAGTATTTCGTAAAGCAGCAGGATCGCAGTCGCTGGATGCACGGTTCCATTTTAGTTTTGGGGCTCACGGAACCTCTGTTCTGAGTCGCGATAGAGGTTTCGTGAGAAACACGTTATCGGAACTATTCTTTGCACGATTTCGCTGCAGTAAGGAGTAGATTTAGGTGCCCATCCTAGGCAAGCATACTGTAACTGATACTTGTACTTTGTGACATGCACTTATAAGTGCCAATTTCGGACGACAGCTTAGGCTGCCTGCTTAGTATACGGAAGTATTTTACTTCGTAATGGGTCGAGATTCTGCAACCTTTCTGCAGTGATGTCACCTCAGGAAGCTATTCGGTTGTGTGCTGATGCCTCAGGAGCGAAGCAATGAGATATATGACTAGGATCTAACAGGACATTGAGCCTTGGCTTCAGGTACCATAGCCCGGCGCCGTCTTTATTTCCTTCCTCCTGCGGGTGGCCGTGTTGAAGGCGCATCCAAAGGAGGCCGCTACGTGGTAATTCGGTTGTGGCAAAATAAGTACAGAATTTCAAGGTCGTTTCACATCCTTCATTCGGCAATTACAACCTCTACGGCATAGAAGGAGTCGTCCCATGCCAATCCATGAGTCGTTCCATGTAGAGGTTGTAATTGAAAGAATCGTTCCATGCCGTCCAATGGAACGAGTCGTTCCATTCGACGTCTCAAAACGAGCAGTCTCGAAATATGTTTCTGATGGCACAAACGCTGGATTGTTGTAGGGTGTGAGACCAGAAATCTTGCACAATAAGCCGTTTCGTAGCAACAGCTTTTTTTGATCGCTTTGAAGCTTGGAAAAAGGTTTCTCACATGGCCTGTATCTCCCGCAAGAATGGGGCGTTATCGCAATCGTTTTGTATTCCTTTAAAATGTAGATCCTCTCGGGACAAGACTCTTTCAACACACACAAATGGAACTATATGTGTCAGTTGCGGCTTTTATATCACAATTTTCTGTGGGAACCTTTTGATGCTCCTGCTCACGCGTTTAGTGACTGCCTAAAAGCCGGTTTACCATATTGACAATAACTGGTAAGTTTAGTGCTCGTTGCTGAGTATTGCATAAGGATATACCCAGGAGCTAGTTAGAGCTGTAGGGCTCCACATAGAACAAAGTTACAAAAATTTGCAATGAAGAAAATCAATTCTTCACCATAACTGCTGCTTCCGGGTGTTTTTGAACATGTTTTATTGGCAGAAATTCTCTTCCTTTTCTTCTGTATCAATGCATCAGCCACTTCCAGGAGCCACCGTGGCTGCCGTAGCTTTAGTCGTCGTAGTTGCCGTCGTGCTTGAGTTCGGGAAAAGTTCTCCGAAGATGTTAGACTGATAAAAAGAAATGAGAGCTTAATGACCACCGAGATCCCATTCAACGATGTTGTAGTCAGCCAATACAGTCTATATAATAAATCAAGAAATAATGCATTTGCGCTGAAATAGTGATGGGTGTTGGCCACAACCAATCAGAGAATTTTTAATATCTATATAGTAAATGATGGATAGAAAAAAAAGCTCCCAGCCCCCTTCCCCCCTCTTCCTGACGTGAAACAAAGAGGCCAAGTCCGGAAGAGATAAGCGGAAACAAAGTACTCGCAGATCAGTGTGCGTTCAGCGGGCGTTGCGCAAAATGGATTCAAAAAGATTTCATATTTTTTCGGGCCGCCTCACAATACCATGTAAGGAACGCATAGCTACAAGGGGTGGTTCTCATGTAGGACGCTATACTACGAAATGTCATATTTATTCTGCATGAAAATGTTTGGAAAAGTTGGTTTGAATTTTCTGACTGGACTGCTGCATCATAGAAGGGTGTTCACAAAGGGGCAGGCGTTACTCAGCATAAGTCCGTATCTAATTTTTCCTCTAATAAATCCTGCATTTTCTTACTTTTAGTCATGTGTGAAAATTTTGGACACATGTTTCTATCGCGTAATAACGAATCTTTGCGGTTCATGGAAGGTCTCTTTCGCATATACTGTTCATGCCTATGATGCCCTAAAACTCCGTTATTTCTAGAAATGCCTTGCAAATTTTCATGCGACAGTTTCTTGCTGCTATACGTCAAACTATCTTAGTGAACAAGAATTACTAGTAGTGATAACTGCTGTCTTACCCACGAGTATTAACTTCGAGGAAATAAATGCGGCCCCTCTTAAGAAACTAGAAAAAGACAGTGAGCTCCTCTTTGTTGCAAATGGATGATTCTGTCGGTTCTTGCGTTTCATTCATTGTCGCAACAAGAAACGGCCATACAGGCGTAGTCCACAGAAGGGGCACAGAACGTTGACAGTAGGATTTAAAGGTTCACTTGCATAACACATCTGCATATTGATAACGAAATAACTAATTTATAGTAGTAGAGTAGCTGTCTCTCTCAATAACCATACAGTGCGCCCTTCGTACTAGCCTCGGGTAGCAAATGGGGCTGTATCTTTACGAGGCTGTGCCACGTTACGTTGTGTAGTCCTTAAAAAAACACTGAAATAACTCACAAAGATTGAGTACAGAGGGCAACCCC
This sequence comes from Amblyomma americanum, assembly GCA_030143305.2. Lineage (NCBI taxonomy): Eukaryota > Metazoa > Arthropoda > Arachnida > Ixodida > Ixodidae > Amblyomma > Amblyomma americanum. Next base: position 484,468 of record JARKHS020026157.1, on the reverse strand, counting down.
AGCCAGGGCATGGTGGAAGGCTAATAAATGATTGACCTGTAAAGGAAAAAAAGGATAAACAATGCACTTTGTTGAAAAATGAAAACTTTACTTCATAACAGCCGTCTTTTTGGTTCGCTTTAAGGTGGCAGTACCCTACCCGGTGAACGAAGACCATATCTTTACACTCCAGAAAGAAGGGCCTTTCTGGTGCACTAACACGAATAAGGCATCCCAAACGTCCATGTCTTAGTGGCGAGAAACACAAAGTAAGCGACATAATCAAGGGTTCGACAGAATCCTGTCTGGCGAGGGGGAATCCTATCTGGCGCCAGACAGAATCCTGTCTGGCGCACTTCCTCCAATTCTCCAACGCACTTGCAGGGCATGCCCAAATGATGCAGCACTCCATTGACTGGGAGAACACCACAATCTTGGACACGAAGAAACCTTTATCTTCACGATTACTTCTCGAATCATGTTACATACAGACGACCAAGAATGCTATCAACAGGACGAGAGGGAATCTCCCCGATATCTACGCCCACTCACTGTGCAGTCAAGTCCTCTTATAAGTAGCTGCCCATTCCGCCCATCCTCATTGTGAACAAGAGACCCGTACGGGTCTCGAAACGTCATGTGTTAAATATTTTTTCTTTGGCGAGTGTATGTTTCTTGTGCTTCAAACAAAGTAAGCGACACCCGTTGTCTTGCAGACGAATGTGTTATAGCGTGAATTGACGATCACATGCGTGCTGTCCCTGAATGATGTTCTCGCCAATGGCTGCTGTAATACCTTCGTCAACTGTGGTACCCGATGCGCTTCGGGAAGTGGCCACTATTTTCTTCTGGTTTTACTCTGAGACAACACCCTGAACCACTGATGTCTGTTCGCTCATCTGCTCGGCAAACGAAATGTCCGCTTTTAGAGTTAGCATAACCCGCCATAGGCAGGCGCCGGTAGGAGATTTTCGTCTCATTTTCGAGGAGGGGCTCAGGCTGAGCGATTACTGGAATAATTATTTAAAAACTAATTCTACCTCCATCATCAACTTTTCCCCTCTAAGGTCGCCAAGGTCACGAGTGCAATATTTTTCCCTTCTGCTTTAGAGATGAGAACAATATGGCGAATTCACGCTGGGCAGTCCCACAGCAAATGATGAATGTCGGCTTCTATGTCCTCGTGTCCACATATCGGATCCGGCACCTGAAATTGGCGGGCCTTTCACCAAGCAACTTTGCTTCATACATTGCCTGGACGCAGGGACCGTACCATCGTTCTCTATTGGACTTCAGCAAATCAGCTTGCCTTTTTCCTTTCATTTATTCACTACTGCATCTTTCATCACACCTTCACCCAACATAGAGCCAAGGGGCAATAAATTTTGCTTTAAAAAATTCACGCTGCAACACCAAACCACACACAAAACTTGGCGTGCAGGGAGTAAGGTAGGCGACAACACATTGCAATTCCACAGCGAGGCGTCTCCTGCAGCATCTTCGGGGAGACTGAGAACTGCGACGTAGTAAACTTGTTTTTTGCCTGACCAAGTAGCGCCTTCGGGACTAAGTGCGGGCAAGCTACCGACGCTTTGCTGCTTGTACCTAAGGCGTGCAGGCACTGGACAGTTCGAGTGACTCCAAAGGACTATTTTTTATTAAAAGTCTTGCAGAAACTTTTACTATGCTGAGAACATTCTTAAAGGTCTTGCTCATTATTAACAGCCTCAATCAGAGGTTTTAAATTAATAATTTCACCAGGGCATCAAGTTTCAACCACAACTTCCTGTATTATGCTGCGTAAAAATGAAAGAGGAACTGTAGTAGCTGGAGTGCAGCGCTCGTATATTCGAACATACCACGGCAGTCAGCAGTCAGTTCGAATTTTTTGAAGCTGTCTGCAGTACTTGTTTAGCGATGTCCTAGTAGCGAAATTGCTCACGCAATTCAAGCGAATTCACGCAATCCGAATTCGCGCAATTTTCGGACATATGTTGGCCACTTCTGGCGGAGTACAGGATTTGTTGGAGGCCATTTTAATAGGGCTTGGTGTAGATCTCGATGGAACGAGGTTGATAATATTCATAAGGACAAATAGTAGCTCAGACACTGTTACTACTTGAATATTTTAAATCCGAATAGGGTTTAAGTAAAATATAGCGCGCCAAAGAGAGAGCACGAAAAGGAAACGCAGGGAGGTTAACCAGATGTGAGTCTCCGGTTTGCTACCCTACACTGGGGATGGGGAATAGGGGTTAGAAAGATGACAGAGAGGAAAACGCAAAAAAATTATTCTAAGCACATAAGCTGCACACGCCTTTAGTCAGCTCTATCTCAGTTACTGACTTTTTGAAGCATTTTTTCACGGCCACCCTTCCTTTTCATAGCAGTTACACTAAGTACTCGCTCTATGTACTCCATCTAAGGCTCTGGTCGCAGATTATCTTGATCTGTTATCAACATGTGGACTGCAACCAACTACTCAGAAAGCAACGCGAGAAGAATTTTTGGCGAGGAAACTTGTCGTCTCTTGCATCGATCATATAAATATAAGAGATCCGAATTTCGCACTAGAATCTGTTATCGTCCAACCAAAGCTGTGAGATCACTACTTTGTTTGTTGCTCTTTAGCCAGGAAATTGAACCCTCCAACACCGGATCGCGGTAAAAGAGACATAACCATCTGTGATACGAAAATCTTCTACAGACTGGCATCGAAATACGATTGGGAAGTGTTCTTGGAAAACGTATCCCCGATAGACATTTATGATAAGCTTGTTGAGCTAGTACATGAATTTAAGAAAGCGGCTACTCACGTGGTTGAATTCAGGCAGCAAAATAAAAAAACTCTTGGGTGACCTCAAAAATACTATCAGCTACAAAAAAGAAAAAGATTTACTTTGGGCCCAGTCGAAAAGGGCATCGCATCTCTCCTGCTACGGGAAAAGTTTAAGGTTGCAAGAAATAAAGTAAATGCAATGATTCGGCAGACTAAACGAGTATATTTTCGTGACAAATTTAAGAATGCATACTCAGATACTAGAAAAACTTGTTCTTTGATTAATAATATAAGAGGTGTCAAAAGGCGTGGCAATCTTGGTAAAGATTTTGCATCTTATTTCGGCACTGATTACGAAAGAATAGCTAATGAATTCAATAAGTTTTTCTCGCAATTTTCGGGTTGTGCACCACAGCATCCCTTGTTTTGTACTCTTACGAACAGCACAGCCGAATCTGCACACCTTCCTTTGCTAAGTGAGGATGAGCTAAGTTCAATTATTTTTGGTCTTACACGCAGTAGGTCGGTTGGAATAGATGGCATTTCAGTTGATGATCTGCGAAACTTGTTCGACATTCTTAAAGGCGTGTTGCTATCGCTGTCCAACAGCATTATCTCAAGTGGCATGATTCCAGCCAACATGAAAGCGGCTATAATTACCCCAATTCACAAAGGTGGTGCACATAATAGGCATCAGAATTATCGTCCTATTTCAGTCTTGCGCTGTTTGACTTAAATATTATAAAAACATCTGCTGTCTACAATGACAAGTTTTTTAGATAAGCACAAAATCCTGTCACCGCGTCAGTATGGTTTTGTACAAGGCAAAGGGACGAAAATGCTTTTAGAGGACTTCTCTGACATGTTACATCGATCTTTTGAAAGTAAGCAAGTGGTGTGGGGTGCACTGGTTCCTGGTTGTCAGCAAGGCTTTTATGGTGTATGTCACAGTGTGTTATTTTGTAAACTGTCCAGGATAGGCTTCCGTGGAGTGTTGCTTTCGCTTTTGGAAAGTTTTTTACAGCACAAAACGCAATACGTCTTGATTGGCCGAGCAAAGAGCGCTTGTTTGCTTATAAAAGCTGGCGTTCCTCAAGGTTCCATAATTAGTCTCCTGTTATTTAACATCTACGTGAATGACCTTTCAAATGCTGTGCCTATAGGCCTGTATCAGTACGCTGACGATACTGTCCTCGTATCCCAGTCGCCGCACTACTCTCACTCACTTTCTTCTCTTTAAGCTGCAGCAGCTATTGCTATGGACTGGTTCTCACACAACCTAATCAAAGTTAACAGCTCTAAGGCCCAACTTATACACTTTCACAGCCCAATGAAGAAGGTAGATTTAAACCACCAGCTGTTCTTGCACGGATCTGATTGTTGCCAATGTCAGTGTATACCCCTGAGCTATACAACTACAGTGAAGTACCTAGGAGTATACTTCGATAGTGCTCTTTCATAGAATGATCACTTATCCACGTCTGTAAAATGCTCAGATCCGCCTCCTGTGTGCTTTACAACATTAGGTACTACATGCCGCTTTCAATACTCTAAGTTATTGTAAACTCTCTTGTTTATAGCGTAGTGCGGTACGCCATAACGATTTATGGTCACTGTGCGGTTCGCTGGAAGTAAAGGATCAATTCTCTCCTACGATCTTTGTTAAAAAATATTGGCTATGACTTAGGCCTTCACTCTAATTCTGATGTTTGTAAGGTATTTTCGCTACCAGATTTTGATCGCCTTTTGATAGAAACGATTGTCCTGAAACAATTTTGGTGTAGTGACTATATGATTCCGTATGTTCCCACACGGTCTCTTCGACCGAAGGAACCTTTTTGTATTCCCCGACGGTCTACAATATACGGAAAGCGAGTAAGAGATTATTACGTCCCCTTTTACTTTAACAGGTTACCTCTAAGTGTTCGCCGGGCAAAAACTAAATATAAACAAAAAAGATGCTGCGATACACTAATTAGTGGTTTTCGACGTTGTACATATGCTTTACCACCTGTCAAGTAAATCATGATTTCACTAGTAACTTCTGTATTTTTTGCACGGATTTCAGTTATCTTTATGCAATTTTGGTTTCCTGTCTATTTTTATTTTGCCTCTATACCAATTTGATACCCTGTTATTTTTTATGTGCGTTTATGCCTATGGGTATGTTTGCGCGGTTCCGCTGCCTGTCGGGCTCTGCCACTCAAGCCCTATGAGGCTTTGGCAGGCCGGATTTTTTGTACCTTTTTTTAAAACATTTGACGCAATAAAGTCCTATTAGTGAATTTTTTTAACAAGCACCTCAACATTACGACAATATCAACAAAGGCATTAGTTTAACGCGAGATCTAAACTGGTCTTTTCACGCAGCTCAGCTTAATAAGGAGGGAAATCACTTTCTTGGTTAGTTTCGAAAGACCTTCCGATTAGCACCCGATAAGTTGGATCACTCGTTTATTTAACGCTTATTCGTCGCAGGCTAGAATACGCAGGCTCGGTGTGCCCCCCCCCTATTCTAACCTTTGTACTAGTCTTGAAGCAGCGTGAAATCGCGATAAAAGATTCAACCTCTTGGCCTGTTATGATGTGTCACTAAGTTAAAGTCTAACCTCATTACCTTAACCAACAGCAGAAAAATTGCCAGCATTTGTCTTTTTCATAAGCTCTACTATCATTTATATCTCATATAAAGTATTAATCCTGCCCACCGCATCTCTAACGTGCAAACCACGTGAAGGACGTTTACCCTCCCACTAAGAGTACATCTGCACGTTTGTCGTCATTATTCTATCATACAGCAACAGGCTAAAATGACCTGCCCAGTGCCGTAGTGCGTCATCTCGACTCATCATCCTTCAGATCATCCATCGAAACAATCAAATGTTCAGCATTCTACCCCCTCGTAGAATACCCCTTCAATTTGGCCTTTAAGGCAATTACAAAAAAATTCAAAAAATTCCAGTTTGAGCTAATTAAGCTTACCATACACTCATGTTTTTGATTCATATTGCAGCGAAGAAGCACACACACACAGAGAAGGAACACGCAAAAAACACGGACGAACGCTGCACTCACAACTGGTTTACTGCGAAAAGAATTCAAGCTTAAAATAGCTCACGCATCTGCGCACTACAGAAAGAAAACCAAAACAAACACGTGCCACGAAATAACATCTTATCGTATTGCCGCGAAAAGGTTGAATTCCGAAGCGTACAAAAAAACGGATGCATCACTAATGCAGCAATCTGCTTTTTCCTTTATGTGAAAGGCCTCCAGGAGTTCACGTGCCGTTTTATACTTGCTTCTGCCTAGGATTCGAACACTATCGAAACGTGGCGAACATGTCACGCATGACTGGCAGTGCCTAACCAAGTGCACATTCTCTTTGTTCTTTAAATTCCTTTGGTGCTCCCCTAGCCGGTCGTTAATACATCGCCCCGTTTGACCGATGTACACTTTTCCACATGAAAGTGGCAGCTCGTATACCACCTCAGAAGCGCATTGCACATAGGGCGTAGTGTGCTTTTTTCCACACCCGCTTCTCCTTGTTTCGCTTCCGGAAATACGAGGGCACAACTTTGACAGCTTCACCGGCGCCGAAAAAACGAGCGGCACCCCATACCTGTTCGCAACCTTCTTCATGTTATGCGACACCTTGTGTAGGTAGGGGGCAACTTCCGGTCGCAGGTTCATGTTCCTTTCTTTCTTCTTGGAGTTCTCTGTGCGTGCCTTCACTTTACCGGTCTACCTCCCACGGTACCTATTCAAGACCTGGCTGCCCTGAATCGTCGCATTGCCAAGAAAGCGCATATGGAGCAACAGGAGAGGTGCTTGCTTGAAGGTGTTGACTGCCTCCAAAAAACAGCTGGTGTGTCAAGGGATAGGAGCCTAACAACTTCCTTGCAGAGGGTGGTGACACACTTTGTTGATAATGAGTTGTCGCTGTTACAAGCTGACAAAGAAGGAGGCTTTGTGGTGTTGCCGAAAGGCCTTTTCCATAAAAAAGCCCTTCAAGCGGTTGAAAAGAATTTCACCCTTATAAAGCGTCGTGCTACTACTGCAAAACAAAAGATAGCCGACTTCTGCAAGGATGTTGGGAATGAAACTTTGTGTACGCGAGTCACTAAGTCTAAAGGTAATGCTTTGAATGTTTTCTTTAGTGCTAAGACGCACAAACCCGGGATCCCTTTCCGCACTATTGTAAGTGAAAAAGGCTCTTGGCAGTTACATGTTAGCCAGTTTCTGCAAAAATCTTTAAAACAACTTACTGTTCACGATCCGTTCCTTGTCAAAAATTCTGGAGATGTAGTTAATTTTCTCAAGAACGACCGCAACATCGGCTTTGCTTTCTCTGTCGATGTAGAGGATCTGTTTTATTCTATACCTCACCAAGAGTTGTTCGCTTCTTTGAGACAATGCATTGACAAGAGTGGTGTTGTCCCTTTCCAAAATTCGGCTGGCATGTCTGTTGACAATTTTTTGACTCTTTTAGAATTTTACCTTAAAGGTACATTTATCGCTTTTAACAATCACCTCTATTTACAGACGAAAGGCATTTGCATTGGATCTTGTGTTGCACCCATTTTAAGTGACATTTTTTTAGCCAGCATTGACCAGGTTTTAAGCACTGTTTTTAACTCGGACGAGGTCATCAAAGTGTACCGATATGTTGACGATTTTTTAATATTTTTGGACAAGCAGAGCCCTTTACACTACTGCGCTATTGTTAACAAGATTTTAGATGCTTTTAGGAAGTATGGAAAGGGACTAACATTTACTTTCGAGACACCGGATAACGACGAACTTCAGTTTCTAGATATTCGAGTGAAGTTGGGCAGAGATCATACTTGTTGGATGTACGCCCCTCGTGTTCAGAAGCAACTCTTGCCTTACGACTCTACTCATTCGAAGGTGATAAAAAGAGGCATAGTTAGTTTGTGTCTGGATTCGGCGCTTGAGAAATCGTGCGTCCATGAGATGCAGTCTAGCTTTCAGAACCAATTGGCTAGAATTTTGTCAGCGGGCTACCCCTTGTCGGTCGTGACTTCTGTTGCAGAAGCTTGCCTGAAAAAAGTGAAGGCACGCACAGAGAACTCCAAGAAGAAAGAAAGGAACATGAACCTGCGACCGGAAGTTGCCCCCTACCTACACAAGGTGTCGCATAACATGAAGAAGGTTGCGAACAGGTATGGGGTGCCGCTCGTTTTTTCGGCGCCGGTGAAGCTGTCAAAGTTGTGCCCTCGTATTTCCGGAAGCGAAACAAGGAGAAGCGGGTGTGGAAAAAAGCACACTACGCCCTATGTGCAATGCGCTTCTGAGGTGGTATACGAGCTGCCACTTTCATGTGGAAAAGTGTACATCGGTCAAACGGGGCGATGTATTAACGACCGGCTAGGGGAGCACCAAAGGAATTTAAAGAACAAAGAGAATGTGCACTTGGTTAGGCACTGCCAGTCATGCGTGACATGTTCGCCACGTTTCGATAGTGTTCGAATCCTAGGCAGAAGCAAGTATAAAACGGCACGTGAACTCCTGGAGGCCTTTCACATAAAGGAAAAAGCAGATTGCTGCATTAGTGATGCATCCGTTTTTTTGTACGCTTCGGAATTCAACCTTTTCGCGGCAATACGATAAGATGTTATTTCGTGGCACGTGTTTGTTTTGGTTTTCTTTCTGTAGTGCGCAGATGCGTGAGCTATTTTAAGCTTGAATTCTTTTCGCAGTAAACCAGTTGTGAGTGCAGCGTTCGTCCGTGTTTTTTGCGTGTTCCTTCTCTGTGTGTGTGTGCTTCTTCGCTGCAATATGAATCAAGAATGTTACCAACTTGCCCAAAAACGTGTTTTACTCAAATACACTCATGCAAGGTGTTTTAACGTCGATGCTTTATGATGAAATTTATTGAGGGGAATATTCTCTAATCTAGCTTTGTATAACAATATTAACATCAGTTGTGTACAGAAACTTAATTTTCACTTTGCTCATTGCATTTGTTTAAATTATGAGTGGTGATCAAAATTGCAGCAACGTTCATAACTGGCTCTACATTGCCGCCGTGGTGGCTGAGTGGTTATGGTGCTCGGCTGCTGGCCCGAAAGACGCGGGTTCGATCCCGGCCGCGGCGTTATAATGTCGATGGAGGTGACATTCTAGAGGCCCGTGTACTGTGCGATGTCAGTGCACGTAAAAGAATCCCAGGTGGTCGAAAATTCCGCAGCCCTTCACTAAGGCGTCTGTCATAGCCTGAGTCGCTTTGGGACGTTAAACCCCCCTTAAACCAAACTCGGCTCTACATTGCCTACACATGAACTAAGTTATACAATCTTGTTTACATTTGTCACATTTTTGCAGCATTTCTAATTTTCTTATATATTTCTCTGACTTTTTTCTATCACTGTGTCACTGCAGCCAATAGAACTGGTATCTTTACAAATAGGTATACAGGGTACAAGGTGATATTCATTGCGCTATTTGAAGGGAACATTTGCACTCTTAAAAACTTGAGGGTGCTGTGCCATGGGAAGCACTTTTGTCTTGAAATCAATTTTCGCACGAATATCCATAGTATAAAAGGCGCCTGATTCAGAAAATTTCGCAGGAAGGTATACATCTGCTAAAATACGTGTATATGAATCTGTCCGCTGTCTTCCTAAAGAAAATTAAATCGCAAGGAAAACAGCTTTGGAATAAATTTATCTTTAGTGATCTTAACTGTCATTGTATAATGGTGTGTTTAGTGTTGTAGTGCAGTAAACACACCATTAAACACTGCGCACCTGGGGTGCAGTGGTTGAGAATGCAGCTGCATGAACCCGGCCTCAATTGATGATCGGCTAGCAGCTAGGCCCGTGGCTGGAGTGATGTTAGTATGCTCGTCCGTTGTAAGAATCATTTAACTCTTTTGCCCTTGCCCCTTTTTATTCTGTTCTTAATTCCCTGTATAGCTTGGTTGATATAGTTCAATGAGCCGAGGAAAAATTCAAATGTTCGAAATGCTATCCTGTAAGCTTTTCTCGTGGGATGACTGAAAGGCGATAAACCTTCTCACCAAAAGCCGTGGTGGCCAGGCATAAAGTCAGGAAGCAAGAAAGAACCTTCATCTTTGCCTCCGTCTTGGTCCCAGTTTCTGTCTTTCTGAGATCTAAGGAAGTGGCCGTTATACACTGTTTTATAAGCACGCTGCGACCAGGAAGAATAAGCGTGTATGCAACGGGAATGCCAGCATGCTGAAGGTGTTACCTCACGACAATATCGCTGCCATTGGTAATGATAAAAATCAAACAGGATCAGACCCCTCTTGCGTTTTACTTGTCGCCAGAGCCGGATGCAGCTGAGATTAACTAGTTCGTACGGACGTGGGATACAGCAATAAATCACAGCCCTATGCAGCAGTCCAATTCTGAAGCCTACTAGATATCTTTCCCTTCTGTCACCTTTTTCTTGAACTATATGTGTCATGTGCAAGTGAGTGCGATAGTATCACGGTACAGTGGCACCCTTTGGCTATGTTTAGTTCCGCACTTCACCTGCGCGGGTACTGACGAGCCAAATGCCGCAACGCGATATATTACTTAGATCCGCTCTAGTGCACGGCAACAGATCACTGCAGTGATTTATTTTCAGTTGCTAGTAACCATGCCACAGCTAAACTGTAAATCTCCTGTCCACTTCACATTTATGCCGTCGCGTTTGTGCAGCGAATAAGAGTGGGTGCCAATCAAGTGGGCTATGTGCTTTCTTTGTACATCCAGTTGTAGCTCTTATTCAAGGGGTCATGCCTGGGAAAATTGAAGACGCACACTCAGGTGCGAAGGCTGAGAGTCTGAAATATGGATAGACATTGCAACGCGACTGGCACTGGAAACGTCTAATTCAAGGCAAAATTGAAGAAGGTTTTGCACTGCAGGCTATACGAAGCTAATGCAAATTTTCGCCCGAAGAGGTCTTCCGTAAGAGTCTTTATTATGGATTCGAATGTATATTCAAACAACATGCTGCATCATGCCTGGAAGGGTCACTGGGCTGATCCGCGACTGTGCATCAAACAGAGTGTTTTCTCATTCTGCAACACTTTTAAATGCAACACGACGTGACCATATTTGCAAATACTATAGAGTTTGAGACACTGGTGCCACTGCTCGGGCAAGCATTGCATGCCTAATTATAAACAGAGGGCCTTCTGCAGGCTTTCTTAGGTCTATCCAGTAGGGGCTTTGGTCGACACGTCATGTCATGTGCATTGGCTGACCAATATGAAGGACCGCAGCGCTTAAGAAACGAGAAAACAGAAAAGATACACAAAAGCGGTGACTAGCAACTGACTGCATTTATTGCGCGAGCGCAAAAATAGACGCCAAGAAGGCTTGCGCTGAAGCAGCAAAAAACACCGAAAGCAAGTGCACTAGGGCTGGTCATTCACGGGTTAAGATTCACCAATTTGAGGCGGGAGAGCGACTCTCAAGGTTTGCTGACACATGATGTCATCTTGCGAACGATTGCACAGGCTTCAAATATTTTCCTTGTGCATGCATTGCAGACTCGTTTGCTACGCAACCATCGACAGCCTCGCGAGCTTTCAGTCCGTAGACACCCGTAGGGACAACTGCAGGATCTTCCTGTTTATCTAAATCTAGGAGCTTGAAATCGGAAATCTGCAGAGGTGAAAACGGCCTGCTAAAAAGGACATCACCGCGTTTTCTAGTCGACGTAGGCAGGACATCAAGAGCATTCAGAATGCACCTTTCGAAATCGTTACCTGTTGCTTTGGATTTGGAACGCTGTGTCGGTTGCCAGAGGTGATTTCTCAGCATTGTTGACTGAAGGGCGTTGGCAAAACTTCAGGACCTGCTGCAGTACCTTCACGGCAGCCGGTGGCATGATGAGGCGTTCAATGATGTGAAGATGGTGACTTTTGGGGATAGTGCGGCGTTTCGACGGAATATTGGAAACAATGTTTCTTCAGAACTCTGTGAGGTGCGAATCAATTCGCTGTTCTAAAGAGAGCCTACGGTGGCCAGAGCGAGGTGCAGAGATCTTCAGGCACGCTGAACGAAAAGAGTCATGAAAAAGCCGAGCATGCCTCCAGAATTCAGTGCAACCAATCACGCACAGGCGACGTCCGTGGCCCTTCGAATGAGGCGAGGGGCCTGTCGAAACTAACGCCGCAGGAAATAGTCACTCTTGACTTTGGTGTTTACTGCGGTGGTTGCGCTTTTAAACATGAAGAAAAAGAGAGTCTGCAACACTGTAGGACTATTTGTCGACGTAATTATATCTTCCATGGCAGCGTTGGATTAATGACTAAGGTGGACGCAGGGTCTTCGCTGCGTAAGATAGTTGAAAATGTGTTCTAGAGGTCGAACGAATTTCTCAATGTGGAAATTATATCTATGAAGGCAATGGCTGTGCCCATCTCTATTTACCAATAATTCTAGATTAGGTTTGGTATTTACACCTCTACTTTCGGGAACTCGGCTTCATCTCTTGTGCTGCCCATGCCTGGGTGTGGTATTAACTGCCGTCTGCATTCGACGATGCCGCAAGTGTTTGTGATAGCTCCCCCACGTACAGAAGTCATATTGTTAGAACAAGCTAGAAGACTCACTTTCGCTTCAGTACATTTATGCACAATTGTATGAGCCATGCCAGCAGCTTGAGCATGTTGGTTACTCATTTGTGATGGAACAGCTCAAAACACTGGGACAGGAGATCAGCGCTGTTTACTCTTGTCCCGGTGTTCTGCGCTGTTCTATCACAAAAGTATAATTCATGCTCGTATTCAGGCATATCTCCAGACCCGTGTAAAGCGTTATTGACTTCAGAGAAGAGGTTAAAGTTCACTCTTGGATAAGTCAAGATGCTCATAAAAGATATCACAAGTACTCGCGCAGAGCTCCATCCGCAGAAAACGGACAGGGTACGTGGTGCCATCAACTGCAATTCCAGCAGTACATCGTCCTAACGGACTGACAATGTGCCCTATAGCTGTCTATAACCCCAGGCCACCCCATGTGGCTGTCACTTCCTTGGGATGAGCTTCAATGGCTCGTTCATAAAAGAGTGGCCTCCTTCCGAGTCCAAACGGCAGTAACGTTCCGGCTATCGATAGTCCGTGAAGCTTTGGTGGTTTTGTCCTCTCATATGATTTAATAATGGTAACTCTTACTGGAGGTGAACATGTTACATACCTTTTTTTTAGAAAGCACAATGTGCCCTTTGCAGGTTACCATGTGTCAATGTTTTTACCGTCGACTGTGAGAATTTTAGAGGTTAGGCTTGAACTTTAACCTTTGTTTACTTCAAATGTGAGCAATATATAGGCTACACTGCGCCCTTCATATATTACCGTCCGCACCGGCTGGGTGTAATCAGAGCGGTCAGACATGTTCCGGGTGCCGGGCGGGAAGCAGGCTACGTGGAGCCGCTCGATATCATCACCCAGGCTCTTCAGTACCTTCTACGGTTCCTACCCACGGTAGCATGCGCCGGTGAATATTAGGACAATGTGTACAGCAGTGCTTGTTGCCAATCTTTCTGGCTTCAAGAAGCGGGAACATGGAGAAATTTTGGTTGGATTGGATTGCAATAGCTAATGGCACAATTGAGTACGTGAAGGTAAGTAGACTGCGTTCGCGGCATACTCCCTTATTTGACAAAATGTGCTAGATTTTATGTATTTATAATATGCTTCTTGCTACTGCATTCATCACAATTTTTGATGACTGTACAGGCTGATTCACTTGCAATATTACAATGAGATCTACAGTAAATTGTATTGGTCTCTAAACAATAAAAAAATCAAGGTTGCGATCGCATCATATGACTGTTAATGTCAGGAATAAAAATTATTTGAAAGGTGCACTAAAGAGGATTCTGGGCGCATATTTTTGCCAAGTAAACTCAGTCTATACGCTCCGAGCATTATTAGAAGCTTCGAATCACTGTTCTCTGTGGCCGATTTTCCTATTACATTCAGTTAAACGTCCCTTCTCCGGCCTTTTTTTTTTACTCACCTCTGAAAGTAGGAGAAGTCAGTCAAAGCGTCGAGTGCCTTTCAGCCAGTCGCTTTCGCCTTTGTTTTGGTTGTTAGTTTTTCGTGAATGAATAGCTTCAGTCGCAGACAACATAGCCGCAGATTAGGCCCACGGAAATAAAAATACGCGTGGACTTATTTCTTTGCGTATCACTCCGCCGATGGCAGAGCGGCAAACCGCCACGCGACTGGTTGAAAGGCACTCCACGCATTGGTTGACTCCTGCTACTTTCGGAGATGAGTTCAAAAAAAGAAAAGAGGGAGCTGGAACGCTTAATCAGATGTAATAGGGAAGAGAAATCAGCCGCACAGGGGAATAACTAAGTTTCTAAGCATACCTAGAGCGTGTATATCGAGTCCTCACGGTAAAAAGTCGAGCTCAGAATCCTGTTTAGTGCACATTTGATCTCAGTCTAATTCGACGAACTGTGATCGCTACCTGCTTTTATCATGCCCTCTTCCTGCATGAACAGCAGCACTCGGGAAGGACGGCAGCACAAAAAAGACAATTCTACAAGATCATGGATTGACACAAAACTTTTTAACCTGTGCATCCCTTTTTGCAGTAAATACATTTTTTACGCATTGAGAGAGAGCTTTGCTTGGTCCTCGTCCAGGGGGCAATTGTTTAACTCTTAAAGTGAGCACTTGAAATAGCGGTAGTGGCTGGGAATACGGTGGCAGTTGGTGGAAAATCATTCAGACATCTTCCTAGTTGTTGCAGCCCAGCTTCTATTGTGTTCCTCCTTCGGGCACCTGGCCTTCAGGCTCTGCAAGCAGAGTAATATTGCCTGCAGCTGAAAATGTGCAAAAAAAGTAAATGAAACAAAGGCTTATTGAAACATCACTTTAAATTCAACTTTTGAATAAAATCTTGATTATAACTGTCTCTATGCGTGAAGTAACAGGTGCACGAAAGGAACAAGGGTGGTACAATAAGCATTTTCAGCAAACGTAAACGCAAGTGTTGTCATTTTTCCTTCACAGTCCTTCTTCCTTTATCGCAGCAGTTACCTAACGTCAAAAAATGAACCAACTATCCCGGCAAGTTTTACTATTTCTATAGGCCGCGCTCCAACACTGCACAGGAGCGGAGAAAAGTAAACTGAACACGCTAATGTTGTGTAATATTTTTCTATCATTGCATAATTGAAACTGGCAACTACGGTATGTCCAGACTGGCAGTGGACACTCGTGCGTTTTGTCATGAACAAGTATTGTTTACTTGTGTCTGACAGGTAATGCATGGTTGCAAGTGGAACCGAATAGCGTGCTCCGTTTACTGATGTCTGCCTCTGTAAGTCAACCGGGGCTAGACTCCGTCATATTCATACTGTTGTGTTTTAAAAATGCATGGGTTTTCGAAACTACGCTCTATACTTGCACTTTTGTTTTGGGATGCACTTAGCATTTGTTAAAGAAGAGGCGATATTATAGGTTATCTGTGAAGTAGCAAAACTATTTCCAAAGATGTTTATTAGCGAGTATAGCGGGGTAAGTTGGTTGGGATTGACTCGAGACCACAGCACGGTGGACAACACAGACTGTCGGCGTTGAGCAGTGCACTTCTATTTATTAACAATATTTGCCAACTCAGCCCTTCCCCGGGCCCGTTCCTTGCCTTCAGTCCGTGTTGTCCACCACGCTTTCACGTACCATGACCTATGTTTAGATGCATTCCTAAAGGCCGTACCCGCAGATGCGGAAGAGCAGCGCCACCGCATCATGCTTATGTCACAAGTTGGTGCCGTTCGATCAAACAGGCAAACTTTAGCAACATTGTCGCTTAGTAGTAGTAAAGACTTTTATTCGACCATAATTTATAGGCCGAGCATGTCGACCGCCTGGGCGACCAGAAGTCGCTGTTCTTCTTCCCCTTCAGCGCCAAGCCAGTCGAGCCAGGTGGTGATGGATAGAAAGGGTGGGGGGAAGGAACCCGACTGCATAGATGCAGGGGCAGTTGGGACAGGAAGGGTCCGATCGATAGCGATAGAGGAAGAGGCGGGACGGGGTGATAACTGCATTCATCTGAATGTGCCGAAGAAGGCGAGACTCCGGCACCGTGAGTGATGGATGAGGAGGAGGGTAAAGGCGTTTGTCGAGGCGGAGCTCAAGGTAGACCTCTTTTATGGTGCGGCGAAGGGTGAGCCTCCCACCGTTCTCCGAGGGCTTGGGCCAGGGGATCAACGGTGCCCGGAAAAGTGTGTCGCGGGCGAGCTGATGAGCCAGCTCATTGCCGTCAATCCCTGAATGCCCAGGGACCCAGCGGAGGAAAACGATGGAAGGCTGCAGTGCGGAGACCGCTCGTTCGACCTCCTGTTGGAGAGAAGGGGTCAGGGTGCGTTTCTGTATGTGGTGTATAGCGGCTTGTGAGTCAGAATAGACTGTGTACTCTTGGAGAGAGGGAAGGAGGGCAAATGACTGGAGGGCATGCGCAATGGCGAGGACCTCGAGGGACAATGCGTCTGGAGGGTGTAGATACGGCTCGCTGGTGTGGGTTTCAGGAGCGGGGAGGTGTGGATGGTACAGGGCGTAGCCGCAGGAACCTCGAGGAGCCACGAAGGAGGCATCCGTGTAAGCTACACCCTGGGTATCAAAGAGAGGGGAATGGTGCTGTGCGGCCGCATGACGACGTCCGGCGTGCAGGACGGGGGACATGTTGGTCGGGAGGGGAAGGATACGAAGATTGGGAGCGGGGGTGGGAATAGGAGAGGTAAACGGGGAGATTGGAATGGGCGAGATACCCGCTTGAGTCAATAACCACTGACCCTGACGGGTAAGGGAAAGCCGGGCAAGTTGCAAGTCACGATGGAGACTGAGAAGAGAACGAAGAGGATGGAAGAGGCCTGTGGCAAAGAGCTTAGTGGTAGAGGTAGTGATAGGGAGGTTGAGAGCTGCCTTGTAGAGGCCCACAAGGGCAGTCTCGAGAGTGTTAAGTTGAGTCTGATTGAAGGAAGCGTAGGGTGCAAAGTACAAGACTTTGTTGAGGGCCAGCGCGTGGGCAACGCGGCACGCGTGAGCCTCGTGGAGACCTGAGCGTCGAGTGACCACGCGCCGCAGGAGGTGAGTTACAGAGTGGCAGGTGGTGACAGCGCGGTGGAGGGCTTGCACATTCTTTGCCGCATGCAAAGGGAAGTTGTCGCTTACAGTTGTTGAAAGAGGAGGGTGTCAATTACGATTAAATCGCCCCCAATATTTTACGCCCCGAGACGTTATTATTATTATTAACGGCGGATATTCTTGGGGGATCAAGGAAGAAGAAAAAGCTACATTTGTACCTCATCACACCCTGCAACCCTATTAGTACATCCACTCTGGCGCCTACGTGCTCCTATGGGCGCTGCGAGCACCTACAAGTCGCATATTCTCGGAAAGGGTGGCTAAACGTCTTATGTAACTCATAGGCACCTGCACAACGTTCCTTTCTTTCGACAACAACGTATGATGACAAAGGTAACACTACCAGAGCGAGCTTACACGTGGCTGTCGCTGAAGTAGTGAGTTCACTCACTGTACACGTGCAGAAACCTCGGTCATTATAGTTGGTCTTTGTTTTGCTCTGAAAGCTTTACAAAACATGGCAGGCTTGAGCTCTTACGCTATGGAAAATTGTCATTTTTGTGGAGCTGATGCAAAGGTTGTGTTTCTATGCCACGCTACACGCGCATATTTTTTAGTAGCAAAACGAATGAGCCAGACGCCAGTCTATACACGGCTATTTGCGGAAGCGATATATGGAGAGATGTCATGCGAAATTTCACCGAGAAGAATGCAAGCGAAACAAGCAGTCATTCGTCATATCACATCCTGCACAGACTGAAAAAGGATTCTAGAACTGTGTCACTATTTCGCACCATCTGTTAGAACAGTGAAATTAGCTTCCTCTGTCAGCGCTGCTATGTATCAACGGGGGGGGGGGGGTTGTTTTCTGGTGCTCGCCGGCCCTTGTTGGAACATGACATGCAGTTTCCATTTATCTATTCTTGCTTCACGATCTAGCTAAACAGGAGAGTCCAGTAGGTACACAACGTCGTTAATCAGGACATTCGCACAAGCCGCCTGGAAGGTGATTGTTGGTCTAACAATCTCAACGGTCCCGCAGCTGCGTTTTTATGCGTTGCATATTGCAATCACTCAGTTCAGCCCTTGGGCGCGGCCGGGCAGCCACCAAACCACGTGACGGGACGTCACGACAGCCGGAGGAAAAGCTGGGCCCCAACTCGCGCGGTTGCGCGCGGCCGCAGCCACCACCTGACTCCCGCTCCTCCCGCTAGGGGCGCTGCGCCGGTGCGTGACGTCACGGAGGAAAAGCTGGGCCCCAACTCGCGCGGTCGCACGCGGCCGCAGCCACCACCTGACTCCCGCTCCTCCCGCTAGGGGCGCTGCGCCGGCGCGTGACGTCACGGAGGAAAAGCTGGGTCCCAACTGGCGCGGTAGCGCGCGGCCGCAGCCTCCACCTGACTCCTGCTCCTCCCGCTAGGGGCGCTGCGCTATGATTGACGTCACGGCATATGTATAAAAGAGCTGCGCTCCTTCGCCGGGACAGTCTTATACCCTTGTCACACGGGCATTTCGAGGGCCCTCGAACCGATAGTCTATCGACTCAAAGGCGATCGAGCGCTGCTACACGGGCAGTTTCAATGGCGATCGAGTCAATTGCCTATCGAGTCAACGGAGCAGCACGGAGCTCCATCGAGATATGCAACGCATTCTTGGCTTAACCGAGCTAAGCCTGGCCATTTTTTAATGTCAAATTGCTGTTTTGAAAAAGTTACCTGCCAAATGCATCGAGCAGCGTTACCTCTATTAACATAGCTTTGAGGTTGTTTTCGTTCCTAAGCGAGAACGGAGGCAACCAAACGGAACACATGTAGCATCATTTAAGTAAGCCACTTAAGAAACCTCGAACTTGTACACGGCATTGTGCCTCATCAGCGAGCGCGCGTCATCGACTCTTCCAACACAGCGGGCCACGTAATGCGGAATGTATATAATGCAAGAATTGTAAGAAGAATAAACAAATATTTAGCAAAAAAATGCGAACACAAGTAAAGCGATGTGCAAATGTAGCAAATATACTATATATAATACCATTAGCGAGCCACAAAAAAGCAAAACGAACTAGCGCATCTTTCAGATAATAGGGTTTGGCAGAACACGAATGAATCATTCTAAAAGTGCATTCTGATTACCCAGTTCATCGCATCAGACCACCCAATATGAGCGTCTGTCAATTTATTAGTAACCTCAAGTACAAAGGAAAGAAGGTGCATGCATTCTCTGCAATGGTGTAGGAAGAAATTAAATTCACAGTTAGCTTTCTTCGGTCCGAAGAAACGACGCACGCCATTACGATCAGTTCCCAAAGTTACTTCCTACTTTCAAAACAAAGAAAAGTGAGACAAAATCGGTTAAAAGTTGACTGCCGTCAGTCAGAAGAAAAAGCTTCAGGAAACAGAAATGAAAAACTGAAGAAATATAAAGGCAAAATACATTTTCTATAGAAGATTACATTCTTATATTGCCTCGGTGCTTCGGCACAATTTCCTAACATAACTCTAGCACTTCTAGTGGTCAGTAAATTGAGATTCGGTTCTACCAGCGCCTGAAAACTAACAGTCATTTATTTGGCAGGTTGACTGTACAAGCTTTGCAGGTGTTGTTGTCGTCTCTTTGAAACTGAGGACGATTGTGACACTTTTCTCGACTTTTCTTCTGTTTTTTTCTCTGCCAGCTTGTCTCCACGCTGCATTTATTGTGGCCCAGTTAGCCCCTCTATATTAACCGATACTTATTATCCCTTATTTTCCTACACTCACTGGTTGCGACGACTAATGCTACTACCACGAGTTCCATTCTAAGGCCTGGCGAATTTTCGCCCAGCTTTGAAAGATATTTTCACTGAATTGGTTTCCATCTTCTAATGGTCAAGGGTATGCATCTGGTACAAAGGGAGTATTCTTCCTTTTACACATACTCCAAAGACGGTCCTGAACAATTGCTCTCGGCACACTTTGCGAGAGATCAGTGTTTTCACTTGTGCTGCGTACGCAGACAAGACTAGAAAACGCTGGTGGGCAACAAACTGATAAAATTCAAGTTTATTGTTTCTGGATGGCCGTCGGAAATTACCAAATCACGCATAACCTATGCAGAAACAAAACAAAACAGGAAGCAAAGAAGAGGCAGCTCTTTTATTTGGGGGTATTAAATAATCATCCCCGCCAAAGCGCACAGTGGTGTATCAATTAAGACTTCATTTTATTTTATGATGTGTTAGTGTACGCCGGTGTTAGATAAAATATGAAAGTAAAGACATCGCCTTCGATTCATCAGTGCATCTTTGATTCTCGCACGCAACATGTCCTGACAGATTTTCTTCACTAACAAAAAACGGCCATTGGCATTAAAGTGATGAGGAGTACTGGCCACTGGACGTATTTCCGTCTTTAATGACTTTGGCCAGTGACCAGTACTCCTCATCACCATGATTCCTGACCAGACGGTATGCCGTCAAACCCTCTACTGGCATTAAAGTGGCTGTGAAACACATTCTGAGGAGTATATATAAACTCGCTCAATCTCTACATTGTGTTGCCAGGGAAAGCTTATCCACATAATGCACTTCCACACACACCAAAGAACCCACAATCTCGCGAGAAATTAGGCGAGCCTTTCTATTCTATGCGACGACTTTTTCACTAACGCGCACTCCTCCACCATACGCGCCAGCGTCTAGCGGCCAGCAGATGGCTGTTGGTTAGGTTCTTTAGGACGCCACGCAGCTGCAATGGCCACGGCAAGTCAGCAGCGTCTTTGCATTGGGACGAAAAACGCTGTCCTCTGATGAATTACTGCTAGGGTTTTTTTAGGAGAGGAAATGGCGCAGTAACTCACTTTCCGATGAAAACCTCATCCCCGCCGTGAGAGATGATGAGACAGTGGAAGCGAAAGAATGTGTTAAAAGGCTGCTGTAGTGGAGGGCTCTAGTGTAATTTCGACGAACTGGGTATATTGAACGTCCACCGACATCACACAGCACATGGGAGCCTTTTGGGTTTCGCCCCTATCGGAAATTCTCTCTTTCGTCGGCAGCCAGCAGTGGGGCCGAGTGGTGGGAGCGGATCAGGAGCCCCGACCCTTCAGAGGGCAAAAAGAGTCGAGAGGAAAGCACAAAAATGCTGAAATTGAAATTTTCCCTGCAGATACCTCAACATCTACAAAATGCATGCAAAATGTTTTAACTGGCGGATATCCACGAAGCGTCGACCGTGACCCTCCCAGGCGCACTGAAATTTTATTGGGAGTTCCTTTAAGTGCCCTTTTAATAAGCGAGGACAAACCACACCATTAGTCAAGCTCATTTAATCAAATTCCTCTCAATTCTATGTTCGCACTCCTTTTCGCTCCTTAGTTTCGCGTTCATTTCCAATACTCCCCATTTCGGAATATGAGCTTTAAAAAGCAAATTATATATGCGTTTTCTAGTTTAAGCAATGAACTGAAGAACACTCATTACATGATTATGCGGATCTGGGCGAGTTGGAGAGGACGCATCTCGGAAAATTCAGCGCAACAAATGGGCACTACAAGAAAGAAGACACACAGGAGCGCTATGTCACAACTGAATCTTTATTAGAAAGGCTACAGAATAGATAGAAAGAAAAACGAAAAAGGTAAACAAATTATTGTGATACAGGGTGATAAAAGCAAGTCACAATGCATAGAGCAGCACGTGCAAGCCAGGCTGATCACATAACTGATTCCAGGTAGGCAATTTCACTCTTGGATGAAGATATTGATGTGTCGCTTACACAGCTGTCACCCAGTTTGAAGATATGGAAGGCTTCGGTTGGAACTTACATTTTTTTCAGTGTTCTGGTGAATTTTCTAGCCCTGCTGGCTTCAAAAAATTCCTATACTTGAACAAGCAGGCACTTAAAAAGCGGCCAGTTTTCCCGACGTTGACTTCCTAACCTGGTATCACATTCTTTGTCTTTTTTTTGTTTTTCTTCCAGTATATTGTGTAGCTTACTAATAAAGATTAAGTTGTGAGACAGCGCTTGTCTGTGTCCTCTTCCTTGTCCTGGTCCCTTTGTTGCGCTGAATTTTACAATATGCACTCATTGCGTCTCTTAAGCATGGTCCATAGCAGCCACATATGTGCTCATTGCGGCACCCGAAGTCTGACTTCAATTCCTGTTCTTGTTTCTTGCAAGTTTATGTCAGTGGCCGAGAACTGAAGGATGATTCTGTGCCCATCTCTGCCTGTCCAGTCCAGTGTACACTTTATTGGCACGTTGCGCCGCGTGCCCGCGAAGAAACAAGGCTTTTTTTCTGGCTTAAGTAAATCTCAAACTTCTGTCCCCACATTTAGATGCTTGGTCAAAGGACTTCGGGCCACATGGTTTGATTTTGGGCTGTATAATGAAGCAGTTACTGCGCTCCTTGTGACAGAATTAAAAAAAATGAGGACGAAGGTTCTTCTCACCCTGCGTAAACTTAGAACAGCTAGGCTGACACCGGTATGACACTACACGGTGCACAGGCAAACTATGTGATCTGAAGAAAAAAAATCTGAGCCGAGGTTCTGAGTACACATTTAAGCGCCAGTACTTTTGAGAGGATTTTGTTTCTTTATTCCCTGGCTAGCCTGCTGCTTTTCGTGTAGAGTGTTTTGAAAATGAAATCTTTTGTGCTGCGATTTAAAATAACCAAAATATCGCTTGTATTGAACGCCGTGCTATAATAAAACATTGCCCATCGAATAACGCACACTGTCTTTTTCCCTTTAATCGCTCTGCACTAAAAAAGCCCTGTACTTTGGCGCTCCAAGGCTCCCAGTCTCTACATCAGTGCCAGCGACAGAGCGCATTATCTTCGAATGCTGTTCTGCTGTAGTGTGATTTTTCCAAGTGGCCTTCTAAGCGGTTCACAATCCGTGGAAATACTTTTCGTACCGATAATATGTTAACAGCAGGCGCTTTCGATCAAGTGCACTTTTTTTACATGTTTAATACACATTAGTTTAGAGGAACGTTCCAAGGAACATGCAACACCTACACAAGCTGTTTGTGTTTGCTCAAGTGTTTGAGTGCAGACCATCCTCTTTGTTTGGTATATCTCGGCTGTTCCCCATGAAATCCAGCCTTCCTGTTTTTGGGATATTAAACTCGACTTGACTTTTCTTCGCTTAAACGAGAGTAACTGTGCCAAACTATGCCGGACCATAAGCAGGATTAGTCGCGTGTTTTTCGTAATTCAGGAAAAAGGGCCTTGGCTTAGGACTTACGCGTTCATTTCGATCCTCTACAGCTTTTTCGACGAAGTAGGCAATGTACCACCCCTACACAAGTCCTGCATTAGGCGTCCTACCAGGGCATGTGGATCCTTGAGCACATTTTTAAAATGCCAAATCTCTATATATTGCAAGACAATCAAATGACGTACTATTGGAAAAAATCGCAGTAAGTAAATACGTCTACTCCTACAGTTGATAAGCAAACCAGTCTACCCCAGTTTCTGTATTTCCGTTTTTATTTTGTGTGACTTCCCAGAAACTTGGATGCCTTGTTTGACTTCTGCCCGAAAAAACCTGCTAGCGGCCGCATGTAGGCATGCTAGAGAGGGCATAAGTTTGTGCAAAGCGAAACATACGTTCTCCGCCCGCGCCGCATCCTACCAAACATGTCGTCAAGAAGGAAATATGACTGAATGAGGACGCTGCAAAGATATAATTTATAGAACTTTTTGTGTTCTGTGTACTGCATGTACATAAGCAAAAAGATATAATGGCGAAAAAACGTAAAAAAAATCGTTATTTTGCACTCAATTTTTCTACGGCTTGGTTGGAACCCCTGAACATCGCCCTACGTTTTTGTAAGTTACTGCTTGTGCTCAGAATAAAATAAGCAGTAGGACCATAGTATGGCAGGATCCTGTTCAGCCTCCATTTTTTTTTGCAGCTGACAGACCTTCAAAAAATAAAAAAGCACGCAACATAGATGTTCCGGATGTATCAGTTCTGTTTGCTTTGTGTTTTAACAGGGCCTGCACCGTTTCCAGCGTTGCAGAAAATAGGCTGCCAGAAAGAGTTACTCAGGCATTTTCAACCCTCAATGTCATCCTTTCTAAGCAAGGAACATGTTTTCTGGTTCACCTCTTTACAGATTACTTGGCGTAGTTCACATTAATTCGGCTTTATTGCTGCCTCTGGACCTGAGGTGACAGTAACATCTGTAATCCTGTAGACGTCCACCAAAGTCATCGAGATGCGTCTAATGCACTTCTTATGCTAACCGCAGCCGTGGTCTAGCCGCCGGAGCATCGGCCTCGTATGCGGCAGGGGTGGGGTTCTATCCCCAATGCTTCTGGTACCTACAGGCTGCAAATGGGTACAAGCTTACCCCTGATCTGTTGATTGGCTTCTGCGGTGTGAAAAGCTTGTAAAATGGGTCTTTGACACAACCATCAGTCGACGAAAACACACCTTGTGCCATTGCGTCCTCTGGCCAGAATCTGACCCCGCCTAGAGAAGGCGAAAATACACCTTCAGCCATGCAGCTGATCGGTCAAAGCTAGCCTTGCGCCATTAAAATCAACTCAGCATCATAACCATAGCTTCTCAATGCGGTTTTTAAGGCTCTATATTATTTTGAGAAACATGTACTCTTTTCGAGCTGGAAAGCCGCTTTAACGACAGATAATTTGCCTTCGTGTAGCTAACAACATGGTGCTTTTTGTTGTTTTTTTTTAAAAAAAATAATAACTCTAGTTCATTCAGCCACTTTGTTTACTGCCAAGTCCTGCTTGGTCTTGTAACTCAGTGCTGTTACAAGGTTCATAATTGGTACATAAACATAGTACAGAGACGTGCCGGAGGTTATACGATGCACTAATTATGGAGAGCCTGAAACACTTTCCATCTTAATACCACAGTAACGCGGATAAGGAAAATCGCTGTTCATTCGCGAGCAGTTTCCTTGTTATGTGCGTTAAAGGTGATGCCTTCAAGACAGGCGTCACTGTAAGGCTTTTTGGTGAGCAAACACACTGATGTAGTTTTTTCCCTTGATACTTAAGAGGCACGCCGGCTACTTCAATTACTTTGATTATGCGCACATTCTTCTTGGTAAATTTTGTTGTCTGCCTGGCTGTCGAAGCTAGTGCAAGTAAAAGAAGCCGCAGTCATATAACCTCTAGGCGCAGGTGCAAATATACGGCCCAGAGCCTCCAGTATATTTATTCAATATCCTAAATCGCGTGAGGGACCTCAGTGAGGCCTCACATAAATACAGTCATATTTTGAACAACTACGCCTTTCTTTTTCAGCGTTGTGAGCCGCAACCGGCGTCACTCACGCAACACGTGCAACTAAGAGCATGGTGGTGGTTTCCAATCCCTGTCACTTTCTTTGTAGTGTCCATAGAAATAAAAAATGCTCTTCTTCTTGGCTCCCACTAGCGTAGGCCGGACATTGTTCTTCTCAGATTACTTTGTAAGTGTTGCTGCGCATTGAAAAAGTGTTTATTCGAACCCAATTAAAGCTCCACCTGTACTTCATTTCTTTCTTTTGGAGAAACCCTTGTACTAAATTTTCGCGTTAACCTTAAATGAAATACCTGACCAGATTATGCGAAGCTGTACCGCAGAAGCGCATGCTTAGCTTTATACCATAGCTATGCCTTCATGTGCATGCCTACGATCTTTATTCTGCCATCGCGGTGGCTCAGTCATTATGGCGCTCGGCTACTCACCCGAAAGACGCAGTTTCAATCCAGGCTTCGGTAGTCTCATTTCGATGGAGGCGGTATGCTAAAGAACCGTGTACTGTGCATGACAGCGCAGGTTAAAACACCAAAGGAGGATCGATTACATCCAGACATTTACCCTGCGGCGTCCACATGGCCTGAGTCCCTTTGAAGCGTTAAACCACATAAACCGAATCAAATGAATTTTATTTATTCAGTTGGTGCTGTAAAAATTATCTATTTACTATGACTGCTCTTGGTGGTATATCATGATGATTTTGTGAATAGTACTGATATGCGCTATTGAACCATTCTCACTAAGCAATTTTACGCAGTCTTTCGATTCAGCCGTCCTTTTTTTTAGTAGACGACTAGGAAATTTTTGAAGGAGCAACCAACTCAAATTACAAGCCCATATTTCTCACCAGTATTCGTTTTCGGTATTCCTCACCAGTATTTCAGTATTCCAAAGAATTTTCTTGAATCCATCTCATTTTTCAACTGCCCTGAGCATGGTCAACACTACTTAGGCAAAATATAATTCCTATGTGTCTGTGACACATTAGGTGCAAGTCATACAAAATAGGCGTACATCATGAAATCGCAGTGCTGGCAGACAAGGACACCGAGAGAACACACACGCACAATTGCGCTGTGTGTGTGTTCTCTCTGTGTCCTTATCTGCCAGCGCTGCGATTCCATGATGTTCGACAACTACCCAGCAATATACCCTGCACAAAATAGGCGACCACAAGTTCACTGTGTTTCTCTAAATTTTAGAAAGCATTCGAAAAGGCATGTCATAAGCTGCGCCTTTACAACCATCGTCACGTTAACCTCGATGATAACAGCCTAAAGGAATATTGTGGTTTCTTTTTAAGCGGCGACACTTCATCACAGCAGGCAACCACAGCTCATCTATAATAGCTGTATCACCAGGACGTTTGTTACTTGTACTTTTTTAATGAAATTCTGCTTTATCATATTTCAAGCAGTTTGTGTTACTTTGATTTTCTGCACTGTTTCTGTTTTGATAAATCGCCCACTCCCCCATGCAGTGCACTCAAGCCCCTTCGAGCACCTGATATAAACAAATCAATAACCAAGCAAACGGTGGTTCTTCAGAGATTAACCTGTTTCCGAATATTGTGTATGTAACTTGAAATAAGCGGTTATTGGTATTCTGAATCTTCACATTTAGATAATAAAACATTTGTTTCTTGGCGAAACTACCATTGTAACTTCGAATATTAAATGTACAGCAAGGTCAGTGTTACGTTCTTCAAGCAACATGACTTCATACAATGTTTTAATAATTTCTCAGTAATAAGTGCGATTTTACAAAATTCTGGGAGTGGATATCACTAACAAATTTACTCGGCGTTTGAAAATTCATTCTATTAGTCATAGAGGTCCTCAGATGCTAGGCTACACAAGACCTATCTTTTCTAATGCTTTATAATGTCTAAACTTGTCTGAAAAATTCTAAAACAACCAAACCTAAAATTCACTGCAGCCATCTGGAACCCGCACCCGTATCGAGAATTCGCCAGCTAGATGTAGTTCAGGAAAGTGAAGTCCAGTTTGCCATCTCTTTCAAACGGTTACTATTGTCGCCACTATGAAAGCAGAATATATTATTCTGAATCGCAGCACACGCATCAACATGTCACGACTGTCTTTCATAAAGTATTCAGCCATCTCATGTTAAGCCGGAACCTCATTTAAAACCCTATTTGCAATGCATATGGACGCAATATGATTATAGGGTTGCCTTGCTTCAGTCGAAAAAAAAGATTTATTTTATTTTTTTGTGTTGGGTAGTATTGTGACTAGATCAGCCTGCCCGCTTCGATTGCGGGCATGAGCAGCGTTGAAATATTGTGTTCAGTGCATACTTCTCCAGTTCAGTCAATTAGATTGTGTAACTCTTTCAACTTGCCCTGGGCGTCACTGAACATATATTTCATGTGTTCTATAAAGTATTGAAACACCATTCCTCCCAATAATATTGTGGCCCTAGAGTATTTTCAAAAACAGAAAATAAATATAAAAAACGTCTTTTTGGAAAAAACCTCGCCTGCCTCGGGAACCAAGCTAGGTTCTCGTAGCAGCCTGTACATTGGAGCAAACACTGGAGTACAAAGAACCAAACAAACAAACAAACAATACAAACAAAACACTAGAATAAAAATCAAATACAGCAGCCCCAAAAACATGACGCCGTCGCATGAAGAATGTGTTTACGATCTGTAAGAATTGTCACAGGTTTTGCAATGTACAGTCATCTAGAAAAGTTCGCAAGATTGGGGTTCGTGGTTTTCTTTCTATAACATTATCCACGCAGGTGATACTCGTTCGAAGCATGGAGCCCTTATGTCTGCTCATACATAAATAGTTTTCATTGACGCAGCTTCTGTAGCCGCCCAAAGAAGGTTTATTCCCGCAAACCCACACCCCGCAAACTTTTATGCATAACTGCACACAAAAGCAAGCAGTTCTACGAAATTTTTTACACACAAGCTCCAAGTGGCAGTTTCAAGACATGTTTCTATTAAACAATAATTACATATATTTTACTGAACCAAGGTACTGTGTTTGTAATAGTACAGTAATAATATTCTAAAGGGACCATAGCTGCGATAGGCTTCAAAACATTACCAAAGCAGATTACCTGCCCCTTTATATTGTTCTGAAAAATTGTAATCATGGCAAAAGATGTTTTTGGGGTCCCTTTTAGACATCATGTCACTGCAGCAAGTTGTAGATTTCAGCAAAAGTTCATGCCGATCAAAGCCAAATTACCCGCACAAAAGTGATGAATAGAAGAAAAAAATTAGCGGGGGAATTTAAGCTACAGTTCGAATCTATGATGAAATAGCGTAGTGTATTAATTCCCTATGTTTGCAGAAGATCATACATTACTTTTTATTCATAGATCTATGGGAATCACCATACCCCTCCTTCCGTATTGGTGCGGCGGTTAAGCTATGTGCCGCTCTCCTACTAAGGCAGATGATCCCGGCTGTGGGCCTTGCGATACCCGAGCGAAAAATTATTCATTTAACTACCACCCGCTACAGTAGGCAGTTTGCTATCCAGTGGGCAGGTTGTGATGACGCCGCAAGGTCACGTCACCTAGGTTTCCCACCTGCCTCCTAGGTTGCTCTCTCGGGACCACCTGCCAGAGCCACGCTTGTGATTTTTCGCTCAAAACGACGATGTCGACGCTGAAAACGGCGACAACACCGACACCCCTCTTTCTGTGGAACAGACCCTGTAACACTGTCGCGTGACAGTGTTCTTTTTCTGCGTACTTAGTGCCGGCTACATAACTATGAATTTAGTAGTGATTGCAGTAACTTGTATTAGTAAATTATAGTAGCAAAGAAGCGTATTAGTAACGCACCCGTGATTGGCAATGGTTGCTGCTGGGAATTCCGTTTAAGGGTGCTTTATGACTTGTGATTATTTGATACACTCAAAAGTGCACAAACATTTTTTTCGTAAGCGTGGGCTTACAAAAAAAAGGTGCTTGTAACAGCCCACTTGAACTCTGTTTTGTTTACACCATCCGATGCTGAAAATCGGTGTTTTTGATCTCTGCGCAAAACAAATTTTTCACATTCCCACGTCAGCTTTTCGAGCTCGCTCAGCACAACTTTAGAGGCAAGCGCCCAACTACATTTGCTACAGAATGTGGCTCATATTACGAAATGTCTGTTTTAATTCAATACTTCCATCTGCTCGCATTCTTTGTGTTCCTGGACGTGGTAAAAAACATCGCAGCGTCGACGGACACGTACGAAGAAAGAAGGACGTGTCCGTCGTCGCTGTGCTGTTTTTTACCACGTCCATGATGCACCAACTCGCTCAGTTGTCGGTTCTTTTTGTTCCTTATTGCAGCTACATAAATGTTTGAGTCAGTTCCGTTATTCTGACACCTGTTCTAGTTGCAAACTCTAAACACAGAAAACATCCGGCTTGTTCGGGCAAGTGATGATTTTTCGCTCTGCTTTATTAGCCGAAGTTAGCTGCGAAAAATATTATTTCACAGCTGGTACCTACACGCGCTCGCGTGTCAGAAAAATTTTTCGTTGCGACGCAGTACACTGCATAACTCAGGTATTTTTCCAGCTTGCTGCTGCCTTTTTTGCTGCTTCTTTATTACTTTTAGTAGATTGCGCCATTATTTTAAAGACTCTCTGAGATATGTTGGATGCCGTCAACAGGATATGAAAAAGAATGCTTTCATTACAAAACTACTCATTTTGCCTTGTTTTCTTTTGCGTCCACGCACCGCGGGGAGACAGCGCCATATCCGCATGAGCGGAACTCTGTTTACTTTACTGAGCTATTCTTTTTGCGATTCATAAAAAGGCACCTCACAACAGTTTTGCTATAAAACGCCGTCAGTTCTGTGCTACCACCATTGCTCTAGGTGCACCTTCAACAATACTTTCACTGCGCTGCCCCAGTAATGAGCGCAATGAAAGCAATCACGTTTTTGCTGCTGCTTGGACTTGCGAGCGTGGTTCTTGGTGAGTGGCACAACTTTTTACCCTAGGAAATTGGTCGTGCGATTTTCATTCAGCGAGACATTCCCGTCCTTCGAAAAAAAGTGAAGTCTTTCGCAGGGTACGATTTTCAAAAGCCTCTTCAAGTCAGGCGCCAGAGATTTTAGTGCGCGAATTCTCTGCTTTGCTGGCCGCAAACTTTGGAAGTCTGCAATACGCAACTAGCGTCAGTATTTCTAGGCAAAATGTTACTGCCCATGGATTCCGTGAATGAACATCGCATATTGGTCACATCATGATGCACGGCAGAAATAGAAATGTTTCACACATTCATATTTTTTCTTATACAACAGCAATCTACTTTCGATTCTATTAGCTTATTATTTGTATTTTTGTTTAGAAACAAAAATATAATAATAAATGTTGTGAACATATTTAAAGTTTATAACACCATCACATCACCTGATAAATGGCTTTACTTTATTTTCTAGCCTCAAATGTGCCTCCAGGCCGTGGCCCTCCAGGAGGCAGCGGACCCCCTGGCCAAGGTTTCTCGCACATGGTAAGATGCCCCTAATTTTATTTTCATGTTTAAAAAAATGCGGCGAATATTTATTGAGGCTATACCAGCAATGAGATGCTATCAATGGCATTAAATTGCAAAGAGCTACGGCACGGCTGAGACAGAGCTCTTGCTTAGAGCGCTTGCCTTGGAGAGATGGCAGTGTCGTTCGTAGGACATGATTTGGCAAGAACTGATTGCTGAATAATGTCTGAAGAAAACTCATAAGGTCATAAGTTTTTAAGAAAATTCCATTCAAATATCGCTAAGATAGCAGCAGTTTTTGAGAGATAGCACTACAAGGAACGTTTACGTGAAAACACATCTTTTTCTCAATAGAGAGACGCGTAGCTCATCTGACGTGCTGTTTTTTCTTTCTTTCTCAGCCTCCTGGTCATATCAAACCAACAACAGAGACTCCCAATTCGACTTCGAGCCAGACCGGTTGACGGCTCCACCGTTAACTGAATGAAGACTGAATAAAGACACTGAATCTTTAAAGAAAGCAATCTACCTTTTCATCTTATTCCAATAAAGCTGCGGTGTTGCGAAGGCTACAAGAGGGAAACGCTGATTCATAGGCCCTGCAATATGCTGCTTCCAACCAAGTGACATTGCACTGTCACCCAACTAGTATCTGCAATGCATCGCCAGGTGCCCACCGGTGAAACAATGGGCGCCAGCGTTGCCCCGGCCTGGTGCTCGGCTTCTTTGAGGTGAAGTTTTTAGAAAATGGACCTTTGTCCTCACTTTCAGTTGACGCAAAAACCTTGTGCTATGGCGCTCTTTGGCCCAATATTGCCTTATGCCATGACAATTCATTATCATCAAGCCACGGTGAACCGGCAGCTTATACAGCGTATTCGTTCTCCTTTTTTTCCATGTGGACTATAAAAACGAGCATATTAGAGTAATCAGTCACCCATATTTTTTTAAAGGTGCTAAAATTGTATTTGTTTTGTTCTAAGTCATCAAGCACAGTTCTCCTGATGATTAATGCTCTGTAAATAACCTCGCCCATACGACGCGATGAAACGTAAAGCGTTTTTTCATTGATCATGATTTGCAGGTAACCTCCTGAGTGATTCCGCTAGACAATGTCATAAGCGGTTCACATATTTAGGTATTCTTCATTAACTTTTATTCCCAAGTGTTTATATAATTCAGGCCTCGGAATACCTCCTGTAAACAGGCGGTGAATAGCATTGGCGATATCTTGTCTTCTTGTCTGACACCCTTCCTTATTCGAATTTTATTGCTGCCTTTATGGATGACTATGGTAACTGTACAGTTTCTCTATATATATTTCAGTATTTTGGCATAAGTCTCATCTACCCCCTCATTCCGTAATGCCTGTATGACTGCTGAGGTTTCCACTAAGTCAAATGCTTTCTCGTCATCAATGAAGGCTATAAATAGGGCGTGGTTATATTTTGCGCATATCTCTATCGTCTGATTGATAGTGTGAATATGATCTATTGTGAAATATCTTTTACAAAAGTCTGCTTGATCACTTTGTTGATTAAAGTCTAAGGTTTCCCTGTCTCGATTAGCGATTACCTTAGTAAATACCTTGTAGTCAAGTAAATACATTGTAAATACCTTGCACCTTGTGCTCTAAAAACAAAGGAAGCCTAAAAGCGGTGAAGAGGAAACTAATCATAGGTAAAAACCAGGTGTATGAACTAAGAAACAAGAAGGGCAATGTAATTTGAAATATAGATACAGATAGTTAAAGCAGCTGAAGAGGTCTAAAAAATATATACACTAACCAATGCAATCAGAACATTAATGAGAGGGAGAGTAGCGCACAGCAATGCGTCATCCGGCCAGTAACAAAAGGGGAAGTAAAGAAAGCCTTAGGTGCAATGCAAAAAGGAAAAGCAGCTTGCGAGGATCAGGTAACAGCAGGTCTGTTGAAGGACAGAGGGGAGATTATGCTAGAAAATCTAGCCACCCTGTATACGCAATGCCTTATGACCTCGACCGCACCAGAAGCTTGGAAGAATGCAAACATTATCTTAATTGATTAGAGGGGAGACGCCAAGGACTTGAAAAATTACAGACGGATCAGCTTACTGTCCGAAGGGAACCAAGACGCCTCATATGATTCCGACATAACAACGTACTCCGACCTAGGAATACGCATATGAAATTTATAGGAGCGAGACGCACGCGTCAAGTGAATAGAACCACTGACGGAGTCCTTCCGGCGCCCCTTACCCTCTGTGGTGCGTAAGGTTTTAGAGCTGGGCATCTCGGACAATAATAATAATAATAAAAATAACTTTACGTCCCCCGCCATGTATTTCAACCCTGCCCCGTAGTTGTGGTGGTTGTTGTTGTTGATTGCCAATAAAATGGCACTTACCCTCAAGGGTAATTGGCCATACCCAGGTGGTGACTACTTGTATTGCAAATTGCATGCGGGAAACATGGGATGACCTAAAAAAAAATTTGAAACTCAGTTTGCGTCACAGAAGTGGTAGAATTACCTTCTAAAAGAGAAATATATGCCAACTAGGGGAACATCCAGGAAATGGCACACTATTTCTAATTATTGAAAGAACGCTACGGCGCGACAACACAAGCAAGGATTAACCGCGGATGAACTAACCATGTTGTTTCTTACGTGGTTAGTCTCTGCCTCTGTTGTGCCACAGTAACGTTCTTTGTATCATGAGCCAGTACCAACTTACCAAACTTCCTTCTTTACTACACCGCTCTTACGCTGAGGCTGATCTTTTTGACATCATTAAGCTTAGAGGCCAGAATGTTTGCTTTTTTTATTGCAGCCAGAGTGAAAAGCTTTCGGTTGAACAAGAAGAAGGAAGAACGCAATTTCAGCAATCACTTTTGCGAGCACTCGAATACAATAGCTCGCAAGGCGTTCTAACGAAGTTTTATAAAGGCATTAACCGAAATATAGCCGCAGAGTGAAAGTTTTCCTATAAAACTGCAGCACGTTACTCTCTGAAGCCGGCAGAAACGTTGATTTAAAAAACAATTATTAAGACTGATTATACAGCATCAATTCATTCTAAAGATAAATGAGTAATACTTCATAGTACAATATAATTTATTCCTTTGTTCCGAACTTATTCTATTCAAAAGATATCGATTCTCCTCCGTGTGTAGCAAACGCAATTGGAAGTGAGCCCCATCGGGTACCCCATATCGCCTTTAGCCAGATTTACATGGATAGATCCCCTTACAAAAATGGGTTTGACCTTTCAGTCATACATGAGTCACCCACGAGTCACCCCTGTCACCTACCTGTAGATTCGACCTTCCTGTAGACTTAGTCTGCAGAATGTCTGTAGACGCCGAGCGGATTTCAAGTAGACTAGTCTTTAATATGAGCGCCTAGTGTGTATGCGTAGGTATATATATATACATTTATATATTTTGAACCATGACACATTTTATAATTACGATTAAATCGGTTTGACCTTTCAGTCACCTATGAGTCACCCACCAGACACCTTCATGCAGACCTAGTCTGCAGATTTTCTGCAGACTAGGTCTAGTTGTTCTGCAGACTAATGTGTTTAAGTATGTATGCATGCATGTATACTGAACCAAGACACATTTTATCCTTAGTTTTGCCTTTTTAAACTTTCCCGCCGGATACACAGTCTGAGAGTGCCTGCAACCGACAGCAATTAATATTAATTGAAATAAGGTAGTGGCTATGTAATCTGCATTAAATGCAGCAGTTGCACTATCGGTCAATTCAGTGTGGAAGCAAGTCATATATAACGGTTATTCTGCACTCAGTCTCACGCCAGATGCTAGTTACAAACCATGCCTGCTTGCATCTACCAAAACTTGTTTGATCAGTAGAACACTAATTAAGGTTAAACTACACAGGCTCAGCAGACTTTCTGCAGAAAGAGTGTCCCAATTGACCGCTGGGAGGTGACAGAGGGTGACAGAAAGTCTGTCACCAGTCTTCACATATTCTGCGTCCTTGGTGAATCAAGGTCTACAAGATTTCTGCAGAAAGACTGCAATTTTTTTTGTAAGGGTCTGTTCAACAAGCTCTGTTGTTAATAATGTTGTACAGTTATTCGCTCCGTATTCTCCATTAGAATAATCATAATAATAATAATAATTGTTTTCTGAAGGAAAGGAAATGGCGCTGTATCTGTCTCATACATCTGCGGACACCTGAACCGCGCCGTAAGGAAAGAGATAAAGGAGAGAGTGAAAGAAGAAATGAAGAAAAAGGTGCCGTAGTGGAGGGCTCCGGAATAATTTCGACCACCTGGGAATATTTAACGCGCACTGACATCGCACAGCACACAGGCGCCTTAGCGTTTTGCCTCCATAAAACCGAAGCCGCCGTGGTCGGGTTCGAACCCGGGAACTCCGGATCAGTAGCCGAGCGCCCATTTGAGCTCGCAGTTTGCATTTTTTCTGTCTAAACAGAAAATTAAAGAAAAAATCGCAGGCTTCGCTCATAACAAAATCAGGAAGTAATCCTCCTATTGACCTATATAGAAAAGCTCCTTTTTACAATTCAACAAACCCTCGTTCCATTCCATGCACGGTGCTAAAAGTGTTAACAACTTCACTCCTCCTGTGCTGTCTCAGCCCTCGCTCCACGAACTCAGTAACATACACATCCGGAAGTTTGCATTGATTAGGTTACGCGTTAAGAATAGAACGAGGGGAAGAACTAGGAAGTCCTATTGCTTGCAATTTGTTCTCAATACCAGCAATCTTTTCTTGCAGCACTCATGCGAAGCATACCTTACGACCTTTTGACGGCTTGTCAAAAGACCACAGTTTATTTCTCTTTGACTTCTATGCTAGTTCTCAGTCGCGTATCCGTATATGAATGCGTCATCGCCACTTTCGTTGTCATCGCGGCCATCCGGAACCGGCGTCACCTTTCTAGATGAGTTGTATATAACAGGCGTTAACGTGATGCTAGCATTGCATTCAGCAAGCATATTCAACTAGAAGTCCTCCACTCAGTCCCACAAAGACCCAGAATGAAGTCGCTCACGCTCATCTTCATCCTTGTCTTGGCAGCTGTTGCCTTCTGTAAGAACTTCAACTCACATTCCTACCGCTATGACTTCTATCAACTGCATTCCTTGTCCTGGAAGCCTGGTCTATTAGCTGCTAACCCGTAAACCATTGCCACCATGATACTATCGATAGTTTGTGGCGAGAAGATTGTCCTCTGTTGTAGCTATAGCTCTGTCAATCTTGGCAGAAATAATTCTTCCTAAAAACCATTTTTCGTGCCCTGCCTTAGAGTCTTGAATTGTCCCAAATAAAGGCGACATAGGTTAACTGGCCCATTTGTTCTTATAGATAGACACCTTAATAGCGATTTGTGTTTGAGTGCATGTCCTCGTTTAAATTGAAGTACATGCAGTCTGCATCGCTACAGTCACAATATCTAATGTGTAGTCAAGAGATAATGGATGACTGTTTACACTAGCCTATTTATATCACGAGATATGCGCTCACTTATCTCCAACGCCAAAAAAGGAATGTCTTGATGTTTCTATCAAACAGGCTGCGTGCATGTATCGCGGGGTCAAATGTGCACAGAGATGTTCTTTCGCGCAGGGCGCAGACGAATCAAGATCTTCCAGAATTTTCGAATGGTCGCTTATGCAGTAAATTAAGCTATCCTCTTTTTAGTAAGGAAGCTGTAAATTATACGAAAGTTTGACCTATTAAAATAGCACGGACGCACAGAATGTCAAAAAATCGAAATTATTAGGTGCAATTTATCCTACTAATAACATGACTCTTGCGTCCAGTGTACTTCTAATAAAAGAAACGATCAAAACGAACTCCAGTTTAGGGTGACTAAATAGTTACGCAGTCGATTTTCACTAGGAAGCCGCGATGACCTCACGATGGAACTGTTACGTCCTTGAAACATAATGTTTTAGTGTAGGAAAAATTTTTTAATTACACACATCCGAGAAAAATGCTACAAAAACAAATTACATGGAAGAAAACATTGACTTCTAATAAACATTGCCAAGCTACATTTCAACTTTCAACAAAAGGTATTTGATTCTTTACCTTTTTGTGGAGGAAATATTCTCGTTTATTTTTTTTTTCCTACAGCCTCCGTGGAATGCCGGCGCCACGGTCGCCTACGTCATCTACTATGCAATCGCCTTCCCTTCGTAC
Organism: Amblyomma americanum; assembly: GCA_030143305.2. Taxonomy (NCBI): domain Eukaryota; kingdom Metazoa; phylum Arthropoda; class Arachnida; order Ixodida; family Ixodidae; genus Amblyomma; species Amblyomma americanum. The sequence goes on along the minus strand of JARKHS020026157.1, from coordinate 447,681 downwards.
GTTATTCCACCATTCAGTTGTCGCGTAACAAAGTCGGGGTTGGCGTAGTAACTCAAGCATGAGCTTATAACAACGGCAAACTGACATCGAAAGTTAATGTTCTATGTCACCACACACACCACACGCGGAATGGGCTGTGCTATTCGGATCCCTCAAGAAGGCAGGAGTTCCTCACAGTTCTCTTCAGGACATTGTTTTCCCGCGCGGGAGCCAGTCGAGTAGAAGGGATGCTTCTCGCCTTCTTCTACTTTACCTGCAGGACACGGATTTGGCCTCCACATGGTGACCTCAGGAGTGTCCATTTGGGTTTTTGCGGACGGTGTTTCTGTGATTTCTATTTAAGTGTCGCTACGGTGGAGCAATTGCCGGCAGCAACTGCAAGGCTAATCCCACCGGTAGTTTAAAACCACTCAACTCAACTCAACTCATCGAAAGTTAATATTCGGCAGCAGATAATAAACACATTGTCGCTTTGCAAAATTAGCAAGCTTGACAAATCGGGTACCTAAGCAGAAGGAGCCGACTAACGGTATTAATTCAACATTCACTCTTCATGGAAACTAGATGTTTTTCCTCCCTTCGCAGTGTTACCCATTCTTCAACGTGCAGAGTAACCACAAAAACAATTCATTGATTATCGGCATTCCTTTTCAGAAAATTGTACATTTACTTGTGCTCTCTGTGCGTTCAGGTTCCTCTTGGGTTGAGACGCTGGTGCCGTACGACAACTATGGGACCGTCTAGCGCAACACCTGTACAGTCGTCCAGCACAACAACAGTACAGCCGTCCAGCACAACTGTACAGCCGTCCAGCGCGGTAACAGTACAGCCTACCAGCCTAACAACTGTACAGCCCTCAAGCACAACAACAGTAGAGCCGTCCAGCCCAACCGTACAGCCGTTGACAGGCAACGCTACATCCAGCCTGGTTTCTTGACGAGTTGTCCCAATACCGGCATACGTGCTCGAGAAAGATAGAGCAAGGCTTACCTGAACACGGCAACACAGCACTCCTGTGTGAAATAAATTGATTACAGCAACGATTAAAGCACCTGTTGAAATTTTACATCGTTGGTAAGATGCGACACCAGGAAACCCTGGCGCGGCATTGCATCTTCGTGAGAGCCGTAATTATCACAACTGCTTCAGGCTCGGTTCTTCTTTGTGGGGAGCACTCGCCTGACCGTTTATTTGCTGTTTACATATTAAAAGCTCGATGACTGATAGTTGTCTTTCTAAGGGTTTTTTTTTTTTCAGAGAGGGACGGTTCATATTTTTCTGTTACATTGGATGCAGTCGAAAAAAAAACGCGGCAGAATTTACCTTTCATCTGTTTGGAGATTGAGGATAATTTTTTTACTCTCACGTCACAGTGGAAATCAGTGAAAGAATGATAAAACCTTGCAGGCATGTGGCTGATTATTTTTCTTTATAGGGGCTTCAAATTTATTGTAATGAAGTATTGCTACACTAAATTAGAATAACTGAATTTCTTTGCAAGAAGCTCGTTCTACAGGATCCGATGAGCCACATAAAATAGCTCCACAATGAAAGTGGCGCTGCTTTACGATGAAAGCAAGCGGTCCGTGCGCGCAGTCAGTGGCCGGCCATGCAGGAGAACAGCTTGATCTCGTGATGTGTCTCACTTTGCACGCATTCACTATTTTACATCTGTTTAAAGTAGCTGCAGCATACTTGGCTATATTAACACATGCCACGTGAGAAGAGAATGCTGAAGCCTGTCCTCCCTCGACGACATGCCTCTACAAGGCTTCTTTGCTCTTTGTGTTGGCTACGTAAAAGATTCCCCACATACGCGAACACGGCTGAGTACAAACCAGCTACACCAGATTATGGGTGATGTTAAGGAAGTCTTCTCAGCAGGGCTTGTCTTCATTCACCGGGAACTTTTACCTAATTACCTGAAAATGTGAGTCTTAGGGAAGGCGCTCCAACTGCATGCCGGGCAATACGTGAACAGCTTAGCCACTGATGCCTTTTCTTTGGGTGTCGAAGACGGCGCGGAAGCTTTTCGTAAACTTATGCTCGTCGTCACGGATGAACTACAAAGGATGTGTATATCTCTTTTCGCATGGTACTTTCCGTGACATTTTCAGGGAGGGGCGCGCCAGGCTGCGCCAGAACAGCAACACGTCCTGGTGTGCGCGCGACGGACAAACTCCAGACTCGCGACTGTGTCCGCACTACACAAGCAGGTGATTTTTAGCACGCAGGCAGAGGAAATACTATTTCCGTTTCCAGTTGCTTATGGCCTTTGCCCTTGTCCGTGCTTATTCTCGAGACATCCCGAGTCACATCACTGCCGGTCAGCCGTGACCGTGATCAGTGCGTCGAAATTAATCTGCAGCCCCCACTACTGCGTCCTTTAGAGCCCACGGGCAACATTGGGACGTTAAGCCGCACCTGGCACTTAAGACGCTGGTAAGCCCATAGACGACTGCAGAACAAAAATTCAATTGAAATAAACAAACAATGAAAAAGAAAAAAACAGCAGTACATGTGGTTTCGTGCGGTGTATGATCTCCAAGCACCAATTTAGTGCATATGCTAATGTGTTCAACGATTATTCGCCGATTTCCAAAGAGTCCATTATGGGCAAACGGGCATTTGAATAATTTTTTGCAGGGCGTTTTCTTATACATAGCAGGAATAAGAAATTACATTTTGAGCCTTTTCGAATTTATTCTACATTAGTCTACCTGGAAGGCTAGTAGAAATGCTGATTAATCTTTATTGTTGACGTTAGCGCATCTGCGTGCCCAGCTTTCACCATCCGTAAAAACATCCTGCTTTAGTTCTGAGTTTGAAATTGCAGTTTATTTTTAAAGGAACCTTTGTCTTGACATTTACGCTACGTCCGTTGTTGACTTTCTCGTAGTGTAGTTGACCGTCTAAATTTAAATCATTGTCATTGAGGTTTTTGTGTAATTCATCTCCTATTTCTGTTAACGCTCGCAGCAATGACGCCGAAAGAAACGCTCAAAGTAATCGCGATATTGGCAGTTAGCCCGCTATGATCCTCATCTGATCATGCATAGGAAAATTTTATATCGCAAACTGCGCGGAGATAAGTTAGACACCAGTTTGCGGGGTGCCATTTAAAAAAAAGCAACGTGGACGAAGCACACAAAAGGAGGGTGAGATTGCATGAGGCACTTTAAACCTTCGGCATCCTCACTTTCAGAAAATCTCGCGTTAGTCTATCATCAAACGATCAGTCTTCTCGTTTAGCTTCTAAGAGAGATTTCAGCTGCCTCCAACTCTTCAACAGCGCTGGTGCTATTCGTCCCGGTAGTTAAGCACGGCTTCTGTCACCATCGTGACATGTTTTCTTGCGTTTTCCTTCTTGAGTTGCTTTGTTTCGAGTCGACGTAGCTGCACTGAATATATCGAATAATTTTGCTACAGCTTTTCAACTTTCTCTGTTGCGTCAGCGATCGTACGTCCAAGGAGAAGTTTATCACCAATTTATTATGTAGCCCTGTCAGGCCCGTCGTTCATATTTTTGCATTAGTACTCTTTCTTTCCCTACGGTGCTCGGACCTGAAGGAGGTTTCTAAATAGAGTGTTTCGAATTCTCCATAATTATCAACCGAATAACACCTGCAATCAATTTCTCATCGCTCTTTTCTTCTTTAATATGCACGTGTACTCTAAAGCATGCGCGCAATTAACTCCGTGAAAAGTAGTTTCTATGCCGCCTAGCCCCACAGCGTGAATATGATTGACGCCATACCGTCTTCCTCCACAAATGCACCACTCTCGAGGTCGGTTGGCACAAAAGTCATCTTTTCATGACTCGTGTGCTCCGCTAACTTAAGACGCTTGCTATACACAGCAGTAACAACCGGTGTCGCAATAGGTAATTTCAGCGTACACGGGAAGCCGCGGAGCTTGTCTTTAAGCGGGCGTGGCTTCCAACAGAACACAAAACTTTCCTCAGCGATAGAACGATCCTGGGAGCCAGCTCGGCACAGGTGCAGGCCTCAGGAAAGACATAGCAGTGCAAAATTGCTAACACGGATGTAGTGAAGTAACCGGAGACGAGCGCTCGTCCTGTTCCCTCACTACGTCCGTATTCGTATTTTTGCGCTCGCATTTCTTTCTTGAATATGCACTAAAACGCCCAGCTAGAAGTACTTCAGAGGGGCAGCCACTCGACTCACAGCTAAGACATGGATCTGAGCGGGGCCTTTAAGTGAAACTTCTCATGTAGGTTGAAAAGGCACACTTCAGAGTAGACTGTCTCCCGTTAGGTTTCGCCACCGGCATGTTTCATTATTTTTTAGCTATCACGAGCTCACTTCATTTGAGTCCTTCTTATGTCGAAAAATTTGGATGACTGGTTCACAGTTGTCTTTCAATGGACTCGACAAATTAATAGCCTACTTTTATTTCAAGTGGCCTGAAATTTTTTTGCGAAGCCAACTTGCTACTGCAGCGTACCTTTCCATTTATCAGCCTCTTATAGAGTGCGTAAGCGTTATTCCTGCTTGCAATGCTCAGCGCTGCTTGAAGCAGTATCATCGAGGAATGGCCTCGTTACTAGGTGTCCTTGTGGGCGCATGCTTCTTAAAGCACGCCAATGGTACATCACAAGGCTTCGGTAGGACAACAATTCTTATCGTCTTGATCACTAAGCTTTCCCTATGACTTAATTTCGGAATTATGCATTTTTAGCCTTTAGAAGTAAAAACTGTACGACCTCATTTCATAGTGAGCAAAAGCTCCAATATCGGTCGTTCAGAAAAAAGGCAATGATTTTAAGAAACCTTTCTTGAGGAAGAAGCATTACACAAACTGAGATGAATATAACCACTTCTTTTATCAGCCTGATTCGGTTGAAGCATGATTTATTCATTTTACAATCACATGAAGGTAACCGAAGTGAGCTGCAACACCACGAAACGTTTTTAAATGCAAAAGGGAGCTTTGAACGCTACTGGTATCAGTACAGTGCAGGAAAAACAGCCACATGAAAGCTAAATCTCCGGGTTCTAAATCAACGCTCTTAAATGAGACATGATTATTATGTACGACAGTCGCAAGTAAACATCAAAATGATTGAACAAATTGCGTCATTTCCACCTCATCCTTTAAGGTAAACGTCTAAATCTCGCATGCCTTTTCGCTTCTATACACTGTGACTCTCAGTATGCTGCTATCTGATTGTATTTAATCAACTCCGTCACTACGGCACAATCCTTCAATTCGGCGTTGAGCCTCTCGCAGCATGTGTTCAATATGCAAGCAACACCACACGGAGCTCCGCTCTTCCGACACGCTAGCAGCGCGGGCTTAAGTATGTCACAAAAACGAGGTAAGCATGGGGTAGCTATCGCGGTTCCGGGTTGCCGATGTAGCTTTTATCAACAGCATGTGAACAGCGAAAGTCGAGTATTTTTCGCAAGTCAATGTTGCTTGCTTCTCTGCGTTTCAGGTTTAAAGAAATATATTTCTTTGGTTGTCACCTAATATGTCACTAAATAAAAGAACGTCTCTTGAAACAGTAGATTTTCACCTCCTTTTTTTTTCTTTTTAGTGCTGCAAGGAGACATCCTTTATATTTACTTTTTACGACTAGCAGCCACCACTTTGTTTCCGCCAACTAAGACAAGACTGGTTGCAAACAGGTTTTATGAGTCAAGACGCGAAGTGCGGTGGATGCCAACTGTCCGAATCGTCCAGTTTCATACTGGTGTCGGAAATACTGGGGTCGGAAGGCTCCTGCACTTGTATTCTACTGTGCGTAGGGTATAAAACGAAAAATAAATAACTGTGCTGCTCAGGAACACGATCAGGATCACGGCGTCTTCGAGTGTGATCAGGATATAGAAAGTGACCCTCACGCGCAAATACGGATTCGAAATCAATAAAATCCGTCGTGCTTATTCTCCTCTTGGGTATGGGGGTACAGGCTCTTGGTAAGCAGGAACGTTTTGAATATCGATTTGCACCCATGTAATTTTGAAAGTTCCTGCATTTGCAACTGTTCGCTCGACTCCCGTACTGTGGCTCCCTAACTACGTGAACTTAGCGATCTTTGAAATTGGTATGTTGTTGTACTCAGTCTACTGATCTTCCTTGTGATTATCGGAAGATCAGTCTTTGGGTGTAGATTATTTTCATACTTGGGAGGGCCTTCATGAAGTGCTTAGTCAGGGTTGCATAAAAATGAGAAACGATTTCTGCGACTAGAGCGACAAGGCGCTGGACTGAGGCGGAAGCGTTCTTAAAAGAGCGGAGAACAGATCTCAGCTCCTCTGCGGAGATAATAAGTGAATGCAACGGAAATAGGTACGCAGACGGGGTACGCAGAGGTACGCAGAGTCCTATACGACTTTAGTTGGATAGGACTAAGGAACGAAATGACCAATACCTTGCAAAGGAGGGCCTCAAGCTAAAACTGTGGACCCATTGGCACGACGTCCTAGGTAATCCGTGGTTAATTTATTGTAACAGTACTGTGACTAGGATATATCGCAAATTAAAATACAAAGACAGGGGATTAGACAGGTATTCACCGCGATGCCACGATATAAGGCGACGCCATTGGTTGCACGGCCTCCTTTAAGAGGCATTAGCCTCTTCGTTCTTGACTTGTATCCAACTATTGATAGATGGGCATGCCTTCCACGAAAAATGGCTAGCTAGAATTGAATGCTACAAGCCTTCGAACTACATTGAAAAGAAATCTTTCAGATGGCGGTAATGGCATCGTCCTTATGCTGGGTGTGAAGCGCTGTTTTCAAATTGTTATTTGTTTTCAAATGGCTGTTTACAAAAGTTATCAGCACGCCTCCTACTTTTTTTTAACGCCTCTACCAGACTGCGGCTGAATCAATCTTTTAGACTAATTTTATGTGATGTGTGTCGCAATATTAATGAGCGATGGTATAAGTGCAAAAACATAATCGAGCGCTGCACCTAAAGGAGTAAAGAAAGATTTTCATATTCATTTTGTCTTTTATTGATAATTGAAGAACGAGATGCAAGTAAAGACAGATGCCCTTATTTTTGACAGTTCTCTTCTCATTTCGTTTCCTTTCCTAATTGAACCTCAATCACTACAATCCTGCGATGTTTCTATAATAGTTAGGGATCAAATAATAGTGCACGATAAATTCATATTTTCAAACCATAAATTGGATTAAGGTCATTGTAAAATGCAACAACAGATAATTTGTTTTACAGAAGATGAATGCATTGTTTATAGCACATTACACTCTGATGATTGACACAATGAGAACAGAATTCGTATCCAAGGGAAATGAAATACACGTACAATGCGAAAACGGTAGACTGACAAGAACCTGCTTGGTTCTTTGGCGTTGTACTCGATCAAGACTCAGGAGTGCTTGCAGCCAACTCTTCTCTCGCGCTATTATCTTTTTATTTTATTTTCACACATCCTTGAGTTTCAAAAATCGTCTCTATACTCATAATTTTGCTTGATATTTATTTATGTCTGGCTATTGGTTATGCAGAGAAGGGAAGGGCAACGAGCGACTCGTTATAACTTAAATGGCGGAAGCCAACATCCACCGAAACCAAGGAGCATAGGCTATGCTTTTTTTCTTAATATGAGATGTTCATCAATGGTAGATAGCAGGTAACTATTGAAAAGTAAATATTTAAAAAGCAGAATAAAATAACAACCACATGCCACCACTGCGACCTGAACCCACGTTGTCCGAATTTCGCGTCCGGTGCTCTACCAACTGAGCTAGGGTACTGCTGTGCAATATCTTCTCCTTTCGGGTGTATGTGTGTTCGGTTACACTGCACATAAATACCCCCGAAAGCAGAAAATTGACCAGCCTGTGACCTCAGCTCAGTTGTTAGAGCACCGGACGGGTTCGGATCCCACCGGCGGCAAGGGGTTGTTTTTTATTCTGCTGTCTAATGAATTATCCTCAAAATAATTACTCCATTAATATCTTTTTGATGAGCGCCACAAGTTTTTAAAAAATGCCTATGCCCCTTGGTTTCATTGAATGTTAGCTGCCGTCTTGCCATAATTCTGAGGATTCCCGTCGTTGCCGCCTGTGTACACATCAGACGAGGTCAGACCGGGTATTACTGTTGCCAGAAAATTTTTTACTCGCACTGACAACAAAATTTTCTGTTGTCGGCGCATGTACGCATTATGAACGGTCGGAATAGTGTTAGAGAAAGTGTGTGGGCATAAATAACAATTATTACCTTATTGTAGACAACTCAGCTTCACTTAATTTTTCAATCTGGCTTTGGAAGTACGCATAAAAAAGTGGACGCATGAGCGTCATTTTACGCTTCCACATACTTCCTTTCTTAATCTTTCCTTGACTGCTTTGTAGAGCGGTTAACTGAATGCGTCTGTGAGCATATTTTCAGGCCGTACTTTTCATGCGCTTTTTCTAAACAAAGAACAAGTGGACAATGCAGCCATGTAGTATGTAGAGATTTTTTTTTGTGGGTGAATGTTTAGATCTATTTCTTCCCGGGGTGGTATTCTGATCCTTGCCGTCCAATTGTGCCCGAGTCTTCCAAATATTCGGTAGCAGCTGACCTGTAATGTCATCATTCTATTCGCAATGACAGCAACTCAAAAATGCAGGAGCCGTGTACGTCAGTAGACTGGTGGGGCCCAAGGCCTGTATTGCAATGCAGAAAATATTCTTCTCATTTCATGCATGGTGCTCGAAGCGACAACACTTTTATTTCTCTGGTACGATCTCAGCCGCCCAAGTACGAACTCTCACAAACATGTACGTCTGAAATATTATAATTTGTACGGTATACGTTATTTATGGACCGATTGGTAAAACGATTTCATGCAGCTCGTTCTGGCCACCAACGATATATCCTACCAAAGCACGCACTGCGACCACAGTAATGTCAACTTGTCAGAAGACGATAAATTATTACTCTTTTACTTCTACGCTAGTTCTCATTCTCATATCCGTATATGGATGCGTCATCGCCACTTGCGTTTCCCTCGCGGATTTCCGGAACCGGCGCCTCCTTTCCAGGTGAGTTGTATAAAACGGGCGCTAACTCGATGCTAGCATTGTAGTCAGCAAGTAGATTCAACTAGAACCTCTCCACTTACTCCGACAAAGAACCAGAATGAAGTCGCTCACGCTCATCTTCTTCCTTGGCCTGGCAGCCCTTGTCTTCTGTAAGGACCTCAACTCTAATTCCTACCGCTATGAACTATATTGACTCCATCCTTATTCCGGAAGCCTGGTCTAATAGCTGGTTGCCCTTAGCCCATCTGCGCCAGGATACTATTGACAGTTTTCGAAGGGAAGAGTGTTCACTGTTGTAGCCAAAGCTGTTTAAATCTTGACGGAAAAAAGTTCTCTCCAAAATTAATTCTGCCCCTGTGTCTTGTGGTCGTGAATTGTTGCAATTTGATAGACGACAAGGTTAACGTGTCTGTTCGTTCTTTAGGTAGCTAACTATACAGCGGCCGGTGTGTGAGTGCATCTCTTTATTTTAAGTGTAGTGCATGTAATGTACGTCGATGTCACGGACATTACGAATGGCTGTTTTCACAAGCCAATTTATATAATGTGATGTGTGTTCACTTTAAGCCAGTACCCAAGAAAGCTAAATCAAAATGCGTATTTTAAACAGGGTTAGTGTTTTCAGCATGCGTGACAAATGTGCAGAAAGACCTCCTTCGTAGACGGGTCATGGGAATCAATCTTTTCGAGAATTTTATATGTGTTGCTTGCGTGGCAGATACGCATTTCTATTTTTAGAAAGAAAGCGGCGCCTCATACAAAAGTTTCACTTATTAAACTAGCATGGCCACACAGCATGGCAAGAAGGAATCTAAATGACAGAATTGGTCGCACCATCATTATTACGCTTAATTTAACCTCAAAAAATTGTATGCTGAACAGAGAGCCGGTCATAAATATTAGCATGACTTTCACGTCAAGTACGCTTCTAATAAAATGCGCAGATCAAAGCGACCCTCTTGTTTATAGAGAGAAAGAATTGCAGCACGGTTGATTTTCACTTCGCAGGCGCGATGACCTCTCGTTGAAACTTTCAGCTATAATTTATATACTTTTATCGTTTATTTTAGCAATTTATTTGACATACCCGGAAAATATTTCAGCCAAAAAAATTCTATTGAAAAAAATAACGACTTCCAGTGCATCATTATGTGCTAATTCGTCAATGTAGGTTAATACGACGTAAGAAGTGTCCTCTAAGTTGCATGTACAGATAATTTCATTAGGCGGATTGGTGCACTTATAAATGCCTTTATTTGCTTCATTTCAACTGCGTACCTGCCTTATGTCTACGTGAGCTTCTATATATCATTATCGGAGCTGATTGCTGATGTTAAAAACAACTACAACTTCAAAATTCTGATGCGGCTATACATAAAACGTTAAAGAATGCCTTAGGCGATGGCATCTTTGGACACTAATACAAGGCTTAAGTATTAGTTCGTGGGTTTTCATTTCGACATTTAACTGCAAACACAATAGATCCTAATAAGTATTGCCGACTATACAGCTTGAACAATAGGTAACGTTTTCTTACTATTTCTCGAGCGAAATATTCCCGTTTCTTTTCTTTCTTCCCACAGCCTCCGTGGAAAGCCGGCACCATGGTGACCATGGAATTCCCTGCGATCGTCTTCCATTTGTACGATATTCAATCATTCATTTTCAAGTAGCATGGTCGGAGTTGGCCTATTAAGGCAGTATGAGCACATGACAGCAGAAAAACGAAAACGAATCTGACATTTAAAGCACACAATTCGGGACTTTGTCGCTAAAAAATGAACAATCTTGACAAACCAGATAGCTAAGCCGAAACAGCTGAGAACGATATTATTCCTTCATTTACTCTTCTTAGAAAGTAGAAGTTTTTGCCCTCATTATTAATTTTACAAACCCTTAAGCGTGCAAAGTAATCGCAAAAACTGTACATTGACTATTCGCCTTTCTATGGAGAAAACTAAATTTATATGTGCTCTCTCTTCGTTAAGATTCCTCCTGGGTTGAGACACTTGTGCCAGAACACAACAGTGGGACCATCCAACACAACAACTGTACAGCCGTCGACAGGCAACACTACATCCAGCCCAGCTGCTTGACGAGTTCACCCAGTGCCGGCATCTGTGCTCAAAATGGATACAGTAGTGCTTAGTTGAATACGGCAACAAATTACTCCGGTGTGAAATAAAATTATTACAGCAGCAATTAAAGCTCCTGTTGAATTTTTCATACAGTTGGTTAGAAGCGGCACTAAGAAACCCTAGTGCGGCGTTAGATCCTCTGAACATCTAATCACAACCGCTTCATGCTCGGTTCCTCTTTGTTGGGAGTATTCGCCTACACATTAAAGTTACATATTAAATACTGAATGACTAAGAGTTTCATTTCGGCGTTTATATTGCAGGGAGGAACGGTCCACCCGTTGGGTTACTTAGGGCCCAACAAAACGTAAAAACGTGGCTGAACAGGACTTCTGAATCCCCCTGGCGGTAGAGGATGATTTTATTTCACTCTTTTGTCCCAGAGACGTACACTTAAGATAACGTAACATTTTTCAGGTATTGGAGTTTATTATTTCCCTGCAAGGGGATTCAAAGTTTTTGTAAGCAAATATTTCTTGTAGTATTTGAGAAAAACTTTTCTTTGTATAAAGCTCGTTCTACAGGGCCTGGTCAGCCATATACAGTAGCTCCACAACGAAATAGGCGCCAGTTATCGATGAACAGCGAGCGGCCATCTGCGCAGTCGGCTGCCTGGGCATTCAAGAGAACTGCTTGCCCCTGGTCACATGTTTCACTCTAAACGCATTAAATATTTTTCACTGTTTAAAAGAGCTGCAGCCTTCAATTCTACATTAACACACACCACGTGAGACGAGAATGCAGAAGACCAGTTGCTCCCACGGCCTAACGCCTGTACAGCGCTCTTTTGCTCATTTTGCTTGCGGCGTAACCGATTCCCCGGGTACTCCAACAGAGCTGAATACAACGAGCTTCTCCAGCCAGTGAGTAATGTTAAGGAAGACTTCTCATGGAGGCTGGCCTTCATTGCACACTGAATTTTTCTTTGATTTCGTTAGAACACAGCAGTCCTAGAGAGGAGGCTCCTACAGCGGGCCATGCAATATATACAATCAGGCCGTAATCAGCTTCGCCACCGATGCTTCTAATTTGGATGTAGAAAATGGCAGGGATCCTTTGTGTAATCCCATGTTTGACGTCAGAGAAGAAGTCTCTTATCGCGTGGTATTCTGCGCGTCTTTTCTGGGTTGGGACGCGCCTGGCTGCGCAAGACCAACGCGTCCGCACTATAGAAGCCGGAGATGTTTAGTAGGCAGGAATTGCAAACTAGTATTTTGTTTCCCGGTTGCTTGTGGCATTTCTCACTGTCCGTCCTCATTCCAGCGACATCCAGAGTCAAATCACTGCCGGTCTGCTGTAACCTTTGTCAGTGCCTCGAAATCAATCCTCAGCCCTCTACTATATGCGGCGTCCCTCTTGGCCACGTGCATCATCGGGACGTTCAACCGCAAATACCACTTACCAGCATAGTAGGTCCTTGCAGCAGTGCGCATAAATGTGATAGCAATAAAAATACACGGAAAAAACTTGATGGTTGTGGCTTCGTGCGTCGTATAACTTCCAAGTACGAATTTAGTGACTATACTGATGTGATCAAAGGCTATTCACGGATTTCCAGAGAGGCTATTATGGACAAACATGAATTTGAGCAACTTTCTACGCTGACTTTTCTTATGAATAGCAATAATTGGCAGTTACACATTGAGACTAAGAGGAAAAGATTGCACAAATGCATACTTAGAAGGTTAACACTTATTAATATTGAATTATGACGTTAGTGCATCTGACTGCCCAGCTTTCACGGTCGTCCGTACAGATTTCCTGTTTAGTTTAAGTGTGAACGCCTGGTTTATTTTTACGCGAACTTTTGTCCTGACATGTGTGTTCATTGTATTGTAAACATCCAAGTAACATAGTTGACTCTTTGAATTCAAATCACTGAGAGAGAGACAGAGAGAAACTTTAATGTCAGGAAGATGGTGATATTCTTGGGTCACATCAGCCGCTACGGTGGCCGGCAGTTCAAGTCTGTCGGCGACCTCCTGCGCTCTTGCCGTGGCCCGGGACTGAACGTCCGGGTCCGGGCTGGCGAGAAAAGCTTCCCATTTTTCAAGCGTGGGAGATGTGACCAGATCTGCCGGAGGCGGATCCTCCGTGCAGTCCCAGATTACGTGGTCTAAGGTGGCAGGCTCGCCACACAGCTGACAATACGATTTACTAAATCAGAAAAGATATTGGAATACGTCCACGGGTTTGGCTGCGACCACGTTTGCAGCCGCCTCCACGTGGTAGCCTGTTCGTTGCTGAGCGAAACGTGCGGAGGAAGCAGGCTCGCTCTAAGCTCCCTGTAATAATTGGTTATGGCCTGATATGTAATTAGCGTCTCGCACTTGGTGACATCCGGGTCCGCGACCCCCTCACAGGCTCGGCTGACAAAACCTCGAGCATATTGGTGAGCGGCCTCGTTCCCTAGAAAGCCTGAACGAGTAGACATGTGTCGCTCTCTCTCATGCCCTGTCGCCGAGTCGCCACGCGCTAAATGAGCCTTACGGTTTGCTGGACCGAGGTCGCCAACCTGCCCAACGTTACCATGTTGCATTTGTTGGATTGTACAAGCTTTCCAAGCATCCATATCATGTCTACTTCCGGAATTTCTTTGCCTTGAATTTTCAGTTTCATCCAATTCGGCTTCGTTTTGCAGGCCCATTTGCCATTACAAATGACCAGCAGTTCCGACTTTGTGGTGAGCATTCCAGTCCTGTCCAACGGGCGTGGGCGTCTACGACGTCCGCCGTCTCTTGTAGGGCCGTCTCTATCTGCCCGTCCGATCTGTAATTCATCCAAATCATGACGTCATCAGCATATAGGGCATGTCTAATACCCTCTATGCAGTAAAGGTTTCTAGGAAGCGTGATCAGCGCAGTGTTGAATAAAAAGGGCGGCAGAACTGACATCTGCGGTGTACCCTTATTTCCCAGCGGTATGTTTTCTGATTTCAGTTCCCTTATAATTAGCTGTGCTGTCCTGTTAGACAAAAAAATCTCTTATGTACGCGTAAGTGTGTCGGTAGGTTTAGTTTTGTAGAGGTTGGCGAGTATCCCCTCGTACGAGACGTTTTCAAACGCTTTCTTTAAATCGAACCCTATAATGGCCCGCGTACGGTGGCCATTGCTCGGGTCCACGATTTCTCTAGAGAGTTGCAGCAATACGTCCTGCGTGGAGAGGTGTGGCCTAAATCCGATCGTCGTGTGCGGCATGAGGCGATGATTCTCTACGTAGTTCTGCAAACGCGTGAGAAACACGTGCTCCATGACCTTACCAAGGCACGACGTGAGGGAGATAGGTCGAAGGCTTCTTGCCGGGTTCCGGTATGAAAGTGACTCTTGCATGTTTCCATGCCGGCGGGAGGCTCCTTCCTTTCCAGCACTTGTTCATCTAGTCTTTTAGCGCCTGAACCGAGTCGTATTCCAGATTTCTGAGGATTTCGTTAGTTACTCCGTCCCGCCCCGCGGCCGAGTTTTCCTGTAAATGACCATCTATTTTTGTTAACGCCGCAGCAATGACGCTGAAATAAATGCTCAAAGAAATCGCTGTTTGGGCAGTTGGTCCGCTAATATTCTTTTTACATGAGGCATAGGAAAGTCTTGTATCGAAAACTTTGCGGAAATACGTTAGGCAGCCGCTTAGTAGGCGCCAGTTTGAAAAAAACAGCGTGGAGCAAGCACACGAAAGAAGGTGAGCTTGCGTAGGAAATTTTGTACCTTTGGCATCCATGCAACAAGTATTATATCGCGCTAGCCTAAGTTCTAACGATTACCTTGTCTTGTAGCTACTGCAAGAGATTTTATCTACATGAACCTCCTATCTTTATCGTGCTGCTGCTTATATTCGCTACCGCAGTAAGCACGGCTACTGTCATTCCGTCGTTACTAGTTTGCCTGTTTTTTCCTTCTTGAGTTCCTTCATATTGAGCCAAGGCACTTGTACTCAATGTCGTGTAATTTTGTTGGAGCTTTCCTAATTTTACCAGAGCGTCTACGACTGCGCTGGACGGAGGGACTGCCGCACATCATCAATGTATCAACAAGAAATGTGGGGACCGTTGTTCCTATCTTTTAGTAAAATTTTGTTTCATTTCGCTACGGGTACTTTTGTCTTAGGCAGGTTTTCAATTGGTTTCTTTCAAACTCACCATAATTACCAGCCCCGTATAACGTCCAACCTATTTCAGATCTTTCTTTTCTTCTTTATTGTACACATGGAGTCCAAAGCGCGCCAACGTGGGGCAAGGTTTTTTCTATGCAGCCTAGCCCCCTCCCGCAAACCTCAAGATGGTGGGCGCTTTCATCATCATCATCATCATTTTTATTTTATAAAACCAATACATCAAAACTTGATTGGACTCATAGCCAGCCCGGCTAGTGAAAGGTCCAAATACATAATATTCACTAAAGAACGGCAGACGTTCAAAATACATGTACAAAAAGACCTGAGATGCTACAATAGCGGCATTGAAAATATGTTAAGCACATACATATTCTGAAAAACAACAAAAAATAGGTTTATGAATGTACAAAATCAAGCGCAAACGCATTCAGTCCCACAGTTCTGGGCAGACAAGAAAAATGTTTTTCGATAAGGCCGAAAATTTATATTTGAGTTTGATGTCATCGGGAATCTCATTCCATATCTGGGCACCTGCTGCGTTACTATACAAATGCGCAAGCTCCAGGTCGGCTGGCACAAAATTTACAGCTGTTCACGATTTCCGTGCTCCGCAAACTTAAAGACGCTGCCTGTACATGTCTGTTCCATTTGCCCACCGTTTAAGTTGTTATACAACAGCGTGCAACTGGTGTTGTGCGACCTAATTCAGGTGGGCACGAAAAATCGTAGACTTTCTTTTAAAGCAGGGGTTGCCTGCAATAGAGCACCAGGTGTTCCTCAGCGACAGAGTGATCGTGCTGGCCGCCGTGGTTGCTCAGTGGTTATGGTGCTCGACTGCTGACCCGAAAAACGCGGGTGCTATCTCGGCCGCGGCGGTCGCATTTCGATGCAGGCAAAATGCTAGACGCCCGTGTACTGTGCGATGTCAGTGCACCTTAAAGAGCTCCTGGTGGTCGAAGTTTCCCGTGCCCTTCACTACGGCATCTCTCTTAGTCTCAGTCGCTTATGGATGTTAAACCCCGATAAACTAAAGCAGAACGATCGCGCGAACCAGCGAGGCAGAGGCCCAGCTTCTTGAATCACAGCTGAGTCATGAAGCAAAGAAGGCTCTTTCAGTGCCTACACAGATACTTCAATGCGTGACTTCTGAATCGAGTGTCTCCGGTCAGGTTTGGTCATCTCCATGTTTCCTTTATTTTTAACCCTCAGTCGTTCTCCTCATTTAAGTCATTCATATATCGAAAAGCCCGAATAAATGGTTCAGAGTTGCCCTCAAGTGGTCTCAAACTATACCTACGCCCCTTTTCTTTCAAGATCAACGATTTTTTTTTTTCGCGAGGCCAGCTGGTTACTATATAGCGTCTTCCCGTTTCACAACGTACTTGAAATCTAGAGCGTTGAATTATTCGTGCAGTGACCAAGGCTATTGGAAGCAGTGTAATACAGGAGCAGGCCCGTTAATAGGTGTACTTTTGAGCGTATGATTATTCAGCTTTGTCAATCCTGCGCGACAAGGCTTCCTGAGAACATCTTTTTAGAACTTCTCGGTGACTACGCATTCGCTATGGCTTGAATTTTTAGTTCTATGTTATTAGTATTTGAAAGAAAGATATATACGACCTCACTTCTTATCGACCAAACTCTTCAATTAGGAAGAAAGAAGCCGCAGTTTTTGTTCTCTAGAAAACCTTGGTTAAGGAAAAAGCATTAGAGCGAATTGTATTGAAGCTAATCTCTTGTTTTTTATCAGCCTGATTAGATTTCACGTGCTTTGTTCGTTTTGCTACCACATGAACCACTACTAGCTACCTTCCCACGAGACGTTTTTGGTGTGCAAAGCAGGCAAGCAACAAAACGCGCAGCTCCCCATTTCCGGCATGCTGGAACTGTGTCGCAAGTATGTAACCAAAAGGAGGTAAACATGTGGTAGCTGTTACAGTTCCGGATTGCCGATGCAGCTTTTGTCAAAAGAGTATGCAGCGCGAATGTCCCTTACTTTTGGCATGTCAGTTTTGCTTGCTTCAAGGTGTTTGACGTCTGTCAAAATATACAGTTGTGGTTGTCAGCAAGTATGTCACTAAAAAAACATCTCTGGAAACAATGGACCATCACCGTTTTTCTCTTGTTTTTCGGGTTGAAGTGGGACAATATTTTTCTTTTCACGTTTTACAGGTAGGAAGCACCGCATTGTTTTCGGACAAATAAGACAAGAGTGTATACAAACAGTTTTTTTTCTGTCAAAATGCAAAGACCTGTGCATGTCAGCTGCGAGAATAGTGCCATTCCAAACCACTGTAGGAAATTTTCGAGCTCACTGCGTTTCTCAGATATCAGACGTTCATCGACGGTACCGCCCTCGCCAGGTTTGCGTGAAAAACGCGCGTCGGATGCTCCTGCTTTTGCATTTTACTCTGCATAGAGTATAAAACGAAGAAATCAGAAGTGTGTTGCTCAGACACACGATCGAGGCATAGAAAGTGAACCCCACGCGCAAATACGCTTACGAAAATGAAGTCATTCGTGCTTATTCTCCTGGTGGCCATGGTGCCAATAGTCCTTGGTGAGTAGGAACTTCTCAGAATTTATTTACTCACGTTTGATAATGAAAGCTTCTGCTTTCTAAAATTTTCGTTCGGTTCCTGCACTAAACCTTCCTTTGCCAGGGCCTCCAACCAATAGCGTGCACCGATTGCCATGACGTCAAAGTCAATCTGTGCTTAATCCCTTTAACAGTACTTTAACAGTACTTCTACAACGTGACTATCGCGGATTAAAACAGCGGAGCAGGGGATTATTCACACATTAATCACGATGCATATGGTATAATGTCGACTTGAGCCTGATTTGGTTTCGAACCCGACCGCGGCGGCTGCGTTTTTATGGAGGCAAAACGCTAAGGCGCCTGTGTGCTGTGCGATGTCAGTGCACGTTAAAGATCCCCAGGTAGTCGAAATTATTCCGCAGCCCTCTACTACGGCACCTCTTTCTTCCTTTCTTCTTTCACTCCCTCCTTTATCCCTTCCCTTACGGCGCGGCTCAGGTGTCCAACGATATATGAGACAGATACTGCGCCATTTCCTTCCCCAAAAACCAATCATTATTATTATTATTAGCCGGATTAGAAAAATAGTCTTTCAGCAAATCATTAAAGGTACCCGTAAACCCCATGAAATCAAGGTTCTCTAGCAGTAGGTCATGCCGAACACAATCAAAAAGAGGCCGCAGAGGGCAAATCTTTGAATCATTATACCAAATGAATCTCTAATGCATTGTTTTGGGTTTCGTCCAAAAAGACAGTTGATATTTGACCAAGTTCTACGTGAAGAGTGTTGGTTGTTATGAAAAGCCGAACTGAAGTAGTTAAGTTTTTAGGTTGGAATCATGGCAGCAACTTTATTTCTAAACAACCTGAAGTTATCTTTGAGCCGTGTGTTGTTGGGACTACGCTTGCAACGTGTCCAAAAGGCATCTTTTTCTGCAGTGGCCTTTAGAATGTCGCTTGTTAACCAAGAAAGATTTGGGTTGCATTTTTGATCACTTTTACCTTTTGTGATGAGGCAGTTGTGGAACTGATAACCTGCACAAATCTATCGTACACGTAAAAAGAATTAACTTCCTCGAGGAAAGAAACCCAGTTAAATTCTGCTATAGGATTATCGAATGTGGCAGTGTCTGTATATGAATTTCACTCCTCATTACGGTCTGATATATTTAAAGAAGGAAAAAGGTTATGAGAACCTACAAAATAATGATCTGAAAGTTTGTATGTAACCACCAAAGAGAAAGACTGGGCCAACGGAGCTCTTATATTGATGTGATCAACACAAGAAGCTAAGAAATGTTTTCACAGGCACTCTTCTCTTCTGTAGTCTTCTTATCGCTGGTTCAATACCATATTTTGCCAAGGTATTTAAGTATTTGCAAACAAATGAAAGTGCTGGGGACAAGGTGTAAATATAGAAGTCTCCAGTGAGGCATACATAGCATGATTTGGCAATAGGGAGCCCAAAAAATTGTCGAGCTCAGAAAAAAATTCTTTCACATTTTGGAAAGGAGGCTTGTAAATTCCTAGAAGAGTAACCTCCAAACTTTAGAATTATATCTGCATTGCAACGCACTCCGCAAACCAAAGTTTCGACTGTGAAGAGTAGGCATTCCATTTTCTGTGAACAAAAACAAGAATTCCACCGCCCATTCCGAGTTGAGCGTGTGAAAGAGAAACTAGAGTAACTGGGTAACGAAAAAGAGGAGAGGAGTGTGGAAGGGATGTTAATTTCGGTAAGTACGAATGCATCAATTGTATTCTTAATGTTGTCAACAACAGCCAAAAATTCATTGCAATGTTTTCGCAAGCTACGTATGATTACATGAAGTACACTGACCGAGTCCTCCGTTGCCGAGACTAAGTTACAAATTTCAGCAATATTGGCGCAACGTGAGAAGGCAGAGTTCATGATTCAAACTATTTTATCTAAATCAGTGGAATCATGGATTCGAAAAATAGAAGAGACTTCAGTCTTCCTAGCGAAAATTTTTCCATGTATGCAGCAAATTTAAACTTATTTGCCTTGCCCTTCTGCTTAGCCTCCCAAAGCAGTTTCCTGTTTGATGTGGTAAGGTACATTAAAGTACATTTCAGGTAGCTCCCCTCTTTTGCACTAGGGGCGTGATCCGGCTTCGATGACACATCGTTTTTTCTTTCGCAGCGAAAGAAGTGAATCTCACCAGCAGAATTGTTTTTTTCTTTTTTTCTGCGGGAGACATTGAGCTGCTTCAATATCAGAGTAAATTAGCTCAATTTTCAACTTCTCTGCTAAGTTTTTTAGTGCCTCAGACACCTGCTCACATTGCTTAAGTGAGAAGCCCTGTGTTTCTAAGTTCTGCAGCCTGTTATATTGCTCCATGTCATTCATCTCTGAAGGTGTAGTAGTTGTTAATTTTGGCCCACCAATTTGGTGTTCACAGTAAGCACTTCATCTTCAGCCTTCTGGACTGTGGTCTGTTGGTCAGCAGTCGATTTAACTAAATCATCATATTTCTCAGAGAAGAAAGAAATAGAGGCGTGTATACTTTTGACTGATTCTTCTAGTGACTCAACATTACTTTTCAGCAACAACAACTCATCCACTCAGCTTGAAAGTGAGCTGATTGCGTCCTTAATAGGCACCAAGCTTTCTATCTTGGCAAAGACCTCCTAAAGAGTTCTTGACGCAAACGCATTTTCATTTTCTGAATCCGTACCACTCTGTGAATCACACTGCAGACAGGGCCAGTCGGGGTATGCTTCAAAATCTCTTTCGGCAGGAGACTTTTGACTTTCCCCGTTTTGACTTTTCCCGAAATGCGATTTTGAGCACTAGATTGCTCCGCGGCATCTTGAAGTGTGCTGCAAACATGTGTATGAAAATTGCCAGTTTGTTAGAATTGAAGTGTACTTTGTATGAAATAATGTCACATTTGCGAATGTACACATTTAGCACATTGCTAACACGCAAATGCGCTTCCCGGAAACGCAACTTCTAGCAATAAATTTTCCATGGTAGCTTGAAATGAGCTGCAAATATGTGTTTGAGGACTTCCGATTTGTTAGAATTGTAGTATACTCTGTACTGAATAATTTCGTACTTACGGAAGTACACTTTTATACGTTGCCAAAACACTAAAACCACGTATATATTTTATCGCGTATTTCAAACGTGCTCGAAGCATGCTTTAGGTGGTGTATTTTCGACAAATTTTAAGAACATAATCCCAATACCCAGCAAGAAATTTTAGGAACATATTCCCTACATATCTTAAGCGCATTCTTGAAAACAAAATACGCCTAAAATAAAATATAACCAACACACAGTATATTCGAAATACCGCCGTTCTTCCGGTGTAGACGTAGGCGGCAAGATTTTTTGACAGGATACCGACAAGCTATCTCAAGAGACAAAAAATCTGGTTAATAAACGCCAAAGCACGAAGGCTTTTATCTCTACAGAAAGAATAGAATTAGAAGAGCTTTCAGAGCTATCAAATAAGCCCAAGGTAACCGACATAAGGAAGGCTAATATGGAGAGAATCTAGCATGCTGTAAAAAATGGAGGTAGCCAAAAAGCGGTGAAAAGGAAACTAGACAAAAGTAAAAACCGACTGCGCTAACTGACAAAGAGGGCAATGTCATTAGCAATATCGATAAGATAGCTAAAATAGCCGGAGAGATCTACTCGAGTGTATAGTGTAGCCAATATAATCAGCATCATTAAGAGAGACACTGGCGCACAGCATTGTATTATCCCGCCAATAACGAAAGAGGAAGTAAAGAAAGCCTTACTAGCAATGCAAAGGGGGAAAGCAGCTGGTGAGGATTATGTAACAGCAGGTTTGTTGAAGGATGCAAAACAGATTCTGCTGGAAAATCTAGCCACCCTGTCTACGCAATGCCTTCTGACCTCGATCGCACCAGAAGCTTGGAATAACGCTAAAATTATCTTAATTCATAAAAAAGGAGACGCCAAGAACTTGAAAAATTGCAGATTGGTCAGTTTAATGCCCGTTTCCTACGCGGTATTCACTAAGATAAAAGCTCATACGGTTAGGACAACCTTACACTTCAATCAACAAAATGATCTGGCAGGCTTTTGTAAAGGATACTCCACAATAGACCACATTCGCACTTTCAATCAGGTAATAGAGAAATGCGCAGAATATAACCAATCCTTGTATACATAGCCTTCATTGATTACGAGAAAAGCATTGGACACAGTTAAAACCTAAGCAGTCAAGCAGGCATTGCAGAATCAGGGTGTAGAAGAGCATTATGTGAACAGACTAGAATATATGTATAACGACTTCACAGCTACCACAGCCTTCCATAAAGTCAGAAATAAAATCCCAATGAGGAAGGGTGTCAGGCAGTTACACAGGATCTCGCCAATGTTATTCACCACCTCTTTAGAGAGGTTATTCAGAAGCCTTAATTAGGAACAGTTGGGGTTTAGAACTACTGGTGAATACCTAAGTAGTCTGCAATTCCTTGATGACATTCCCTGGCTAAGTAACACAAGAGATGAGCTGCAAAGCAACATCAATGAGTTAGACTGGACAATCAGAACGTTGGGCCTAAAAACTAGCATGCAGAAAACCGAAGTAACATAAAGTCCCGCCCAAAAGTGCCGCAAGGAAACAGTAATTCACAATTGGTAGCGAGGAGCTGCAAGAATTGAGGGAATACATCTGCTTAGGGCAGATAGTGACCGATGATCCGGATCATGAGAGGGAGATAACTATAAGAATAAGAATAGAATGGAGCACGTATGCCAGCTTCTCTCAGATCACGAATGGCAGTTTACCAGTATCCCTCAAGAGAAAAGCATGCAATAGCTGTATCTTACCCACCTAGGGGGCTAAAACATGGAGGCTCACGGAACGAGTTCAGCTTAAAGGTGCACTAAAGAGGAATCTGAACTCGTCTTTTTACCGCGGGTATTCTATCTGCACGTTCCAGGAATTCTAAGAAACTTCAAATTATTAATCTGTGCGGCTGATTGCTCTAATTAAATCGTATTAAACGTGCCGGCTCCCGCTTTTTTTTTTTAATTGAACGCGGTAGATAGGCGGATTCAACCAACGCGTTGAGAGCCTTTCAGCCAGTCCCGGGCGGCTTCGTTTTCGCTTTTATTTTGTTTTTTACGTTTCTGTGAATAAACAGTTTCAGTCACAAACAATATAGCCGAAAATTAGGCCCGCGGAAATAAAAACACACGTGGACTCTTTGATTTACGTATCACTCCGCCGATGGCAGAGCGGCAAGCCGCCACGGGACTGGCTGACGCGTTGGTTGACTCCTCCTACCTACCGCGTTGAGTTCAAAAAAAAAAATGCGGCGGGAGCCGAGGTGTTTAATCCGATTTAATTAGGGCAATCGGCCCCTCAGAACAATAGTTCGAAGTTTCTAAGAATGCCCGGAACGTGTAGATAAAGTTCCCGCGGTAAAAAGAAGAGTTCAGATTCCTCTTTAGTGCACCTTTAAGTTAAGGACAACGCAGCGAGCTATGAAAAGAAACCTGATAGGTGCAACGTTGAAAGTTCGGAAGAGGAAGAAATGGGCTTGGGTAGGGGATGTAACGCGAAGGCAAGATAACCGCTGGTTCTTGAGGGTAATGGAGTGGATTCCAAGAGAAGGCAAGCGTAGCAGGGGGGCTGCGGAAAGTTGGATGGGCAGACGACGTTAAGATTTTGGGGATACGGTGTCCGCAGCTGGTAAGGGAGATGGTGAATTGGAGCGACATGGGAGAGGCCTTACCCTGCCTTGTTCGCAATCAGGCTGTTGATAAAAATGATAATAATATTCCAAACGTATCAATGTTCTCTAAGAGTGGCAACGCGCCTACTATTTTTCCTTACGCCTCTAGCAGACTATTGTTGATTCAGCCTTGTAGCAATAGTTGCAAACATTTTGTGACATTAATTTATGAGCGATGGTTGGATTGCAAAAAAAATGGCTAAGCGGCGCATTCGTAGGGAGCAAAGAAGCATTTTAAGATTCAATGTGTCATTTATTGATAAGTGGTGTACATGTAGACACATCAGAATTTTTTTAAACCGTTCTCTTCTCATTTCATTTCGTTTCCAATTCTGCCTGAATCACGACATCCTTGCGATGTAGGAGGTTAGTAAAGCATCAGTTAAAAGTGTTCGATAAGTAGATAGCAAGAAAGCATAAATTAAAAAAAATAGTGTAAAATGCATCTCCTGGTGTTATTTTTTAGACGCATGCTGAATGCTTAATTTGCAAAACTTTATACTCGGAAGGGGACAAGGGAATGGAAAGAGGTGCTCGTTATCACATAATTGACGGAAGCCAACGGTCACCAAATTCAAGAAGTGTGAAGGATGTTTTTTTTAAAGCTGTGACAGTGATTAATGAGCGATCAATACTGTAAATATTTATCGCTGAAAAATAACTGATAAGAAGCACAACAAACACATATCTTTTTTCTTCTGCTTTCTAAATAATTATTTTAGGCGATAAAATATTTACTTTAATAATCTGCAAATAATTAACACCAAAAAGTTAAAAATAAAACTTCCCTTGAGCTCCTTGGTTTCAATGACAGTTGGCGTCCGTTATATTTGTACACTCTGAGAACAGACACAAAGTAATCAAAAATCGCGCCCAAGGAAAAAACGAACATTGTGAAAACGGCGTTTTCCCAAATACTCATATGCGCACTTTGCCGTTGATATCCTAACATTCTTAAGTGTTTGAAGCCACCCCTTTCCTCGGGTAATTTTGTTCCTATTCTAATTAGGTGATTTTTCTAGTTTTAACTGTGGGCTCCCTCCCAACCTGCGACCCAACTCGCAACTCGCAACCTCCCAACTTGCGACCTATCTCCTTAACTCCTACGCTGTGCAAGCTGACGGAGAAAATGCTAGCCACACGACTGTCATGGTGGCTAGAGCAGCACGGTTTTCATCACCCAGCACAAATCGGCTTTCGTCCATATATTGATACAGAGGACGGGTTGGATGTCTTAGCTTCTGCAGTTTTGTCATCTACCGCAGCCGCAATGTGCGCACTGTTTTAGCAATGGACGTTGAAAAAGCATATGATAACATCAGTCATACAGCCATTCTGAACTCCGCTGACATGCGTCATCTCCCTCTGAGAGTGCGTAGTTTTGTCCAATCATTTTTGGAAGGCAGAAAATTTGCAATACGCCTCAGCGGCGAAGCGGTCGGATCATTTGTTCCTCTCTGCGGCGTGCCCCAGGGATCAGTATTGTCGCCAACGTTATTTAATATTGCTTTCATCCCGCTAGCTTGGCGCTTACATGACATCCGTGACATAAAATTTCTTCAGTACGCTGACGACATCACGGTGTGGAGTACTCACAAAGATCTCCGTACTCAGGAGAGTGCCCTTCAATCTGCCTTGGATGTTACCTGTAATTACGCATCATCCATCGGACTTCAGCTATCCGTGCATAAAACAGCATACACGTTAGTCGCCAACCGCTGGGGACGCCGTAAACTTGCTGCAAGTCTAATAAGTCTAATCCGTCTTTGTCTATCAGGAACCCCACTACAGGAAAGCCCGAGTGTAAAAATCCTTGGCTTAATGATCCACCAATCCCGATCAGCGACTTCATGGCTTTCTCGGGCAAAAATGCAAGCTATTCAGACTTTGGGTTTGATTAGGATTGCCCCTAAAACTGGTGGCGCAGGCTCGTTCGTTGCACAGTAATTGGTGAGGGCAGTTCTGCACCCACGTATTGTTTATCAACATCTTACAAGAGCCCAATGAGATCGCCTTGAAGCCGTGAACCGAGAGGCTATGAGGACCATTACGCGCCATCCACGCATCACACCGGTCATAGCTTTACAAGGGAATGCGCAGCTCAATACCATTGATGAGCTGGTGCATCAGCGCCGTGAAGCGCGCAGCCTTAAGGCCAGTCTATCGCACTCCACGCATGCACTGGGGACTTATGCAACGTCACACTCCACTCTTCAGCCGCCAACGCCAATTCTTCCCCGCTGAAAGTTTGTACAGCTCAGCGACAACAAGCCAACAGATAATCGCCGGCCAACATCTGCTCATTCGGCATCATTGCTTCGAAAGAAATTTGAGGAACAAGATGCTTGCTTGCCTGAAGGATCCATTGTTGTCTACGTAGACGCAAGTATACAAGACTGCAAAGCAACAACAGCTATCTATATAGTGCCCGTGCAGACCTGCCCTGAATCAAACCTCTTGGTTTCAGCTTACGGAACCCCCTTCGTCCTTTTGTGCTGAGCTCGTTGCAGTTCAAGAAGCACTCTGCTCTGTGGCCGACTTAACTATGCTCCCTGCGGCCCGCTTTGTCATCCGCACTGACGCCCTTCAAGTTGTCCGGTTGCTACGACGTGTTAGCCGCTGTCCCACGATGTGTCAGGACATCCAGCGGCTCGCGGCGCGCATCCCGCAGCCAGTACGCGTTGAGTGGGTCCCACGGGATCTGCTGACCTATCAAAGGCAGGCAGATTTTGCGACCCGCCTTGCGAATCCAAACTCATCACCGCCTCGGCTCCTTCATTTGGACAATTTTACCCTCCTTTCATCAAGAAAGGAACTTCTCCGGCGCCGCACACGTGCTCTCATCCCTCCGTGTGCGGCAACCCTCCCCCGCGGTCTTACCCGTGCAGAGGAGGTTGCGCTTAGGAGGATCCGGGTCGGGGTTGCCCTCACACCAGCCATCACTCGGAAGTGGCCTCAGTACCGAGAATTGTTTCCTCGGCCAGGGTGTCCGGTATGTAAACACGAGGACATTGAGGCCGACATTCATCACTTACTGTGGGACTGCCCAGCTCTCAAGCCTACAAGGATCCGGCACCTGATGGTAGCAGGTCTTTCACCAAGCAACCCTTCTTCATACATTGCCTGGACGCAGGGACCGTGCCATCGTTCTCTACTGGACTTCATCAAATCAGCTAACCTTTTTCCATTCTTTAAGATCATTCATCACATCTTCACCCATCATTGATGCCCTGGGGCAATAAATATCGCTTTAAAAAAAAAACTGTGGGCTCTGATTACAAAATTTTCGTTATTGTCTTATTTCATTCTTGCTATATTTCTTAGCACCATAATCATTTCGCTCTGTATCCGTGAGAGCATGTACGTAGCACAGCCTTCCTTCGCGGCCCTGACGACGTCAGAATGGTCAGTACTGGTGGCAGAAAATATATTACTTGCACTGACAGCTGAACTTACCAATGTCTGCGCAGGTACGCATTAATAAGTATTGGAAAGGAATTAGAGAATGTGTACCACTAAAAATAATAATTTGGAAGTTATTCAGTATAATTTATCAAAACATTTTTTTTAATCCAGCTTCAGAATTACGCTTACAACCGGGTGGGCGCATTAGCATCAGGTTTCGCTTACACTCTTCGTTTCTTAACTTTTACGTGTTTTCTTTGTGCAGCTGTCAACTGAATATGCCAGTGGGCGTTCATACCCTTTTTTCATAGCGAGCACAAGTGTATATTTCAAAGATGTGGAATTTAGACATATTTTTATTTAGATAAGTATTTAGATCAATCTATTTTGTTGGTAGTATTTTGATTTTTCCACCGAGACGTCCCTGCGTCTTTCAAGCACTCGATAGCAGCTGACCAGTAATCTCATCATTGTTTTTCGAATAACAGCATCTAAAAATGGCCGGTGCCGTGTACCTCCGTGGGCTGTTGAAACCCAAGGCCAGGGCTCGTCGACCGAGGTGAGAAAGCTTCGAACCTAAGTGTTAGGTCCACACTAACTAATCCTTCTAACAGTGAGCTCTTCTAACTCGAAAATGACCTTATATTGCGCATTTAAACATGCAAAGTTTATCAGAAATCTAAACGACTTATAGCCTCGCAAAACCTTTTTAACATAAAAACGAAATGTATGGATTAGAAATTGTCAAGTTAAGTAAGGCACGAACAAGAAGTGCAGAATAGGATGCTAAATATCTACTATACTTCTTTTCTGTCTCAGCCATGGACTCTGACTGATGAAAAAAAAAGATAGTTTTTTTTTGTATGCGAACTCCTCCCGCCACCCCAAACCCTGCCCCCTTTTTTCAGTTCCTATTACCTGCCGCACTATGCATGATTACTGCATATAACCACTTGAACACTGTGTGCAAACAAAATATTTCGACCTTATGCCTGCGCTAATTCTATTGCAGCTCCATAAATGAAGCGTAGACACATACAGCCGTGCCTAGACTTACTAACACACTGACTTCCGTATGAATTTTGGACGAACCCAGCTGTCCTCTATAGTCGCGTTTGGCTACTGACCTAGGTGTCGTGGGTTGGGAGAAAACAAAAAAAAATGAAAGTCGGTTTTGAGACGTTTAGCGCGTGCTAAAGAACCTGAAGTAGTCTAAATTATTTCGGAGTCCTCCACTACGACGTTCGTCACAACCCATGTGTATCGTCTGGGCGCTATATAGGAAATTTACCCCAATTACATTTACCAACAATCGCTGATAATGTGGCTTTACTACAACATAAACAAAAATCTTGAATTTTCTCCTTTGCAGAACCTGCTTACACAAACTCTCTTCTCTTGTTCAGGCACAAGGCCAAAGTGGCCAGCAATCGCAAAGCGGACAAGGAGCATCTTCAGGCCAGACAAGCAACGGTTCGTCGATGGATGAAATGACAGGAGGAGAAAATACGCGTGATGAACAGTGACGATTCTGTCACGAAGTTTGACTAGGTGAACTGAAAGATCCTGGATTTATGTTTATTGTCGTCTTTTTTATTTCAGGGGTCTAATAAAGTGAAGGTGTTAAGTTATTAATGTTTCATTGTGTGATGCTTGCGGCAGAGACAGTGCGAACACGTGGCGATGCACGCATCTGTCACACTTCCTCCGCATCCGTTTCTCACTAATTGTTCGTACCTTTCTTCGCACAAGTTACCTTATGAGGTTAAGCCTTAGTATACGTCAGGGAAGATTCTGCGAACAGAAGTGATCAGCACTTCTAATGCCACACAGTCTACAGCACAGACATTGACGTTTTTTTTAAGCTGAAATAAATCCTGAAACCTTCAAATGTTTGCTCCAGGCACTTGTCTTCAATCCCCGCCGGCTTATAAGGTCCAAGTAGCCAGCTCTCGCGTCCACTATACAAGCTGACTGTCATGCAAGCACAAAATATTTTGATACCCAACCGCAGAAAAGTATTGCAAGCAGCACACCAATAATGGCCCACCGGCCCACCGATGGCATAAGAGTGCTGAAAATTGGCTCCAAAATCGGTCCTTCCTTGGAATTTGGGCAAATTACTACATTTTTCAAGCATGGCTCATCGTTCGCGCCAGAAATGGGCCGATGTTATGCCACTCTGATTGCCAACAATGGCCCTAATGTAACTGCTAGTGCACAGCCCAGTATGCGCGAGTAGTGGCTTTTCAGTTATTGACATAGTGTGGCTGCCTACAGGCATTTCCAACAAGGCATACCATTGACTTTCCCAACAACACCAGTGGGAAATACTGCATGCAATTTGAGGTCCCGCTTGTGCCTTTTAATACCGGGGGACCTTTTGCATTGCAATGTGGGATTTGTGGAGAAATAAATGGGCTTGGGCTGGGCATGTGATGCGAAGGCAAGATAACCGCTGGTCCTTAAGGGTAACGGAGTGGATTCCAAGAGAAGGCAAGCGTATCAGGGGGCGGCAGAAGATTAGGTGGGCGGATGAGATTAAGAAGTTCGCAGGCATAGGGTGGGCCCAGCTGGCAAAAGACCGGGTTAATTAAAAGGACATGGGAGAGGATTTTGCCCAGCAGTGGGTGTAGTCAGGCTGATGATGATGATGTGGGATTTGTTGTAAGTCATAAAACGTTCAAGTAATACTGGAATCTGTCTTGATAGAGGGTATCACTTGACAACAATTAAGTGATTCAAACAATTCTACCACACATATTTTATTGAAGCGCCATTTATTGTCAAGTTTGCTGCCGTTTTGAGTATTTAGGTCGGGCTACGCAGTTTGGCAAACTGATGTGTCATGGCTAAGACACCCATAAATTTATTCGTGGCGCTGTCCTCCAGTGAACTCTTGAGTCGATCGTATCGGAACTACTCATGACACTTGTATTGCAAGAAAACTTTTGCAGAGCCTTGAAACAAATTCCTCGTCCAGCTTTTTTATGATGACCTCGCTATACATCAAAGCTCTAAAGAAATGTACGTTGTGATTATCAGCATAAGTATGACCACAGCAGAAAAAAGCGCAAATTAACTTTGCGGCGCACAGTGCACGCGAAGATACACGCAAAACATTTCTAAAAAATAATTTGTAAATTATGCACAAGAACTATCGCCACATTATTTGCAAAATGTGTAATCGAATTTATCATATTTTCCTTGCACTGCATGACCGATTTTAAATCTTAATGCGCGGTTTTACTCCCCGAAATAAACATTGAAATTCACAAAGACGATGAATTAAGCACTGTGTACAAATGAATGTATATTTAGCGTTATTATCTTATTTACGCATCTATGAATAACGAACTGGCTTTTTTTTTTGCCTTCTCATTCAAGAAAATGTATGCCGCCGGTGGTAGCATCTCTCCTTAATTGACGGTAAAATAACTTTCAACAAAGCTTTTTTTTCTGTCTGGGCTAAAATATTCCATGCATAGACGGCTCGCACAGTTTAGCGAAATGCGCTGAACGCGAGAGACTGAGGGCCCTTTGTTTTGAAAAAAAAAAGGAAGCAGTTTACGTCGCTTCGCGTGCATGTAACATATGAGACGGAACTCTTAATTACTTGAAAACTACGCAATCTTCATAAGAGAGTCGATGGCGTTTTTAATTCAGAGGCAACTTGGGCAAAATCAGCTGGCTACCCTATTGTAGCACTGGTCAAGCGCATTCTGAATGAACGATGCGTACGCGCTCACATCCCGAAGTGGCGACGATGCTCTCAGCATAGTCTTAAAAGCGTGTTAGCACATTCTTCACTTATCGCGAATCTGCCATAAGTGATATGCAAGGTTTGTTACGTGCGCTGACATCGGACAGTACAGGTACAGACCTCTATAGCATTTCGCCTCCATCTAAATTCAACGCCCACGGCAGGGATCGAGCCCGGGCCTTTTGGGTCAGCAGCCGAGCGCCATAACCACTGAGCCATCGCGACGGCCACATCGCCTTTAATCTCTCTCGATATAACACAGGCAATAGAATATGAAGGGATTAAATCAGTGCATCATAACTCGCTCCTTAGAACCGCCCGAGCAAATTTGTTTCGGGGCAACTAAATTAAATTAAAATTGGCGAGGCCTACGATTGGATCATGTCAACGTCGACATATGTGGCCCGTTTCCAATCTCGGCGAGAGCTACGTTGGAAGAACGGAGGTTAATGTGGGCAATGTGGCCAGTTTCCAAAGCCAGCGAGGCCTACATCCCATGAACAGAGGTGAACGTGGGCCAATGTGGCCAGCTTTTTAAGCCATACAGGCCTACGTTCGATGAACAGAGGTGAGCGTGGGCCAATATGACCACTTTTTAAAGTCGACGAGGCCTACATTGGATGAAGAGAGAACAACGTGGGCCAATGTAGGAAGCCTTCTTATATGGCCTCGCCGTTGTTGGGCGAATGCGGGGAACCTTGGGCCTATGTCGAGAATGTGCTGAATTGGCTTCACCTATGTTGGCACGACGCAGGGATGTCTGGTCCTATGTAGCGCCACTCTGAGCCAATGACTGCCCAATAATGGACCACGGTTTTGTGCTGCCTGGGATATATAAGCACATTGTAGAAAACATATCTTTGTTAATGCTCAGCCTATGTTACAGCTCTATCAACTATGCAGCAAATCCAAGTGCTTGTATTGACGAATCACGAACGTCAGCCTGACGCTAACCGATTTCATGCAGAAATCATTAGGTGTGATTTTGAGTAACTTTGCTGAGCCGGAATACAAAAACCAGTATGTAGGTCACTGTAAGCGACCACGTGAGTAGCTAGGATAAGAGCAACAGCTGCGAGCTTCATAAAGACCTCAACTCCATCTCCTCAATGCATGTACAATCGCACCTTCAATGGTGTCCTAGAAACAGCTGCTGCTCCCTGGCGGCTGCTGCGTATCTTCTCTTTATGTTAGCAGCAGAGGACAAGTAAAAAAATCCTTTAATACAGAAGTCCGTCCTCACTCTATACCTTCAACCTCTTTTGTTGCCGGACGTCTTTCTTTTTTCTTTACTCCTTTTCAGGATCACAACTAAAAATGCACCCGCATTTTTTTTTTGTGAAAGAGAAAGATGTTTGGTTTAAAAGTACACATGGCAGACGCAGCACCGCGTAGCGCTGCGTTGACCTTGCAGAATACCTGCGTCAGCATCTGCGTACGTATTCTGCTTGTCAGCGCCACGAAGCCAGACTTTTCAGAGCTTTCTACAGGTTCCTAGCATGTGTCAGTATCAGGGGCCGATTTTAATGCGAAAGCATTAGATTGCTATGTCGCGTCAGCAAAAGATTCTCCGCACTATTGTGCCGTTCTAGAAAAATATATGTGCATAAGTCTGCTTTTATTAGATAGTGAGTGATGAGACTTCGCTGTGGGAAAAATTTGGTCGAAAAATTGTGAACAGTTATATATTTAAACGCGAAAATTACACTTCGACGACAGCGAAGCGACGGATGTCAACATAGCCTCTCCGCACTGTAGTGTCGTTCTTTATATATATATATCTGCAAAAGTTAGGTTTGATTAGATAGTGCACAATGATATCTTGCTGTGGGACTATTTGGACAATGAATTTTGACTTGTGAATTAATTAAACGCGAGAATTACACTTTGACGTCACAATAACCCCGTGTATCGTGCCAGCAAAACTTTCTCCGCATGATTACGTCGTTCCATAAAATGATACGCACAAAAGTTTGTGTTAAATAGGGTTGGAAGAGGTCTTGCTGAGTAAAAATTTTGGTTGGTGCATTTTTACTAGTTAATTAATTAAACACGAAAATTACACTTTGACAGCACAATAGCCTCGTGTTTCGTGTTAGCAAAACTTTCTCCGCATGATTACGACGGTACAGAAAAATATATGTACAAATTTTTGATTGTGTTAGATAGGGCGTGATGATATCTTGCTGTTGGAAAAATTTGGTTTATGAATTATATTGAGTTACAAATTAAACGCGAAAATTACACTTTGACTTCACAAAAGCCCCGTGTTACGGGTCAGCAAAACTTTCGCCGGATGATTTCGCCGTTCTGTGAAGATAAATGTGCAAAATTTGATTGTGTTAGTACGAGATGAGATATGCTGTGGAAATAATTTGTTTGATTAATTGTAATTAGTCAATTAATTA
The DNA here is from genome assembly GCA_030143305.2 of Amblyomma americanum. Lineage (NCBI taxonomy): Eukaryota > Metazoa > Arthropoda > Arachnida > Ixodida > Ixodidae > Amblyomma > Amblyomma americanum. The sequence goes on along the minus strand of JARKHS020026157.1, from coordinate 414,535 downwards.
CACCTCCACGACACAGGAGCCAAGGACATCGACATAGCACCTGTATGTCAAAACAGCCACGGGCGTCGACATATCACCTGGACGTCGAAACAGAAATAAAAAAATGAAACGGAATAAAAACAGACATTAAAAATAAATTTAAAGAAGAATAAATGAAAATATGAAAAAATAATACAAAATAAATATAAATAAAACTAAAAATAAACAAAAAATTTTAAGCATACAAATCAAAATAAAGAGATCGCCTACTGGCGCCATGGAAAAGCCCGCGTTCTACAAAGTTCCATGCTTTCACACTCCTCCACTTAATCAGACAACTGTCCGCAGAATTTTTTTTTGAACAAAATTCGAAGCACAAGCAGCGAGAGGGAACTGATGTATTCCGCACCTGTATTAATTAAAAGAAAACGAAAAGACATCAAGTTGACGACAGCCCTGCTGAATCACATGTGTGCTAGCTTACATGGCCTGTGCGAGTGCTTGCTGCGAAGCGCCATGCACAGGCTGCGTGCTTCGAAAGGAGCAGGCCACGAGCCGACGTTATCATACGAAGCACTGCTCGACGTTGCGAAAACGCGCTCCTGGTTTTGAGGAGTTAAGGTGGAGTGTAGCGAGCATAAGCGCTCTACGCAAGCACTAACCATAAACTGTACCCCGCTGTCTAATCAAAAAAGCATAAACAGAGGACTCAGATGAAACTGGCCCAGTATCTAGGTATCAAGCTCAGGCTTCATTTCTAGCAGTTACGGAAAGCGAGAAGCGGATGGCTACCCTGCTGGGCAACGCGAAGAATGTACGCTGCACCACGCTGCTGACACCACTGCTGAAGCACGGCTGTGTAAGCTTAGATAGCCTGCTCGAGTTGCTACTGCGTTGAACAGCATTGAAATGAGCGCTTCATTTGTTGCTTATTTTTCTTCAAGTAAATAACTTTTTCAATTAGTTTCAGGTTTTATACGCAGAAGCTACGTCAACACTTCGAATAAAATGTGAAGTGCGATCAAAAGGAACACCGTTTAGAGTATGATGGACGAATTAGCTGCATTCTAAACGCGTTCGCTGTATGTTACAAAAACAATGCGTGAACCTTCGCCCAGCAATTTTTCTTAAGGATATTGAAAACCAAGTTGCAACTTGAATATTAGTATAACTGCTAACAACTGATGCAGGCAACAATTATGACGCACCGTTCTGACGACCTATGCGGGAGCCTGCCGCTCTTGGTTATTCATATACAGGCTTTCTTGACTCGAGAGAGAAAAAAAAAGAAATTAACGTGGATTAGCTCAGCAAATCCAAGATATACAAAGCGAAAGCGAGATTGAGGTCTACACTGACCCACGGAGCCGTTTGTGCGCCTTTTCTTTTGTGAAAATGAACGGCCTTTACAAAGTTCTCAACGCCAATGAACTCTATGAACGACGTCGGCTCACTTGTTTTGTTTGGTTTTTGAGGAAAATAAATGGCACAGTAACAGTCTAACATATCTCGGTGGACACCCGAACCACGCCGTAAAGTAAGGAAAAAAGGAGGGAAGGAAAGAAGAAAGAGAAAACTGAAATTTCAAAGTTGGATATTGAGGAAAGGCGCGGCACTACGTAGCATCGGAACACCAGTGGCTCGGTGCTACTAGTGGCGTATGCGCAGTCATGACTAGGGAGCGAGAGAGAGAGAAATATCCGCGGTGAGGCGCGCGTTGGGACGTCATGTGCCTCCTCGGAGCACCGCCTCGGCGAAATCGCAAGTTCGCGGCCGGTAAAGCTTTCGCTTTAATAACATTTATTAGCACCCGTCAAAATGGTGACGGGGTTTCGAGGCAAAGCTCGGTCCCAGCTATGTCATCCTCCATCAGACGTTGACCGCGATCTCCTGGATCTCAGCAGCGGCCAGGGCGATACGGATGACTTCACGTTGTCCCTGTTCTTGCTGTTCGAGAAGCAGTGCCTCCAAGACTCATTTGCTCTGTCAGGTTCGCCAAAGCTAGGACACGTCCATATCATATCGACCATGTCCGCTATGCTCTAGCAACGCTTGTACCTGAGCTAAAAATCTCCGGGTGCCACTTGCTATAAAGCTGTAAAGCTGGGGGTTTGGAAATGCTCTGGTTTGTAGCTTACGCACCACAATCTCTTCGCTTTTGTTGAGCAGCTGACACTCTTCTGGGAGTACCACTCTGCCTAATTTTTAATGATTCATGATTTCTTCATACGTACTAAGATCGTCATAGAACTGTATGGGCTCCTCATCGCGCTAGGGCGCGGTGTTGCGTCCTCGCTGACTCCCAAGAGGCCTTACACTACTAACATAATGACAAGCTTACTCCCCCTACTCTGAGGATACTCATCAGCCTCTGGTCCCTACAGTCAGAATGCGAGGTCGACTGGACTTCTGGCCGTGACTTCGTACTTAGAGGCGGTTGCAACGTAAAAGGCGAGTATGTTAAAATTTTCTCATTTCTTTATTAATGTTTTTGTAACTCTCTGGTCTTCATCTGTATCGTTACGTAAAATTACAGCAAAATATTTTGTGGAAATTCAGGAAATTCCACTGGAAATTTCACTTTCTTACAAGTGGTGGTCAAAATTAGGGAGCGAAGACGCTTCTTATGGTACCGGCTCATAACGAATTCCGCATGTTTCCAACGACTGAGCCCCACAATCTTCGTATAAATACGAATAAAAAAGACAAGGAGATCAGAGCTTTCTTTGATTGCGATGCCGCATTGTTATGCCACATTACAGTCACGTGCTTACTGGGCTGCAGCGTCGACCCATTTTGGAGTTTTTTGCTCTATTCTCCACGGGAACCCTTAGTCGTCTAAACAGTTATGTCGTGTTCGTTGAGCGAATGTCTAATGCTCTCTTTGTCAACTAGCCTTTCAGGAAGGCTGATCACGGTAGTGTCAAATAGTAGTTGTGAAATTAGCGCGTCTTGTGGCGTGCCTTTGTTGGGTATCTTGAATTGATCGGTTCTGAGGTCTTTGATTACAGCCGACGCCATATATAACATCAAAAAGGCGCTGAGGCAGTTGCGAAATCTCAAGTCCTGCCACGACTGCGTCGTGGCTCATGTTGTTCAAGGCACCTTTAACGCCAGTGCCAGGGCTACATTTTCTCTTTATTTTAGGGTCTCCTCTAGGACATCCTCCTTGATACCGAGAAGGACGTTTTTGCGTAAAGCCCCTGTCGAAAGATGTACATAGTCGTGGCGACCAAATCGCTGCCTTCAAAGCAGTTCTATAACCGAAAATGCAATTCTGGCTCAAAAAGTCTCCTAAGACACGATATGAGCGATATCGACCTGAGGTTCTAAAGACATGTTCTTTTACCGGCATTGTGTTGATTATTACCCGCGGATTTCCACTCCGAGGGGACATTTTCGTTACGTTAGGTAGATGCCCTGTTGGGAGTATATAAGGACCCTGATAGCCGATCTCTTTGGCAGGCGGGTGTTAAGTGCCAATGAACAGTCCTTTATTTTTGCGAGGAGTTCATCAACCCCCTCCTAGGCATGGGTCTTCCAAAGCATGGCTTTGCTGCGTTTGGCACTGGAGTTGGCGGAGTCTCTTATTTTCGTATGAGTCGTCCTTGCAGTGAGGTGCTGAACTGGTCCCCATTTTGTCTGACTAAGGCGGTAGTGCATATCTCGGCCTGAGTATAGCTAATGGCCATAATTTTTGCTTGAGATTTTTGTTAAACTTCTGCCGCTTCTGTGCTTTTGATAAAGCTTTTTCATGCCTCCATGCGGATCAATTTCTGGTGTTTTTGGGGTCCTTGCTTGTTTTTGGTGTTCCGAATTCTGGCTTCGCGCAGCATGTCACTCCAGTCTACACCGTTCTCTATGGAATCGTCGGTGCAAGCTCTGCGAGAGGCATTCCGCTTAGTTGGACTGACCATTACCGGATATTGGCCGAGGTCATCGATATTGAGAGCATAAAGGGATCAATATCGAGGGTGTCTTCCATATTCGTACAGTTTGCACTTGCTAAATTTTTAGCGAAGGTGAGGTCTGGGCAAGTGTCTCTCGATATACTGTCACAAATGCATGATGGTTTTGGTAAAATCAGTGACCATTTACAGGTTCATGGCAGCCGCAGCTTTCGCCAAGGCTAATAGTTTTATTGTTTCGTTTACGTACCAGTAGCCGTCATGGCAGGCGTTGAAGTTGCCAAGAATCTACCAGGTTGCTTTACTTTCAGAGACGACGAAGATGTCAATAAAATTTGCGTGTCTGTCGGGGATGACTTTAAGCATCAAAATAAAGGTTTTCCTTTATTTCCACTTTAGCGGGATTAATTCAAGGAACACGTGCTCCAAATTCGTATCAGCCACAGCCTGTTGCAATGCTGGGAGGTTTTCAGATACAAGAGTGGCTACTTTGCCCTCAGTTTGATTACCGCATCATGGGTATCCTCTCAATTTGAGTGACAGCCGGTCTCCTGGAGAGCGGGTCTGCGTGATGGGATTAAATGTCCGAATATATACTGTGCGATAGGACCGACCGGCAGGAGTTCAAGCGGCGAGACGAAGAGGTCGACGAAATGCTTCTGAGGACCGTGAGTGGCTCCTAGGGGTGCGCCCGCCTTGACGCTCTTCGATCAACGACCACAGACCTGGGCTTTCAAGAGGCACGTTCAAATTTGGTGGAGGTGTCTGGATCCCCATCTTGGTCCTCATCCTGGAACTTCAGAGCTGAACGTTACTTGCCCCAGCCACAATGCCAGGCGGTCCGACGGAACCATCGCCACCCATCCCTGCCTCTGTCTTCTGTTTACTCAGCGGTACCGGCGACCATGACGCCGACGACTGCCTGGCCTGACAAGAGCTCGTCAGCAGTTACAATCTGTGGGACGATTCCGTTAAATTGAGCAACGTCCTCTTGTACCTCACGGACATTGCCGACCTATGGTTTCGTTACCATGAAGCCTACCCTCCCACCAGGTCCTCACTTAAGACGAGCTTCGCCGACCTTTTCGGCCACCCCGCCGTGCGGAAACTCCGTGATCGATCTCAGCTATCGGCCGAAACCTTCAGGAGCTGCATTGACTTACGCAAGCGCGTGAACCTATCGATTTCCGAGACATCCGAGAAGTCCGATTTCGGAGGAGTGAAATAATACACCATCTGTGTTATTGTCCTACGTGCAGTGCAATAACACTGAAAGCAATCTAAGACCTTATGCGGCTGTTGGAAGAGGCAGGTTTAGAAAAAATGATGCGCGACGGTAAGTCATATTCATGCGGCTGACCTACTAGTGTATTGAAAGACTTCAAAAATCACGAGAAACAAATCGCAAGCCAGCAGCGTTCCTGATTTATAGCCACTGGCACAGTGCTACTGACTAAAAGGCAACTGCTCTGACCACACCACGCCACATTGGTAACCAATGCCTCGCGCGCCTGCCATCTGTGCAAGATTTTCAAAGCCGGCATTAGAATTCTTCACAGAAACTGTCCTCATCGTAGAGCATTTCCATGACTTTTCGCAATGGTATACCGCTGCCAGGGCCATAACGTCCGTTCCTTTTGCTTTTGTCCTAACATGTGCCGCAAAACAAACTGATAAAATTGACGCGTATTGTAATTGTTCAAACCCCCGGAATAAAGGAAGCGAGCTATCTAGGACACTAATCGTAACGCCGATGCTGCCGCAATGTGCTGAACGAAGTGGGTGCCTACTATGTGCGCCAAGTGAGGTTGATGGTGCAACAATGAGGAGAGCAAGCTGCCGGACTTGTTCCTGTTGCTTGTTGTGAAGAATTCAGCGGAAAAAACGGACGAGGCACAGAAGAGAGGACACATAAGACGTCCGCGAGCGCTGCTACCAAATATTTATTCATGCTGTCACACAAGGCACATAATAACGGAATGGCGAGCATGCGCGTAAAGAGAGCAGAAAAAACACAGAAGTCAAGCAACAAGTTATTAAATAAATGAGTCTAAAAGCACATTCAACTGAATATACGTGCAGAGTCGTGTCACTGACACAACGCTCGGACAAATTTCTGATATATTAAGCCTCTAGAAGGAGCCTAGCCTTATCATTACCGCTCTTGCCAGGAATCGTGATCTTCTGTAATGTTGCCCTACACATGCTCTGACAAGAAGCAAAGTGCTGCACGAGATTGCGATTGGTGTCCTTATTTTTTACGTTTTGGGCATGCTGCCGTAGCCATTCATTAATACGCTGGCAATTTGGCCAACGAATGAAGCCCAACGTTTGAGGGGAATACACTAAACCACACCTATGACACATTTAACGCAGGTAATCCCATGTTTCTGATTGCCGCCCCCGCCAGCACCAATGATGCGAGGGCAAAGCTTAGACAGCCTATTGGGTGCAGTGAACACCAAGGTCACATGGTGCCTGCCAGCCACTTTCTTCAGGTCGTGCTAGAGTTCATGTACGTAAGGGACCATCACCGATTTTAAATAAAGGGATTCAGTTCGCTTCTCGGCACCTTTTTGTTTCTGCATGAATGTTTCAGCAAGAGCAGAAATGATTGGGCCAGGGAAGCCTGCTCTTAAAAGTCACGAAAACTTGTCATTCAAACTTTGTCACATTTTATGTGAGCAAGATTTTCGAAGCACAGAATCTAAGCACCAGACGATGATGTGCACCAGACGCGGATATCCTCCCATCAGAGGAACTAGACTTTGTGGTACACAGTGCTCACGAAACAGAAATAAAACACGAAGTGACAACAAACGGGCTGCGCGACGCAAGTCTGGATTGCTTTGTACTGTAGTAAGCTGTGAATCAGCATGAGCCTACCGGCCAGTTAAGAAACTGTTAATATGGATCATAAAAGCAAATGAGAGGCGCCTAGATATCACTGTGACTTCAGCACAGTCCTGTCTTGTTTGTTCCTGGTCTTCTGTGTGCGTTTTATTAACGCTGCGAATCTTGTCTGCATGTTTCATGGAAAGCCTACTGGCCCCTGGATCTTGTTTACAACCGTGCGGTTGCGCACACGTGGGCAGGCTGAATCTGTAAACGTTCGGAGATAGGAGAACAAGACCCCAGACCCTCCAAAGGTTTTGAACATCAGGTGGGCCGTAATTTCCAATAAAACTGCACGAAAGACAAACCTTTGGCCTCATAGACTTCAACCAATGCTCTGCACTTCATATATCTGTCTGCGGAAAGCAAAGGCTTTTATTGAAAGCTTTCAGTGCCGTTACATCTCCAACCTCTTAGTGACAGTTGTATGGGAATGATTCGAGATACTGCGGAGCATTAAGACACACTTCCACTGTTCCAGAAGCGGTCAGTTGCTGTTTGAATGGGAAGTGATTGTTTCGAAAGCTACCGCCGGACTTGCTTTCTCTGGAGCTCACACATTGCTGATTTTCGCGCCTCATGACGGACGGCTCTGGCACGCCTTATAGTCAAAGGCCTGTGAGTGACAAGGGTGAGCCCACTGTCGGTCACACAAATGTTTGCATGCAACACCTGCTGAGCAGTTTTTAACCGTTACCATGGCGCTTTCTCCTAATGATAGTTATACTGGCAGACGAAAAGGAAGGGACCAGCTTGCTCCTCAGTTTCTTTTTCTGATGTCAAGAAGCCTTCAAGAACAGTGCATGCAAGGTTTCAACAAAAAGAATGTGATTGTTTACATCGACTCAAACAACACCTCAGCTAAGTGCCTCTGTAATGGCAAAAATATTTCGAAGCCCGGGAAATTTACATCAGTCAAAAATCTTATCAATTTCGAAACAGTATAACACAGTAGCCGTTCTTAGTATGTAGAAAAAGAGCGTCATGGGATTATACATGAATTAGGGGTTGAAGAAAACGATATGTTGTCTGGGTACATGTCGCATTCATTCTTATTGTATTAAAGTTTGTTCTTATTGCTAACTTTTGGTGACATGCTTAAAATTTGTCACAAACAGCGCTTCCCTTTCCTTATTGGCTTTACACACACGACAGCAAAAACATATTGTCGCTTCATCCAAATAAAAACATCAAAAACATTATACCTGATTGCCAATATACCTGATTGTTGTATTGTATTGGCCCTGGCCTCAAGGACAGCTCAGAGAGTTCCAATGTCGATGCGTTCATATGGATAAATTTAAACAAATGTGAAATTTTTCTTCTCTTTAATTTCCGCGCGGTTGTAAATTATCAAACTGTTATGTTTTTTTGAACTACTTTTTCCGCCGTCATGTAAGAGAGCAATATTCAACATAACGCGTAGCTTTGACGCCTGACTGCTCACGAGTTTACGGAACTATAAGATACCACTCCGCTCAGAATAATTACAAAGCTGGCTGCAGGGGGTTATTAGGAATTTTCAGAGTACGTTCAAGTAGCAGTAATGCCTGTGATCGTCTACAGTCGTGTTGCAAGCTCGAATAAAGCACTCGAATCGTCAAAAAAGTACATCCACAAAACATCGTTCTCAGATCAAGGCGGCAACATTTGTTAGCGTACTAAATTTGACATCGACCAACCCAATCATTGTACCTACATTATTGACATACATTTCTGTTGGTCTGCCGTCGTGTTACAAGCTCGAATGAAGTAATTGAAGCGTCGAAAATGTACGTTCAGAAAACATCGTTCTCAGATCAAGGCGACAACATTTGTTAGCGTACTAAATTCGACATCGACAAACCCAATCATTGCATACGTTGCTGTTCTGGAATTTATTTACATATTTATAAAAAATACCTAAAGCGCCCTTACTGGGACGTTGTTCTAGGGGAAAACACCATAAAAGCAACAGGCGAATAATACAATAATTTAGGCGAATTATACAATGTACTCTGTAAACCCGTAGACTATATGAAGAAAGGAAAAATTTAAAAGGACGTTGCAGAAAGAGAAACATGCACATGACAGACGGGAAGAAAATAACATTTAAAAAAAGAGCACTGTTTAAGCAACACAAAAATTTGGGAATGAAGTCTCCGAAGAAAAGATTTTTGTTTTCGGCCCTCAAGAACAAAAATTTTTATCCATGCTGGAACATTCTGGCAGTAACGCATGTTCAACTGTGTATTCACTATATAAAAACTTTCAGCTCTCGCCAATAAATGAAATTTTCACAACGTAATTATTGTTACAGCGCATGTCCTGTTTATTACGTCGTTGTCTGTCTTTTTAGCACATTAACTTTCCATCTAGAGTCATCATCCCCAACTAGCCCAACTTGCTGGTTTATATAAAGGAAGTTTTGCCAGAAAAGCGATATATTTTCTTTGTTCATGACATCGCTGTCAAACATTCATGAATATCGCCACTAAAGCTTAGAAGACTTCTCATTTAACAAGAGCGTATTCAGTATAGGATTAGAAGGAAATCATGCCTGTGCACTATCAAAAGCGCCGCAGTTGAGGTACTGTACATTCAATTTATTGAGTGCATGGTAATGTAATGCAGTTTTTCAATGCAAAGCCTACTTCATTCGTGTATTCACAATTTCAGGCCAAAATACAAAAACAATCTTTCTTATCGCAAGTAACCGCAGCAAGTGCGAAAGCAAAAAAAAAAGAACTGACAGCTTCTGCGCGTCTTGACCTCGAACTGGTAACGTGTTATATATGGTTTTAACCGCCTCGCAGCTCCACGTGGGAGGGGACGCCGCAGTGGAAGGCTCTGAATTAAATTAGCCAGATATGGGAATACTTCAGCCTGCACTGACATCGCACAGCACACGCACATTTTTCCGCTTCTTTTTCATCGAAATGCAGCTACCTGGTATGATATTTGATAAAACAATGTTAGTCCCAGAAGCCAAACGGCATAGCCACTAAGCCACTGATTACGAATTGACAAACACCTGTATAAACCCCACAACACCGTAGGAGGAGCTGCAGCTTTTCGGAGCTTCTTAGCCTCTTATTTTTCCTAATCTCAGCAAAGGATGAATGAATCAGCATCCTAACCGCATAAGTGCGTCCTCAATCTGCGAGTAGAATTTATTGCGTTGCGACGGATGTTAATTTTTCTTTTCGGCCACTCTAGGCTCCCGTCTACAAAATGTCTCCTGCCAGAGTGACTGTATGTCACAGTGGGAAATCTATCCTCTTTTATAAGAATTATAATGTATGCACAGCTGTCGTCCCTACCTGTTGAATCTGCAGTTGCAGCACTACCAGCGTCTCGCTCTTTAGAATCCCTGCTATTACCAACCACGTGCCAGTATCAGGTGCTCCATATTTCAACACAAGTCGAGGCAGGAACAGGAGGCGGACGTGGTGTGTTTCGTAAGCATATAATTAAAAAATAAAATTAAAATGCTCCGCGTTTACGGCTGCGTTGCTGAAACGCGTGCGATCCTACAAAGCTGGTATAAGGGGTAGGTATGTCGGCATGCTGAGGATGCCTTATCCGGAAGCGGCTGGCAACTTGCCTACGTTAGTATGTCAGGCACGGCTCTTCGTTGCAGAAATATACTTGCGGCTCTTGAACAAGACAACACACAGAAGTAAGAGCGTTGAACACTACCAGACAACTAACCATGAAACTATCCTCAACTGTGCATGCCAACGAAAATAAGCACGGAATCCGGGAAGCGCACCCAGACGTCGTTGTTAGCAGTAGCGATGAAGAAGAAGCGTCATCTTTTATATTGTATTATATTCGACTATATTATTTGAAGTTTACATAAAATACCATATATTTACTATTTACAGTAATTACCTGCACCTCTTAAGTCGCAGGTGCCTACGCGACAACTTGAAAAAAAATGTCGCCCAGTGTGTTGCGGAACGCTCTCCTTGCACTCCGAAAGCAATGCTTAAAACTTCAGAGCAACATACAACTTAGCCTTATGTGCTCGACTACTAATACCTGCAGCTAATTGAGGAACTTAGATGAAGCATGTTGGTGACTTGAGCGAGAATACGCCAGTACTGGTTGATCATGGACAAGTTTCCTTGATACTAACGATTCGAACTCTATTCGCTCACTTAAAAGCGCAAAAACTCTATAGCACTGAACTTCTAGCAAACATAAAATAAGTCGTTTTTGCGCCTTCTCTAACCTCTACTATTTTGTTTTCAAATCACGTGTGCTTCTGGCTTTTTATTTTTTTATAAGTAAAATAACATTTTTTTTTCTGAAAGTAGCCAGCACAGAGAACAGCAATTTCTTGTCAGCGCCGCTAATAAATGTGCAGCATTTGTTAATACATAACCTCTGGTATTCTTCAATTTTTTGCAGGTCGCTTAGGTTACGTCGCACATCCTGCTGAAAGTAAAAAGAAAAAGAAGGCTACACACAATGTTTTCTGCATTCGAATTAGTATGAAAGCATGGCTTTTCTACGATGAAGGCCGCCGGGTGGGGCAGATGGAAGTTGACGAAAACAATGTTCTGCAATGCACAGCGAGAGTGTGTGGCGCTGTTTAACACAAGGCGTGTTCGGCTCTGTAAAGAAAAAAAAAAGAGAGTGCGCCGATAGCCTACTGGGCTCGCGCAGCGGCCTTTGAAGCTGATCTGTTCGCACCGTCGCGGGTTCGGCTCCCAGTCGTGAATACTTATGTGATTTCTTTTTCATGCCTCTTTCTAATATTATGCGGACATACATCGGCAACAGACTATTTTAGTAAGCTGTGAACAGCCGGATAAGTGCTTTCGCACAAAAAAGAAATTGACCTTGCACATTTCCCAATGCAGCGAGAGGGGAATACAGCAAATCGACAACGTGTTCAATCGCGGTGCTTAAGAACGTAAATTTTGTGCAGGTTGTACACAGCTGAGGGCAACAATGCATTTTGCGTACCATAACAGAAATACGTTACACTCACTGTCAGTGTTGCGCGGAAAGTTTGGCCATCGCTGCGTGATGAGCAGAAAGGATCCTACACGCACTTGCAGGACGGCCATTCTGGCCAATGAGGTTGTACGGGCGCTTTCCTGTTAGGCACCACTCTACACTCTGCAGAGTGAATTACATGGCAACCATGAACGCCACTCTCAGCGTCAAATTCATGAAAATAAATAATAAATCCACGATTCATATCAAATAAGCACATAAAGACATCTTCTGTAGCCTTCTTAATACAACTGTGTTCACGATTAAGCCTTGGCTTTTTAAGGTAAAGACGTTGCAATGCCAATCGTTTCACTTCCTTTGCAAACCTTTGTATATATCAGGATTAAACTACACGAGCTTAGGGCATATTGCCTTCATGGCACTCGAGTGAAAAGGGGGCAAGAGAGGTAACTGTGCTCTGCATTTCAGATTCTTATTAACTGACGTCCCCAGTCTGTTCAGAAGACTCTACACGCTTGTGACTTACCGTATTTTTGTCATCTCTTAACCTCGTTAATTTTTCAGTATCCCATTTCTTGTCTTATCAATGGTCGTGCGAATGCACACGCGCCATCCAGCTAGTATATGATTCTGTCACGTCCCAAGCAAAGCCGTGAAGGTAGGCGCATCAAGGGACAACCCAATAACGAGGTCGGTCCTTCTAATCCCAGAGCCAGGTCTAGCCCGAGCACGCCTCTCCAGCTAAGCGCCGCTTCGTCGTCGTTTCGATTAAGCGCAAAGATCCTTACCATTCATTTTAATTTCGACCAGCAAATATTTACCCCAAAAACTCTCTCTGGCCCCCAATTCTTGGCCAATCCCTCTATGTGGGCATGTGCCATAGTATGTGGACAACAACAATAGCCACGCGGTGCTAGGAACGTGGCATTATTCCCCCCACGAAAGATCATCGGCTCGATGCAAAATGAGCTATGTACAATGGTAGAAGAGAAGAAAAAGAATAGGCATAAGGTTAACTATGTAATCCATGCTAGTTGGAATGCGAGGAAAGTAAAGTCCGCACTTGCTGGAAGGGGATAACGGTGCGGAAAAGAGAGCGTGAACGCAGCGCTCAGTCACTTGAAAAATACGGCCTTAAATGCACCACATACACGATTTGAGGCCGCTGCCGCCTAGGGCCAACGGTGACAGTTCAATCAGGAACAACTTCGTAGTTGATGCTGTTGAGGCGGCGCAGGACTTTGTACGGACAGAAGTACCTATGAAGGAGCTTTTCGCGCAACCCTTTGCGGTGCAGGGGGGTTCACACCCACACCTGGTCGCCCGGTTCGTAGTGCGTTTCCCTGTACCTAAGGCTTTAGTGCAGGACAGCGGCGGATTGGTGGTCCTTGATGCGCAAGCGGGCCAGCAGACGGGCTTGCTCTGTTTGCTCCACGAAGTGGCCTGCGTCAAATGGGAACGCTTCATTTCTGCATGGGAGCATCGCGTCCAACATCAAGCGGACTTCCCTCTATAGACGAGACGGAACCGGGTTAACTTGGCGGTTCTTAAGAACACAGTACCGTTTCGAAACATAGCGCTTCTTATGTATCCTCGGGTCAAATTTCGGTGAAAGGCTCATGGGACGTACAGAGCAATTGCGGAGCATGAGGAAAGAACAGCAGTCAATAACACCTTTAGTGTGCTAGAACTGAAACATACAATTTCAGATTTCGCCGATGTTTATTTGCCTGAAGCCTCTAACAGGTGGCCCACCTCCCACGGTCGGCAGGTGGCAGCCTGCTCAGTGAGTTGTGAACAACCCGCCAGTCGGCTTTATGACCAGTTATGCAAAATACTTTGTGGCAAAACGCTCTGTCAAACAATGGATGGCTTTCGACAGAGATTTGTGTTGAGTTCGGCTAGGAACATGTATAACCTGCACGGTCACAGCAATCAAGTCGCCTGCGGCAACGATCGTTGTGAGAATGCTGTTTACATTGCGCGTATCTTGCCGCAAGCTTGCCGTAACAGCAAAAGAATGCCTAAAACGTGATCGCACCTCACTCTCATATGCCTAACCATGCTAAATCGGCTACATTTTCTTTTCTGGCCTATATGTGGGAACGAGGGGTGGGGAGGAGATTTTTGGTGTTTTGGATTTTATGGATACCATCCAGTACACTTACAAAATTGCCCACGGAACATTTCCCACGAGAAAACCGCAGAATAGTAATACAACCCATTATTACAGGTGCCACTGTGTACCGGTATTCATTTTCACACATGGGATTGAAATGGAGAATCAATTGCCAAGTGATGTTTTTGAGCAGACTGATGTTGAAAAAGTTGTCTTTGGTGCGAAGACGTTTTTGCGGCAACAGGGTGCGAAGTAGTAATTCTGTTTTTGTGAATGTATTTTATGCAACAAGTGTTCCATTTGTAATCGCATTTGTATGTTTTTCCTCCCTCTAATGACCTTCATTGTTTACAGTAGGAATAAATAAATAGCTAATGAATAAAGATGTAACATGCCGATTAGTCTGAACCGTACTCAGCTCCTGTAGTGATCACTTGTTTCGCCCTTGCAAATTAGTGGCGTTGCGCGTAAGTGAACATTCCCTAGCTTAAGTAGTCTTGCATTCCTTGAGAGCGCTACATCGAATGGTGGTTGCTTGTTGAGATTCATAAAAGCTGTATACGCTGTACCGAACAATTAATTTCTGTCATATCAACGCAAAAAGATTCGCTTACACCCGTCCATATTTTGTAGGCATTATTTCTACCTCAGTGTTGTCATCTAAATATGCAAACTCCAAGCACTATGTTCAGCTACACTTTTGTTCCGTACATTTTCTTTAGGCTTAAACGTGTAGCCCTTTCCATTTTTTGTATCGCTGATCGTCAGCTGCCCAAAAGCATCAAGAGGGTTTCAAATTGGGCTGGTGGGTAGTTAGCATGGTCAAACATAATTGCGTTTTAGCGGTAACTAAATCGGGAACTAAAAGCGCAATTATGTTTGACAAAAGCATCAGCTATGCCCAAGAAAGCCTCGAGACATCTTGTAAAAAGTCGCAAAAGCTAGAAAATTGCTCTCTCGCCAACGATCAACGGAATCTGCACAAAGAGGATATCTGCAGCACGTCGTAGCATACTCTTTCTCTGCTAACGTAACTCTTAGAAGAAATGGCTCATACAGCGCGTAGAAGACCAAAAACTAGCACATTATTAACCCTAGTTTGCAGCGAACGAGTGTCATGCTCAACTACATATCCCTGTCTCACAAGATAGAAAAACTCCGTAGAAGACACGAGAAAAAAATTATATTGACGTGGAGGCAAGAATTCGACTAAAATTTCAACACGAGGAACGACGCTAATGTCACAAAATATCGAGCATGAATAGGTAGGTGAAAGAGAATCTCCCAGTGAACACCTGTTACGACGCATCTGAAAATAGAATTACTGATGAGACAGTGAGGCTCAACTTCTCATTCTTCGAGAACCCATGTCTAGCTTTCTTGGACAAAAAATTTGAATATTGAAATGTTGTAAGGTACCGTTATGGCTTTATTGAAGTAGATGGCACATTATTTCAATGCATAGCAAAATCTTTCTTTCAAAGTTTTTCACTTCCTGCGACCAATCAAGACTGCCACAAAAAAAAAACAATAGGGAACGCTTTCGACGGTAGCGAAAGCGTTATTAGTAAAACAAAATGCATGTTCCCCGACGGGAGATTTGAGGATATATTTATCGCTACAGTGAAATCTTCTATTGTATGAAAAATTACGTTCAATAACCTTTCCTGTAGAAAAATGCTTTTTTCTTAAATGGCTGGGTATAAGCGTCAGTGTCGCCTAGATTTTGTTTTAGTTTTTTGTGAGCTGTATCACTTCTTTGCCCCTTCTCTCTATGGTCGCTATGACAAAAGAAGGTAACGGCCGAGGTAAAACAACCGGGCTTCTGCAGGACCTAACGAGACATGCCAGACGTGAATAGCCGGGCAATGCTCGGTAACCTTGAGCTTTTCGAGCAGCATCTTTCTATGTGAGCTCGTTTGCCAAATGAATACTTGCCTTCATGAAACCAGCGCCGGACAGAGGGCAATAAAGGGCTGTACAGGGCTACAGAGGGTATTATATTAGAGATGTTAAAAATACAGCATACGTACCGGGCGAAAACCTGCTGCCACAAAAGACCAGAGCAATAAATGCACTTATAAGAGCATAAAGCTGCCATAAAACACTAAATACAGTGGTGCACGGTTGCGATACCGTTAAAAAACGTGTACAAAAGAGACAAGACTGAGCCGTTACGAACCGTGGTGAGGCCTAGTATTCCAAAATAATGCCGATTAGAAAAGGTTTTAACACGCAGCGGACTCCTGCCAAAAATCAAGCGCAGGTAACTGTCAGCAAAATGCGAAGGAGCTAGACAGCTCTACACCGATAAGTGCAGCGCTTCACTGTCTCGCTGGAAGAAATTATCCTTAAACGGCTGCTTAGCCGAAGTGTGTAGGACGGACCCCTAGTTCCGGGAACCCCTTTTCAATGCATGAGAAGCGCTGAAATTTCCCGCGCTATGTGCGGCGTTTGCAATCGTTATAGAGCCCAACGTAAACGAAGTTGTTTCGCATCTCTCAACTAAGATGTCTCTCATAACCTGTGTAGAGCTTTCAGGCTTATGGCTATGTTTGCCATACCAACCATAATAAACCATACCATATAATACCCAACCATTCCAGTTCTTCCAATCAAACGACGGCGCATAGCGAACAGGCTGTGCGTGAGAACCTTGTCTAAAGTTGCTATATACACTCTCTACGGGAGTGAACTTTGGCTAATGAACGCCATAATGGCCATAAAGCATGCGAAAGAAAACATAAGGCCCAAGTTATACCCTGGAAAATTTATTTCCTTCCAACTAGGACACGTGGTGACGCTTGTTTTATTGTTCTGTCTTTAATCTAGAGCTGCCTTTTTCTAAGCATGATACCATCGAAGTGTGAGGGCAAGCTGCCTAGCGGCGAGTCATTTGGTGCGAGAGGGCTGCATGTGTCTCAAGTCCAATCTCAACAGAATGTCCTCTTTCTGAGCATTACAGAACAATAACCTTCTTGCCAAGTTTTTGCGAAATATTGAGAAATGTATTTGTTAATTGCACCAGGCCTACTTTGCTCTTCAATCGACACATGCATTTTGCTCATCCCAGAAACCGTTACACAACTTACCCCGTCACTGCTGAGATACTTCAAAAATAGCAAAAATCCGCCGCGGTGGCTCAATTTTTACTGCGCTCGGCTACTGTCCCGAAGGACGCGGGTTCGATCCCGGCCACGGCAGTAGAATTTCGATGGAGGCGAAATTCTAGAGGCCCATGTGCTGTGCGATGTCAATGTGCGTCAAAGAACCCCAGGTGGTCGAAATTTCCGGAGCCCTTCACAACGGCGTCCCTCATAGCCTGAGTTGCTTTGGAACGCTTGACCCCCATACACCAAAATCTAAACCAAACCAAAAGTGGTGAAAACACGTTTGAAAAATCTTCACGTTCCTGTCTTATGAGAATCTGTGCATCGGTACTTCCTTACAAAGCAAGTATGTATCTTCAGGACGCAGAACCGTAGTGGCGACCACTGAGCGGTATTCGATGTTTGTAGAGACTCTCAAACTGCAAGAGAAATGCTTCAATGAAGTACCGCTCAGCAGTGGACATTAAGTTTCGGTTCACAATTATATCGCTGTTCGCCACACGAGCTCCGCCTCTTTTGCTTCTATGCATGTTTTGCGCGGCGGTAATGAATTTCAAATATTGGCACGTGTACGTACTTTCGAGCCCTCTATACAGCGAAAGAGTGCAATGGCGAGAGCAGCACTCCCATCGCAGGTGCTCACGCAGTGTTCGCAATGACGTAGCTCGCAGAGCGTGGGCCGCGTTACGACAGTAGTGCAGGCCAGACAAGCACCTGTTGCGGATCCATTTGTGACATGCGAGCCATTTTTCATTGTGCAGCCTGCCCGCCGAAAAAAAAAGAAATGTGAAAGCACACAGTGTGGTGTACGTGGCGCGCGGGGGGTTTCGATTTTAACAATTAGGCTGTCCATCAGTCCAAGACAAAGTACAAGTAAATACTGCGAGAAATATATTTTCCGTAGGACTAATAATGGACGTTCCATGGATTTCACGCCTAGAGTACGCGATAGAGGCCTGTGAATGTGTTAAAGAGTCTGAATGCGACAATGTTGCTTGGGTTGAGGAGCATAATAGAAGTGTTTCCGCCTATTTCTCAAACGCTTTGTTTTGTTTCTCTAATAGCATTGCAGAATATTCTCTAACATATTCTGTTCAAAGACACTTGAAATAAAGTTTAAGGGATGACGAGAACTGTGGCATGGAAGCGTCGTAGCCGAGAGACCTCACAAAAGCGGCTCTCTACTAGAAAATATCTGGAACGCCGTTCAAATCAGAAATATTCAAAAGAAGTTCCAGGTAGCAGTATATGAGACATCGTTCCAGCTTACACCTTGGACAGCGCTATTGCAGATATTTGAAGTGTGTGTCAAGCCACACCTCAACTTATTTAGTGTAACTTTTTGCAGATAAATACCAGCTACTAGATTATTTATATATTGGCGCGTGCTCATGGGAGCGCGCCGACGATGAAGACGAAGTGTGCGTGTGCCGGTGGACAAAGACGAAGTGTGTGTGTGGTTCGGACAGCCATCTTGTGAGTTCCCTGCTGTGCGCTGGACTTCGCTGAGACTGTGATCTGTGCCGGTCCTGTCTTCGTTACATTTTTGGTGGAGGTGCTGGGTACTTTCCAACATCTACGTGCCCCGAAGGCTCTCTATGAACACGGATTTGACTCCGATTCATCGCAGTACGAGCCGCCGAATCCAAGGTCAGTCACCAGAGTACGGTCCGTTATCCCCTAGGACCAGGGCTCCAGCTGCGACGCGCAGGACTGACGCGGCACCTATGGCTAGCAACGGAGACGCGGCAGCTATGGCTGACAACGGGAACTCAGCTGCTCATTTCCTGGTCCTCCAGCCGCGAACGCCGCCGACCTTCCATGGCGAAGTGTTTGAGGACGCGGAGGACTGGCTTGACCAGTTCGAGCGCGTTGCCAGGTACAACGGCTGGGATGCGGAGCGGAAGCTGCACAATGTTTACTTCGCTCTTGACGACTCGGCGCGGACGTGGTACGAGAACCACGAGACAACGTTTCCTTCTTGGGAACGGTTCCGTAGCCAGTTGCTGGCGACCTACGTCAACACCGACCGTCGGGAACGAGCTGAGTCGGCGCTGCAGTCAAGGAACCAGCGACCCAATGAGAGCGTCGCAATGTATTATGAGGACATGACACGACTGTTCAGAAGGGCGGATCCAAACATGGCCGAGGACAAGAAAGTGCGCCACCTGATGCGCGGGATAAAAGAAGAACTGTTTGCTGGGCTTGTGCGAAACCCACCTAACACCACTTCGGAGTTTCTATCGGAGGCCACTACCGTCGAAAAGACCCTGCAACAACGCGCCCGCTATTACAATCGCGCCGTGAACACCGTATCAACTGCCGACTTTGCGCCAGCCTCCAGCGACTCCGCTGACACCCTTCGGGAGCTGGTTCGATCTATCGTCAAAGAAGAGCTGCACAAAATGCGCCTCTCTGCCCAGTCGCAGCCGCAGTGTCCATCGTTAGCACAAATTATCCGAGAGGAAGTGCAGCAGGTGGTTCCTGAACCTGTTGCCCCTGCTGCCCTTACACCGACGCCCCCGCGCCAGACGTACGCGTCGGTACTCCGACAGAACTGCGACCTCGCCCCTTGGAGCACCAGCCCATCTGCATCTGCTTTCCAGCCGCGGCCCCCGCCTGTCCCTGTGTTGCCCGAAGCCAGGCTGCGGAAGACGGACGTGTGGCGGGCACCTGACCAGCGGCCCCTTTGCTACCACTGCGGTGAGGCTGGCCATATCTTGCGGTGGTGCCCTTATCGTCGAGCTGGAATTCGCGGATTTCATCCGCGAGTCCCCTGTCCGCCCAATGGCGAACGGTCCCGCGAAATTGAGGAGCACCTGTCAACGCGCCGGGATCACACTCACACTGATTTCCCTCGCCCTGACTACCGCCCACCAACCTCTACCCGCTATCGTTCGCCGAGTCCCCGTCCTTCGACAAGCCGTTTCAGCCGCTCACCGAGTCCTCGCCGGGGAAACTAGACCCAGCGGCCTGCGGAGGTAAGGCCGCTGACGAGCGAACAGCCGAACATCCTCCATCGCGTTCCCGACCAGACGACGGCTATCAAACGAGGACACGTGACGATCACAAAGGATGTGCAGCTTCGAACTTACCGGTCGATATCGACGATTTAGCGGTTACGGCATTGGTTGATACGGGAGCGGACTATTCGGTTATGAGCAACGAGCTAGCAAAAGAACTGAGGAAAGTTTTAACCGCGTGGACTGGGCCTCAGATTCGCACAGCTGGTGGGCACCTAATTACCCCTGTTGGCCGGTGTACGGGGAGAGTTACAATCGACGGATTTATTTACGTTTGTGACTTTGTTGTCCTACCTCACTGTTCGCGCGATGTCATTCTCGGCCTGGACTTTTTACAAGCTAACGGCGCCGTTATCAATTTACAAGAGCCGCGCGTGACGTTTTCGCCGACGCAAGCAATTGAAATAGCCGACCCAGACGACTCCAGGATACCCGCCCTGCGTATTGCTGCTGATGACGTGACGGTGCCTCCGCGGTGCAGCATGATGGTCCCCGTGCAAAGTGACTCGCCCGGTGATCGAGACGTTATGGCAGAGAGAAACGTCAGCCTTCTACTCGAGAAAGGAATCTGCGCTGCAAGAGGGCTTGTTCGCTTACGGGATCGCTCTGCGACACTCTTGATCACCAACTTCGGAACAGAGTTCCAGCCTATTGCGAAAGGAACGGCCGTCGCATACGTTACCGACTTCGTTGAGCCCGCAGAAATATGTGCTCTGGAGCTACCGTCGCCGGACGGACGCGATGCAGCAACCGTTCTGTCTACCGTGGACATTAATCCCGGCTTGTCGGTGGGTCAGAAGCAGCGCTTGTTAGAGCTCCTTCACGATTTCGCAGAGTGCTTCGCCACGACATCAAAGGTAGGGCGCACCCCGGTAGCCAAACACCGCATCATCGTCAACGAGGAGACTAGCCCCATATCCCAACACCCGTACAGAGTGTCGCCGGTGGAACGGGAGGCTATACGATCCCAAGTGCAAGAAATGCTTGCAGACGACGTAGTCCAGCCGTCCACGAGCCCCTGGGCTTCGCCTGTGGTATTGGTGAAGAAAAAAGATAACACCTTGCGATTCTGCGTCGATTATCGGAAGTTGAATCGTGTCACGAAACGTGACGTTTACCCCCTTCCACGTATCGACGACGCCTTGGATCGACTGCGTGACGCTAAATATTTTTCTTCACTCGACCTTAAGAATGGCTACTGGCAGATCGAAGTGGACGAAAGGGACAGAGAGAAGACAGCGTTCGTGACACCTGACGGCCTTTATGAATTCAAAGTGCTACCCTTTGGACTCTGTTCTGCGCCAGCAACCTTCCAACGCATGATGGACACCGTTCTTTCTGGGCTGAAATGGCAGACATGCCTAGTGTACCTTGATGATGTTGTCATTTTTGCTCCTAGCTTCGAGGAACACCTCAACCGGCTGCGAATGGTGTTACAGGCGCTCCGTTCGGCACAGTTGACGATAAAGCCACAAAAGTGTCACTTTGGTTTCGAAGAGCTCAGTTTTCTTGGTCACGTGATAAGCGCTGACGGAGTCCGTCCTGACCCGGAGAAGACTGCCGCTGTGGCACAGTTCCCGCGCCCAACCGACAAAAAGTCCGTTCGTAGGTTTCTGGGCCTCTGTGCCTATTACAGACGTTTCGTTGAAAACTTTTCCACAATTGCCGAGCCCCTTACAATGCTTACTAGAGACAATGTATCTTTTGTGTGGCATGATGATCAGGAATCTGCCTTCAACGAGCTACGCAGCCGCCTACAAACTGTCCCAATACTCGCCCATTTTGATGAACGAGCTGCCACTGAAATTCATACTGACGCCAGCAATGTTGGTCTCGGCGCTATTCTCGTTCAGTGGCAGGATGGCAACGAGAAAGTCATAGCGTACGCCAGCCGCTCCCTCTCGAAAGCAGAGGCAAACTACTCTACCACAGAGAAGGAATGCCTTGCGGTAGTGTGGGCGATTAGCAAGTTCCGACCATATCTCTATGGTCGCCCGTTTCGAGCTGTCAGTGACCATCATTCGTTATGCTGGCTAGCCAATCTCAAAGACCCTTCGGGACGGCTTGCGAGATGGAGCCTTCGCCTCCAGGAATACGACATCACGGTAGTGTACAAGTCCGGCCGTAAGCACAATGACGCCGATTGCTTGTCACGTGCACCTGCCGACGTTGCTCCGGCCGAAACGGAGGACGACTTCCCGTTTTTTGCTCTCGTCACGTCGTCCGATATGGCCCGGCGTCAACGGGCTGACTCAGAGTTGCGTCCGCTCATCGAGCATCTGGAGGGCCTTAACGTCGCTGTTCCGCGGCTTTTCGTTCGAGGTTTGGGTTCCTACAGTCTCCGAGATGGCGTCCTTTACAAGAGGAACTTCGCCCATAACACGGAAACCTTTCTTCTGGTTGTGCCATCCGAACTCCGTCCAGAAATCTTGCACGCCTGCCACGACGAGCCATCGGCTGGCCATTTGGGTGTTACGCGGACGTATGCCCGCATTCGTGCGAAGTATTACTGGCCAAAGTTGCTCTCATCAGTCCAGCAATATGTGAGGACCTGCCGTGACTGCCAGCGACGAAAGACACCACCAGTTAAACCCGCAGGGCTTCTCCAGCCCATCCCACCGCCTACAACACCTTTCCAACAAGTGGGCATGGACTTGCTGGGCCCATTCCCATTGTCTTCCTCTGGGAACAAATGGATTGTTGTGGTGACGGACTACTTAACGCGGTACGCCGAGACACAGGCGCTCCCCCACGCTAGTGCTGCAGAAGTGGCTCAGTTTTTTATGACATCAATCGTCTTGCGTCACGGTGCGCCATCAGTCGTCATCACGGACCGTGGAACCGCCTTTACGGCGGCATTAATGCAATCTCTCTTCGAACTCACCCACACCAGTCACCGGAAGACAACAGCCTATCATCCCCAAACAAACGGCTTGACTGAACGCCTCAACCGGACGCTTGCAGATATGCTTGCTATGTATGTCGACGTTGAGCATCGTACGTGGGACGAAGTTCTTCCTTATGCAACCTTCGCCTACAATACGGCAGAACAGGAGACTACCCGTCTTACACCTTTCCAGCTGGTCTACGGACGGTGTGTCACTACCATGCTGGATGCTATGCTACCCGCTGCTCACAACGACGGAGACATCGGCCCCTACGCTGACGTTGACACATTCGTCCAGCGGGCTGAAGAAGCCCGCCAACTCGCAAGGTGCCGGATTCGACATCAACAACAACTCGACGCTGGTCGCTACAACCTCCGACACCGATGCGTTCGGTACGAGCCCGGCGACTCTGTATGGGTATGGACACCTGTGCGCCGCCGCGGACTCTCCGAAAAGCTCCTCCGACGCTACTTCGGTCCGTACGAGGTGGTTCGTCGTATAAGTGATGTCACATACGAAGTTTTTCCGCGGGACACGACCTCCTCACCACGTCGGCGCCATCCGACCGAGACTGTCCACGTGGTGCGCATGAAGCCCTACCATGACAGGCTGCAACCCGCCGCTTTACCAGCTTAACAGCTCTCTGTATTCTCTGCCGTCCGCCGTCTATACCGAACATTACCTTTGCTGTCCGTGTTCGTTTCCGGCGTCGGGCCGCCGCCTTGATGGAGGGGGTAATGGCGCGTGCTCATGGGAGCGCGCCGACGATGAAGACGAAGTGTGCGTGTGCCGGTGGACAAAGACGAAGTGTGTGTGTGGTTCGGACAGCCATCTTGTGAGTTCCCTGCTGTGCGCTGGACTTCGCTGAGACTGTGATCTGTGCCGGTCCTGTCTTCGTTACAATATATATATATATATATATATATATATATATATATATATATATATATATATATATATATATAGTAGACAAGGTAAAGGAGATGAGGGACTCGTTTTTGACAAACTTATGAAGGGAGCCAACAATCACCGAAACCAAGGTGCATAGGGGAATGTTTAATTTTTTTAGTGCTAATCACTCGGTTAATAATACTTTCATTAATCTATCGCTTAAGGAAAATTACTTATAAAGCAGCAGAAAAAACAACCATGCCGCCTTTAAAAGCATTTTAAATTTTACAAACACAAAACGAGAAAACAATACTACACAAAACCACTTAAGCAATAGCAGTTGGGCGCAATTAATACAGGGTTAACAGGCGTGGTAATTGAAAATAATTCAACACTAGAAAGTTTTCCAAGTTTTTATGAAATTGTGCTTCGGTACGGGATGGTTTGCTGATTGTAGGTGGCGAGCTCCAGAGAGTGATTGCTGAAAATAAAGCACACTGTTTGCCATAACTGGTTATGACTTTCGGAACCTAGTATTACTGACGTCAGACAAACGGGAAGCTGTAAAGGTAGGGGCAGTAGTGTTCTTTTCATGGGGCGCGATAAATCAATAAGCCAGTTTCAGTTGGAGTGAACGAAGGAGAGGTAAGATATTGAGCCCGCTGTAAATGGGAGCACTGGATGTTGTGTATGAGCTGAAGGTCATTATTCTAACAGAATGGTTTTGAAGATGACATGAAGAAGAAAGTTGGCTATAATACGTGTTACCCCACGATGATAAACTGTAACTCAGGTGGCTATGAATGAATGCATATTGAAGTGAACGAAGATTGTGTTCTTGAATTTAACAACGCGTTCTAATTGGTGCACGTATTCCAAGTGCAACTTTTTTGCTAATAGATTTAGTGTGAAAGTTAAATTTTAATGGTGAATCAAGCGTCACACAAAGGAATGTTGCAGAACTTGATGGGAGAATGATGTGGCTATCTAGGTATGCATAAGGAACGATGAGAGGTCGTTTATGTTAGGAGTGAGATATCATTAGCTTCATCTTAGTTGGGATTATTTGTAAAATATTGATGCGGCAACACTCCATTACATTTTTAAGGTCTTCATTACTTTTTGATGTTACGTCACTTAAGTTATCACCAGAGGTAAATATGGTAGTTTCATCAGCATACACAATGCAGATGGCGTTGTTGAGGCATTTATGCAGATCATTAATGTAAATTAAAGACAGAGGGGGGCCTAAAACAGATTTTTCCAGAACTTCTTGATTAATTGTAATTGGTTGGGATAAAGTATTCGATATTTGGACGAACTCAGTTTTGTTAGCGAGGTAATTATGTAGTAAACTTAGAGTGGGCCCACAAATTTCCAGTGCTCCTAGTTTTAAAAGGAGTGTGGGATGATTGATTGTGTCAAATGCTTTCGTAAAACCAATGAATACAGCTGCCGCCCAAAGTTCGTTACCAATGAATTGTTTAATTCTGTCAGTAAATTGTGTCACTGCGAGCTTCATTGAATAGTTTAGGCGAAAACCAAATTGATGAGGTGTCAGAAGGCTGAATAATAGAATGTAGCTCATTAGACGGTTAACGATGACTTTTTCAATTACTTTGCTGCAAAAAGAAAGGATAGTTATAGGATGATAATTTGCCAAACTGTGTTTATCATTTATCACCTTGCTTGTATATAGAAATAACATAGCTGTTTTTAAATTGACCAGGAAATTCACCACACTTAAGTATTCTATTGATAACATTAGTAGAACGGGTGACAGTTCATGTAAAACAAGTTTAATTTTAGATGGAAGGATAGAATCTAACCACGCCCTGTATATTTAAGCTGGTTTTTACGTTTATAACTTGTTGCGGTGATGTTGGACGCAAATAGAATGGTAAAGGCAGCAAGTAGGTCGCGAAAATTCAGCGCTAGGCGTTTTGTCAAACTTTGGAAAAATAATGAGTTAAACGCATTTGCTATGTCCGTAGGGTTAGTTAAACTTTGCGTACTATCATTAACTTCAGCAATATTACAGTTCTGGTCCCAGATAATTCAAAGCTATTTAATTAATTCCCACTTCTTATGAGTGTTGCCTCCGTTTTTAAGTATTTCGTTTTCATGGTGACTCCTTTTACGATGTTTAATTAGCGAAGATAGCGTATTTGAGTATACTCCCTACCATATGCTAGCCATGCCTGTTAGCTCAGTTGGTACAATGCCTGCTCCGGTGAAGCAGTGGTCCCGGGCTGGAACCCCGGACCAGGACGAATTTTTCTTTAACTACAAAGTTTCTCTGGAAGCTCCACAGTTTTTTTCTTGTAGCCGTATGGATGCGCTGAGCTGATTGCCAATTTGCTAGCTAACAGTTCAGTGAAGCTGTCCTCAGCGGTTAACATCTGCGTTTGCAATCACAGTTACACTGCTGCAGGCCACACCAGGCATGTCTCTTTTGCTGCTGTGTATGCATTTTTCGCAGTAAAGAATTTCTAATACAGGCACGTGTTCTCACTCTCGAACCCTCAGGATAGCAGTTCAGTGTAGTGGAGATAGCAGCACATCCTACGCACGCGCTGACGCAATGCACGCAATGTCGCAGCTCGGTGAACCGTGGGCCGACAGTGGTTCCGTCGAGATATGCACCAGATGCGGATCGCTTTCTGACATATGACATATTTTTCGTTATGCAGCTGGCGTACTGTAGAAGGAAAAAAAGAAAAAATCATGCCATGTGCAGTGCGTAACGCAGATTGGGGATATGTTTGCATGATTAGACTGTCCATAAGAGCGAGCTAGCCTGCGGGTATAAAAAACGGCAAACGCTGCACGTCCAGACACGTAGAAGGCATTTAGAAGTCTGGCCTTCCAGTAGAGGTATTCACAGTTCGTGGCTGTCTAAAGATAGTTCAAAGGTTTTAGACGCAATGAAGCTCTTTGCTGCTGCTCTTGTCCTGGCAAGTGTTGCATTCGCTACCGGTGAGTAAAACTATGCGTTAATTGTATTACTGGCGCACCAAGTTTTAAAACCCGGCGCCCAATATCTTTCAATTATGTTTAGTTTAGTTTATGGGGGTTTAATGTCCCAAAGCAACTCAGGCTATGAGGGACGCCGTTGTGAAGGGCTCCGGAAATTTCGACCACCTGGGGTTCTTTGACGTGCACTGACATCGCACAGCACACGCGCCTCTAGAACTTCGCCTCCATCGAAATTCTAACAGCGCGGCCGGAATCGAACCCGCGTCTTTCAGGTCAGCAAACTAGCGCCATAATCACTGAGCCACCTCGGCGGGGCACGTTATGTATATTTTACTTCTGCATATAGCTTGCAGTGCAGAATTTAGTGCAGCCAGAATTTCTACATTTTTTGTGAAACATTTGCATGTACATTCAACCAGAAATTGTCGTTCTGTCAGCTGCGTGGTTCGTTATTAAATACTCGATGACTGCAGCGTCACGTAATTAGTACTCACTTGGGTAAAATAAAGCGTTTCGAAAGCATGAATTTCTGGGAATGTCGAGCGTCTTCCCGGCGCTGCGACACGTGAAGTTGCAGAAAGAATTAAGCGGACATTGTTACTTGTTGTGCAGTACCTCTAGGAATGAGAACTGAATAGTGCTATTAGACAACGTGAGTATTATAAGCACATCTTCATGAGATTCCCGCTACAAAGGTTTGGAAGGCAGTATGGAGCACGAACTTGCGCACAAAAGCAGCTAATTACAACACTGCTTCCTGCGACTTGCAATTGTTCTACCTTGAACGATTAATAACTGCACGCCCCACTCCAGCTGTAGCCAACACAGTGCGGTGGCGCGTGTGTTTTGATTCCTCTAAAATGAACTAATCACGCGCACAACTTGGACACATTTCTTATTGTCTAAATAGTTTTTAT
Source organism: Amblyomma americanum (assembly GCA_030143305.2). Classification (NCBI taxonomy): domain Eukaryota; kingdom Metazoa; phylum Arthropoda; class Arachnida; order Ixodida; family Ixodidae; genus Amblyomma; species Amblyomma americanum. The sequence continues at coordinate 386,873 of JARKHS020026157.1, read as the reverse complement.
ATATTACTTCTCCCCCATCCTCTCTTCCTGTCCCCTCACCTCTTTTATTTAATTTCTCCATTCTGCCTGCTATCCTTCATTTCCGCTGCCCCAGCTCAGGTGCTTCAGAATCGATGGCAGATGTCGGGGCTAGCAAAAATCTTTTCCTTCTTTTTTACTATTATTTTAATAAAAAAAACCACTACCACTACCACCACCACTTGCAATGCGCCGAAGGCAGTCGTTCCTGCGACCACTCTTTTCTTCACACCCAGCTAACCTGCCCCCCCGGCCTACACGCACGTGGGCGTGGGCCACCTTGGTCTGACGGGCCTCCGGGGCTTCATGGGAGTACTGGTGAGAAATCTTCTCTAATTTATAATTTCCTCGTGCATAATGCCATTTACGTCGAGTTTTTTCAGCTCTGAAGAAGCTTATAAAATTCGCTGACAGTTAGGTAACTACTGGCTTTCCAGCCGTCGCACAGCAGGAAAAATTATTTTGGTGTAGCTTTTAAAATAAATCAGCCAAAATTTGAGAACAAAGTATGGCTTGCTATAATGCAAAAGGGTTATCATCATTTTCATCATAATCTTCCTAAGAATTATTCACTGCTAGACGAAGGCATCTTCAACTGCCCTCAAATTAACGTTGTCTGGCACCGCCTTCGGCTCCTATATCCCTCAAACTTCTTAATGTATAGCTAAGGGGCCATCGGTTGTCTTCGACTGCGAAGTTACTGTAAAAGCAGTATAGCTTTCCTCTGTGACCGTATGGCTGAACTTGGCATGACGCTAAGGTTAATTGCTCCCTTATTTCACACACTGTACATATTTGAACCACATTGTTAAAGCATCGTTCTGGGTCTCTGAATGATTCAGTGTTCTTGTCTGGTTCTTAAACGCTTCTTGCTTGTTTTTTCTAGCCTCCTGGACTCAAAAAGAAGCTACAACAAACAACACCCGGACAGGAAACAACAACTGTGGCCCAAAACGTGACAGACTCCACATCAGAGGGCAACACGCAAACAGTTGATCCAACAACTGAAGCCCCAGCAGCGTCAACGACAAGTCAAGGATCGTCAGGCGCAGTTCCAGAGACGTCAAGCACGACTACGGTGTCAGCGACAAACCAAGGATCCACCGAGGGCGCAACAGAGGCGTCTACTACGGTCAACGAACCAGCAACAAGCCCAGGATCATCTGAAAGAGCGCCAGAGACGTCAAGTGCAGCTACCGAACCAGCGACAAGCCAAGGGTCATCAGATATGTCCTCTAATGTGGTAACCAGTGACGGAGTTTCATCCGAAACCACGAACCCGGCGACCCTGTCAGATGTAACCAGTTCAGTTACAAGTTAAGCACCGACTGATAGCTAGAATAGCACTCAAAACGCAGGATCTGTGGATACCAGCGAAGTGGTGCCTGCGGACGCTACTACAGTAAAACAAGGAACAACTTGGGCACTGCTCTACCCAGCGCAGCGCTGTGACTTAGGAGCTGCTAAGTTAACAGTATACTGTCAGCGATGAATAAATATGACGCGTTCTGTAATCAAAGAATTCCCATGCAATGCACCAAAACTATCAAGCCGCATGAGGATGCTGCATTGGGCCAAATTGGAGTAGATACGTATTCAGGAAATTCAGCGTGAAAGAACAAGCAGCCGCAAAGCAAGCTCGCAGCGCTCGTGTGTGTGATCTTTCTTTTCGTCTCCGTCTTTTTTCGCGCTGAGTTTTCCAAGCAGCTATCAAGCCACGTACGCTAGCTTAAGGCCACTCTCAATTCTGATGACATGGTTTTCTTTTAGATGCCGGTGCTCGTAAATAGAGGTGCCCTTCGAAATAATAATTGCTTGTAAACGTACGGATCCAGCCACCAACTGAAAAGTTTGTTTTGTACTGCCCAGCGCAACCTGCACAGGGCGATCCTAAATGATAGCCGCACCTCTAGACAGCCTCTACATTTCGCTTTTTCTTGGTTTCGGCATTCTGAAAGCTCTTGTGAGCACCTGCCCATCGTAGTCAATGCTATGACTGTTTACCTCCACCGAAACTAGGGTTCGCAGTCACAGATCCCACCTTGAAGCTCGTTTCGCGAAGGAAAACGCGATGCCTGCTCAGCATTCCGATGGCGGTGGTCTCCTGTGTTGAACACCGTGGGCTTAGTTGTCCTCCTGTTGACGGGAATCTTGCCCATTTTCTGTGATCTCGTCAGGAAGCAACGAAGCAATAGGGGTGGCTTTAGGCTTAAAGAAAGAAATAGAAATCGAAAGGGTGGATTGGTGACCAGGGCTGAGTAAATATGTCTTCCAAAGTATGCACTAACATTGTAGTAGGTTCCATAGTCAATGTAAATTTCAGTAGGCTACGCAGATATGGAAATTGTTTCAACGGCCTACGCCTTGGAGGTGCCTAAGGCGGACACTGCCCGCTGTCAACTCAATGCCAAGTAGTAAAAGCATTTTGCACATCAGCAGCAATTCTGTCGTTTTATTTAGGTTCGCGGATTTAGAAACTCAATAATTAAGATTTGTTTTATCAGTATGGCCTTTAGAAAAGAGAATTTCATGTATAAATGTGGCTTTTGAACGTTTTCTTTTATATGCGATGGCAACAGATGCCCGATAAAATAAAGCTGTGAGGTGGAACGGTGTGCCCTAAATTTTCTTTTTTATTTTTGTGTGCAAGATCTCGGCAATACAGACGCACTGACACAAGGCAGTGTTCGTAAATCCTCTACGTTTTCAAGATGCACAAAGTCTTTCTAGACGGCCACTTCAGTGGAGATCTCAAGTTTTCGATTTTGTGTGCACTGGCAACAGTTCACCTGCATGCGCCTATACGGCTGAATGACGCATCTTTTCCAGCCTACACTTTTCACCTATACTATCCAACCTATAAATTTTGAAGCAACGACATTTGGAGCAATTTTGGTTTGTCTGAAAAATACCTTAATCAGAAGAAACGATCTCGTCCTAAGCAATCATTAAAGTGCAGCCGCCGCGGACGGGATTCGACCAGTCGACTTTTGGTACAACCCAGCTTCAACCGGACCCTGAAAGAGCCGCAGCGCTTTTCTTGTTCGCCGTCTGTCTTTTCTCCGCTTGCAGCATCCCAACTCATCCCAAATCAGCATCCCAACAACATAAGCCTGTCCTCAATCAGCGTACTAAGCTTATTTCCTTGGCACAAGCTGTTTTTTTTATTTTCTGTCAGTCAGAGATCCTATCAACAAAATGTCCCCTGGCAGAGCGACTTGTTGTCACGGGGACAAATATATCCTTTTTCTCAATGCTTATAATGAATCCAGCGCTGTCGGGCCGCTGCGCTGGTTTTGCAGTTGCGGATCTCCCTGCGCCAGCAGCTGCGTAGGTCCGAGTACCGCTTTGCCTCACTTGTTATAGGTCCCTGCAAGTACCTGCCACGTGTCAGCATCAGGCGGTCTTTATTTAAACGCAAGTCGAGGCAGGAGCAAAAGGCACACCTGCTATGTTCCGCCGGCAGATCATTCAGAAAGGAAGTTAAATGGTCCGCTTTGATGACAGCGTTGCTGAAACACCTGCCGACTCTACAGTGCCTGTACAGGTGGTAACAGTCTTACGCCATGCTGAAGTTGCGCGATTCCGAAGGGGCTGTCCAGGTGCCGACATTAACATACAAGGCGTTTCTCTGCGCTACGGAATTATACTTGCGGTTCTTTTGCAAGATGCCCACAGAAGTAGCTGCATTCACTACGCTACCAGAGAACCAACCATAAAACTATCCTCTACTGAGAATACCAACGAAAGTAAGCTCAGGACCCGGAAATCATACTCAGACATCATTGTCAGAGGTTGCGATCAGGAAGAAGCGGTGGCATACTATATTTTCGTAATTGAAATATTTGATTGAAATATATTATACTAGCTTATAGTTTTAACTTCATAAAATTAACCAAAAAATTTGTTATATTTATCTCTTAAGCCACTTTAAACAAAAAGGTTCCACAGAATCCAAAAGTACAGAACGTAACTGAATTTTCACGAGATAGCTTCATCAGGAATGCTTTTCTCGCACTCTGAATATTACGACCGTACCTTCACTGGAAACTACAATTGGCCTTTAGTGTGGGAGTGCTAAGACCTGCCGCTTATTTAACCTAGATGAACTGCGTTAACGACCCATGCAGGAGTTCGCCAATACTGCTGCTGTCGGACACGCTTCCTTGGCGTGAACACTTATGACTTTAAGCGTTCTCTTTGCAGCATAAAAAACTTTTACGCATTAAATTCTGCGCATCGTAAACTAAGCTGTATGCGGTCCCCCTTAAAGTTGAAGAAATTTGTTGTAACGCGATAGTGTTAAGGAGCTCGTGTCGCAAAAAAAAGCTTCCGTCGGCTTCCTTGACCGTGAGCGAGTAATCCACGAAAAGTCGTCAGAGAAGCAACCCACCTTGGCAGGTAGCGGTTAAATTCATGATTGGTCGGGAGAGGTTGTTCGGCAAGATAAATCTGGGCCGCACAAGCCCCACCGGTGGCTGTGCTGTAATGGTATGAGGACTCCCAGGATTCTATGAATATATTATTACTGATATAAGAGCATTAACCCATTAACGCTATAAGGTCATACCCTTCAGGCGGAGCTTAAGTGTGTCCGCTAGTTTTTATATAATTTTGTGGCCGGCAGTTTAAAACTTGAATATTAAATTTACTTAAACTTTTACTCAATGAAAGTCTGGGTTTTTTATTTTTGTTTAGAGCGTTCACGAGTACATAAGCTGTAGAAATTCTGTTTTTTTTTACAGTTAGCCAGAGAAGTTAAAACACTTAAAACAACAACCAATTCACATTACGTAAATACTCACTCTTGATAGGTGCAAAAAGAATAAATTTTTTGTCGCAGAAAATAATTTCAGCGATAGATAGTTTAACTGCTTGACGTACAACATAAAATCAGACCCTATAGCTAACAGAATTCCGCGGGAATGGAGGTACCTCAGCTCAACAAGGAGATTAATTTCGCTGCTTTTTATTTAAAATTGTAGCAGATTGTACGCGGTTATGCGTCTAAATGCACTTTGCGCTATATACAACAAAATACCCTACGTTATCAGTGATTTAATTGGCACATAGTTTCTGTGGTGCAGTATATTGTCACGTAGTGGTGACGGCAGTCAGGAGGAATGAATACGGACAAAAGTTCTGTTAAAAGAAAACTGTTTATTGGGCTGACTTGCGCCCACAATGGACTGAATCACTCGGCGGCGGCGTAGCAGCAAGCGTGCTCGGCGGTCGTCGAACAAAATGCCCGCCGCTGTCGGCCGTGCTCAATGTAAAGCTGATAGCGAACTTTCGAGATAAAGCGTGCAAAGTTACTAGAACATTCCGGAACAACGTAGAATGATCTCTGCTTGGCTGCGATCTATCGAGATAAATCTAGTCGCGTCTTGCGTCGCAAACAAAGCGATAAAGTGGCGTGGCGGCAGATTTGAAGAAGAACAAACACTGCAAAGATTCGCGGCAAATATTGTCACCGACAAACGTAGCAGGAAGCGGGAAGCACAGCCGTTTACTGGGGAGAGGCTTGCCGAACAGCCACACTCACTTGAGACACAGAATTCGCAGTTCTTCGCGGACAATGCTCCGCACAAGCTCTCGCAGCACCTCGTCCCCGGGAGCTGGCAAGGACGCCCAGTAGTGAGAGGCCGCTACATTTGCGTGACGGCCGTATTGGGCTCTCCGTTCCTGCAATGAATATTCCATGCTCGTAGGTTCCTTGGCATAGCTGCTCCTTCACCCCACGCATAAGGTGCCGTACCTTTGTAGCTTCGGGCATAGTAGGGTCGGCCCGATTGAAGAGGCGTGTCATGTCCTCTATAAACATGGCACACGCTCTCGTTGACTGCTGTGACCTGGAGCGAAGGGCAATGTCAGCATTTTCCTTTCGCTCACTCGAGCTGAATGTGGCGAGCAACTCACGGCGGCAAGCTGCCCAGTTGGAGAAGGACGCCTCGTGGTTCTCAAACGACGTCTTCGCCGAGTCTTGACAGTGCGAAATACACATTCAACAGCTTCCGCTCGTCTTCCCATTGGTTTAATGCGGCCACACGGTCAAAACTGGCCAACCAATCTTCAACATCCTCGAACCAGTCTCCGTGGAAGGATGGTGGCGACCGAGGTGCGAGAAGGACGAACGGCGGGGCACTGCCGGAGTTCTGACCGGTCTCGCTGTCAGTGGTGGACGTCATAGCTCGCACAGGCCTTGTCAGTGGCTCAAACTCGGGCTGCAGGCCACACAAGCGACGGCACGCTTTGTGGACGGGTGTGGCGTCCACGCGTCGGGGAGATGCGTCAAGGATATCGTCGGGGTCAGCATACATGGGATGGCACCCAGCACGGCTCAACCAAATGTCACCGACAAATGTAGCAGGAAGTGGGAAGCACAGCCGTTTACTGGGGCGAGGCTTCGCCGAACAGCCGCGCTCATTTGAGACAAAAAAATTGGATGTGGTTTAGCTCTGGTTAAATCCGGAGTGACGCGATAGCTACAGCTTGCCGAGTGGAACTCGCTCAGTCGAATTGCAAAGCCAGTCTTTCGCCGCTCTGTTTCGCTGGGCGCAGGTGGCGCCGGCAGAGAGTCAACAGTGTGGCAATATTAAAAGCCCATGACTGCTTGACTGGCCAGAAGCGATACCGCTCACACAAGTAGGACGGCCATTAAGGCCAATAGGGTTGTGGAAGGACTTTCCTGTTAGAGGCAGCACTGTACATTATAGAGAGTGTACGTTTAATTATACAAGTAAATTAAAATTATCTGCTTTAATTGCAATGGGTGCCAGAAAAACTACCTCCTGTATCTAGCATATTGCAATTGCATCACCAACTAAGCCTTGGCTTTCTGTGCTACACGTGTTACTATGCCATCTATTTTACTTTTTTCAGACCATTGCATATACCATGTTTGACTAATAAAGCTTAATGCCTCGCTCACTCCTTGAAACTCGAGAGAAAAAGCATCAAGAAAAGTTATTATTTACTGCATAGCGCATTCATATAAATTGCCATCACCGGTCAGTTCGTAAGACTCGACACGCGCGCCACATACTTTCTTTGGTCATACCTGAAGCTAGTGTATATTTCAGGATCTTGCTTCTTGTGTAATCAAGAGTGGCTCAATCATCCAGAAAGGAGGCAAGGTTGACGGGTTAGTAAGGATCGTGAGGCCTAGAACTCAGAAAGAGGGTTTTTTAACGGCTTTAATGCGAAATGTATTCGGTTCTACAATGAAGCGGAGACAATAGATAGCAAACAGGGGAAAACGAGTTAGCAGTGTGTTGATGACTGTAACACTTCAGTATCTCCCTGACAATCAGATATTCTGTTGAAACAGCTTGTAAGTCGAAGGATATGGCATTGACCCCATGTTCCGAGGGCCCTATTTGAATACAGGGAAATACAAAAAGCCCAAGCAGCACAGGTAATAGGTCCAATATTTCAAATGGATATTTTCACTCTGGTCTTTTGTAGGACTAAAGCAGCTGTTTGGGCTTCTTGGTCAGTGATCATGGTTAAAGAATGCAGGGTGAAAAGCCAAGGACAAACGAAGAAGTGCACAGGACCTTCGTTTGCCAATACGTTTACAATATTGTGCTGATGACCTGTGCTGGTTGGGGGCCGTGTGCTGTACCGCGTTGGCGCATGATAAGAAACTCCATGTGAACAAAATTAAGCTGCATATCTCCACTACGGCATCTCTCATTGTCCACGTCCAGCTTTTAGGCGTTTTCCCGCACTTGTCATACCTTACCGTACCATACCAGTTATATATTCGAAAGCATTAATTGGCTCATGAGGCTGAAAATCCGGCGTTGTCGTAGTTGTCCATCCAAGAAGGTCCGAAAAATACGTAACCTCATGATATCAACGACAGTGCCTACATCGTCAGCAAAGAAAGAAAAAGAAAATTTTTCAATAAATTTTCTCCTGAAGTCGATTTCGAAACCAGGCCTGCGTGAAAAGATCAGCTTCGCTGGCCACTTTATCAGAACACTGCGCCATCACCGCATTTTTTAACGTGGTACTTACTACACAAGGTTATGTACCTACAGAAAGGGGCTATATACAGAATATTTAGAAAGCACTCATCAAGTAGCTGCCCTATAGTAGTTTGACAGAAAACAGTGCAACTAAAAGGGTGGCAAAGATAGGCACAGCATCAACAGCGGAAATAAGTCCGGTAGAACCTCTGTCATAAATGTCCCGGAATTGGAGCACCATTCGACTAAATGCCTTTTCGGTGAAACAACAGGTTCAGCGTTTGTGTCTAACATGCGCCTTTTCCACAGGCTATGAAGTCAAATCAGGAAAGACATGTCATAGGGCTCGTAATCAGGTTGATTAGCCACAAGGCATGTGCACTGTAAAAATTTAAAACGTTTTCCTTTAGTATCTTTTGTAACACAAATCCAAACCAAATCTCGTCCTTGCAGTTAATAAAATAGTGTTGAATGGCTTCAGGTACATTGCAAAGACGATATTAAACAAAAGGTACAATAATTTTTTTCCTGTGAAGCCATGTGTTGGCAGGTAGTGCTTCGGTGTGTAATTTATAAAAGAGCGTTTTGGTGCAAGGAGAAATCGACATTTTGCACACTCTTAGTAACACATTACGACCCCTGAGGCCAACACAATGGCGGCGGCAAGAACATCGTTATCAAATCCCTGTATTGACTATTACACGAAACGGAATATAAGCAATCGCTAGAAAATCGAATTGTCAAAAACATCACGGTCGCACAACCTTCCTGTTTAAATCCAAGAGGGGCGTTCAGTAAAATTAGTAGTAACGACTAAGTTTGGAAACAGGGTCATGAAATTAACCTGCAAGAATTATCTAATAGTCAGATGGAAACAATCTCGAAAAAAGAAGAAACGCGCTACTATATGTCTTATATATACGTGAACTAAGCTCAATCCTCCTGTAACGCAGGCTTGAAAAGATTATCACGTCGCATCGGCTCGAAATTGAATGCCAAATAAAAGTCGCGAATATTCGATGAAAACTCTATCTAATCTAGCGCAGTGCGAAAACTGGAGTGCACAATAAATTTTGTTGCCAAAAATTTGTTGCAGGCCTGAGCGCGACCAAAAAATCGTGAGCCGATAGGGCCCAGTTTTGCCCCATTTCGCCTTGCTCCAGCACCACAGGGCAACACCGGTGCGCTAAACTGCCCATCAGATGTTGATGATGACGTCCTCAGGCTTAACGTCATATGCCAGGGTTCATTGGGGATGCAAAAGCACAACCATCTTGCGCTGGGTTTGGGTATCGTAGTCTTCATCGACTTTCATTCTGGCGGCGAGAACAGATCAGCTTCGCTGACCACTGTATTAGAATATCACGCCATCATCGCAGCCGAGCACCCCGCGTGCATGCTTTCGCATTCGCTGCACGAAACCATTTTGAAGTGCCCTCCGTAGTTCTTTTCGCTCAACTGACTATGTATAGCATTGAGGTGGTGCATGATAACATTACTTAACGCTAATAAAACACACTCTAAGCGAGTGGAGCAGTTCAAGACTCCTTCCATTATTGCCTTCAAAGCATTCAAAATCTAACGAGAAACCGTTTTTTTTTTGCCTGCAAACATTTTTTTCCCAGTTGGACAACCAAAGGTCTTCTTTAATAGGTTCGTTTACACTCTAGGGCACGCTTTACAGCAAGCAAGGTGCTATTGCAATGCGAAGGACAGTTTCCTGTTCAGGAGTTATTTATTGCTTGAGAGCTCCATGTGTCCGCTTCTAACCTCAGCCGAATACTCCCATATGACTGTGATGGCGCATCTACTGAAGACAGGAGGAGTCTTCGCAGCTGTCTTCACGACAACAAAATACGTACAGGTGAACCCCATCGTTTACATCGAAAACAAGAATATTTCGGTAGAAATGTGGATTTGGTTAAAATGACACTGACAAATTCCAAAAAAGTGCAGTTCAAAAGGGGTTCCGGCAACATGAAGGTGCCTAGCTATGCTGTTGAATCGGCTCCTCAGTGCTGTGCGGATGCTCTGCTGCCAAGCGATTCCCCTTGACCAAAAAAGAGAATGTGTCACGGCTGGAAAATGAACGCAAGGCTCTGGACCCCGTAAGGAGCATATACAGTTTACTCCTAGTTTACTCAAATAATTACGGGCTGCTTAACTGAACATCGAGTAAGATTAGCTAAGCTAGCTGCTGAGAACCTTTCCCATGATTCCCGTGAAAAAAAGGAAAGAACTTGTAAGGTATATCCATGCACTGTATACATCGAATATCACGTCTAACGTAGAAAAGTCCGAGAAGTAAAATTTCCAATCATTACAAAGCAAAGCAATTGCGGATCACGTAACTATTCGCTACTGACAGCCCTCAAAAGTTGCAAGAGTTTTTTTTTCCACATTCCACATTTCTTATCCCTTGTGAGGATTGGTGCGTGGGTACTTCCTTAGAAGGCAAGCATCCGCAGCACGCAGTGCCATAGTGGTAACCCATGGCCACCGGTGTTTGACTTTTGTAAAGGCTCTCAAACTGGCACTTACACGCTGTGGTGAACTTTTTCCTAAATAGACGGCATTTTCATTCCCGTTCGCACTGATACTACTGCAGGCCACATGAAGTGCATCGCTTTTGCTAGTGTGCATAAATGTACAGCAGTAACGAACATCTAATATTGGCACGTGTTCGAAATCCTTAACCCTCAGAATAGGGAGGCAATGTGGTGGAGAGTGCACATTCCCTACGCAAGTGCTCATGTAGAAAATGTAATGACGTAGCTCGGGAAAGCGTGGGCCGCGTTACGACAGAGGTGCCATCGCGATATGCACCTGATGCGGATACCTTCCTGGCATAGATGTCATTTTTCATTGTGCAGCTACTTCATCTTAAAAATAAATAAATCATGCAATGGGCAGTCACCGACGCAGTCTAAGCACGGGTTTCTACGATTAGGCTGTCCGCCAGCACGAGCTCACCTGCCGGTTTAAAAACGGTTAACGCTGCACAGCGAGACACGTAACGAAGCGCCAAGAATTCAGGGCTGTCCGTAAAGGGGCCGACAGTTTGTGATCGCCTAACGGCTCTTCGGTTTGAGACCAAATGAAGCTCTGCGCTGTTCTTCGTGCATTGGCAACTATGGCAGTAACTATTGGTGAGTGAATTTCTGCTTTAGTGGTACTTTTGGCGCGACAATGTTATGAAGATCCAGCTTGCAATGATTTTCAGTTAAATGAATTTCACTACCGCATTGAGCATAAACTGTCAGATTCAGTGCGTATGGAATTCCGGCATTGCTTATGAACTATTTGAAGAAGCATTCTGGGTAAAATTATTTTTCTTTGTCAGTTACATGGTTCCTAAGTTCATTAATAAATCCTCGTTTGCAATAGCTTCCAATGAATAGGCAGATGGGCAAAACGAACTCATTCCAAAGAATAAATCTCTGGGAATGTCGGGTATCAGCCCTGCGTTGCGACGTATCGGACTACTGAAACAATAAAGCAGGCATCATTTCTTGTTTGCCTTATCATAAACAATTTAAATTACAAGAGTACACTCAGAAAACCTAAACATTATACGCACCTCACTATCTTTGAACTGTTGAGAGGCAGTACGCTAGAAAAAAAACTCATCGCACCGAAACAGCTCCTTACACTGCTGCCGACAGCAACTTCCGGCTGCATCGAAGACCATCATTCCTTTAACCACACTGCGGACCACACGCAGCTATACCGCTCCCCGGCCATCATGCACGTGGTCGTGGGCCGCCTTGGTCTGACGGGCCTCCGGGTCTGCATGAAAATCTGGTGAGGAGTCATCTTTAATATAGAAATACCTGCGGATTATGTCATTTACATTCAGTTTCCACATTTCTCAAGATACTTATGGAAAGACACTGAGGGCTAGGAGGTTTCTTGCTTTCCGGCAGTCGCACGGGTAGAAAAAAAAAGGATTTTCGGTGCCGCATTGTAAAATTAAATATGACGAAATTTGAGAACGCAGTACGGGTAACGATTCCCGAAATCATCATCATAATCGTCCTAACTACGTCCACTGCAGGACGAAGGCCTCAATATCCCGCCCCCCGGCCATGATCCACGTGGTCGCGGGCCACCTTGGTCTCACGGGCCTCCGGGGCTGCATGGAGATCTGGTGAGAAATCTTCTCTAATAGAGGATTCCCGCTTCGTTATGTCATTTGCATTCAGTTTCTACATCTCTCGAGATGCTCACTGAAAGGCACTGAGGGCTAAGCGGTCTCTGGCTGTCTAGCAGTCAAACAGACAGAAAGAAAAAAAATGTTTTGTGGTGCTGCTTTGTAAAACAAAATGTGACGAAATATGTGAACGCAGTAAGGAGGACGATAGCCCGAAGTCATCATAATCGCCTTCACTACACCCACTGCAGGACGAAACCTTCTTTCATTGTCCTTGAACTAATCCTGTCCGCCGCCACCCGCGGCTTTCTTACCGCTCAAACTTCATCTCATCCGCGCACGTCATCTTCTGCCGAACCTTGCTAAGTTTCATTACTCTTATAATTCAACGACTTACTATACGAGACCATCGGTTGTCTTCCCGTCGCATAACAGGCGACGAACACACGTCAAAAGGTCGAGGTAACGTAAACCCAACCTACTGGCGTGTTTTACCGAGTAGTAAACTTTTTGTCCACTGCGATGGTAAGGCCCATTCGTTGCACTCGCGGCACTCGTTGCAGCTCATGTAACCTGTTGTTGACTTGTTTGTAGCACTTTCAGTGTACCCGAACTTGATAAACAGTTTGTTCTGCTGCGAAGAGCTTTGCAGGTGCTCCTATGCTCTCAAAATGAACGGAGCATAGTTTCTTGTTCATGCTTGAACATGGCGTTCATCTTTTTGGTAGCTTCCATTAACATCGCGGTGCGATACACCCGTACTTTTAAAGACGTGCAAGACTAATTTGCGTGCCCTCCAGACCGTCCAGGAGTAGGCCCTTCGCACATGCCGGTGCCTCCCTCAGAGTGTATCAACACTGGGAAGCATTGCACTCGCCAAGGACCACCCGATTTCGACGTATATTGCCCTAGACTCCTTGCGAATGCACATACGTCATATTTCAAGGATTCCGCATCATCTTGCGTCTGTGCCTCTGCAGAGGCCACATTCTGCATTCGTAAAGGTAATAGCAATGCAACAGTCGTCCATCGCAAAACAGTTAACTCCGGCGGGACTAGCGGGGTGTCCACTGTGGTGGAAACGCACTGTGGTGTCTTCACTGTGGTGTATCCGCTATTCCCAGTGGTATCTGCGGCTCCCATGTGGGCGCCTTGCTATTTAGGAGATAGCGAAGAAATAAAATTTTATCAGCGCCAGCCATTAAGCAACTGACACTGTCCATGCTATACTTTGAATATAGGGACCGCACTCACGTCTATACGGATAGCTCGGTAATCTACTAGTTCTGCTTGCGCCGTGGTTGTTCCTGCGATACACACCAAAAGTAACTAAACTAATTTTGCATAAGGCTACCTCTACTGGAGCAGAATTGGCCGCACTTGTAGCGGATATAAAGTACATATCTCAACAGTCTCCTCAAACATGGCCTTTGTTCTGTAATTCTAAAGCTGCCCTACAATGCCTTCTATCTGCCTTGAGCCATAGCGACCATGAGCAACTTGTAGGGGAGGTATGAGGTCTGCACCACCAGGTAATGGAAGAGGGTCATGAAATCATCTCCCAGTGGGTAAGAGACCATAGTGCCATTGTTAGCAACGACAGAGCTGACGAGTCTGCTCTATCCGCTCACAATACAACCAACATTGTCCGCCTACCACTAACAAGAGCTGAAGCAGCAAGGCACCTTAAAATGCTCGCCATAAACGTGACTGTACAGTCGTGGGCTACCCCTGGAGGCTGGACACCCCGCTCGCACCAGTTCGACTCCTACTTCAACAGAAATACCGTTGACACCCCCCCCCCCCCCTCCGCTGTGATACTACGCTGTTGTGCCGCCTGCGCCTATTTCCATCCCATTGCAATGACAGACTCTCCAGCGTGTGAGCAGTGCGGTTGCGTTCAAATGATCGGGCACCTACACCATGACTGCCCTTGTTTTGGGCAAGAGCGTGCCTTCCTGGCCGATACACTCCGCCGCTTGAACTCTCATCGTCTCAAAGAAACCAAGATTCTGGGGCCTTGGTCTAAACCTTCATCACAAGGGAAAGCGGTGAAGGCGCTCCTGACGTTTTTAAAGGGCTCGGGGTTGAGTTACCAACTATAAACTTGCGCTTTAAGTGTGCGCCCTCTCTCCCCTTGTAGGGGTCGATGGGCTCGTGAATAACCCATTTCGTTGCCGCTCTTTATTTTGTTTTTTTTTTCATTGTTCTCCTCCCCCGTGTAGGGTAGCCTACTGGGCATCGCCTGGTTAACCTTCCTGCCTTTCCGTCTTTCTGTTTCCATCTCTCTCTTTTAGCTAACATCCTTGCCGTCCCTTATCTCTTTATCTCTGTCTGTCTTCAAGTAACTGAAACTTAAAATAGTCAAAACTGATGAATTCACAGGCTAATCTTAGAAGTTTGGTAATGGTCATCATAACAAATAAAAGGGTATGCTCTCCGACACGCCATTCACGCTACCAAGACCAAGACGAGGCCGTTGGAAACAAGCAGTCCCAGCCTGAATAACGCTCCTCTACAATACGTACCCATTCCCGTTTGCTCGATAGCACTCCCCAAAAACTTGCCACGCATATTCGTAGTATGCAGTGCTTGTTTTCTTTTAGCAAGCACATTCTGGAGACTGAAGCAATCAGGCGGATTCTATGAAACAAACCGACACGCAAGTTTAATTCTAATGTGTTCATCAGTCAACTTTGCATGTTTCTCAACATCCCGAGTTCATTTTTTTTTTCAATATAATGCCTTCACTTCGCGCTCCTTTCTGTATATTTTGTGGGCTACAATCATACGTTTTTGTTTTAAGCATGTGACATGGAGAAGAAGTTTGCAGCAACAGAATTTTGATTTGACAGAACCGCTGCACGGCTGTGCCAGGAGTGGCATGAGAACTGCCAGCGGTCCATGAATGTAAAGTAGTGAATGACAAATCCTTCATACATGCTTTAGCCCCATTAATGCTATCGCGTTATGCCCTTAAGTACTGGTAGAAGAGTAAGTATCCCCTCAAGCTTTAGTGCGCTGCCAGTGAGACCCCAATTCACCGATTTCGTCGATCTTTGTCTCAATCTTGCTTGACCTTGAAAACCGAGCCTTGAACAAAAACTGAATTGAGAACCGAAATGAGAACGAAAATGCTAGCGCAACTAATATAAATTTGGTCTCTCCATGCTAAATTGTTCATCATTTTTTCTTATATTATTTAAAAGTAGAGATTGAAAAAAAAAGATGGCATGGTTGCTGCCACAATTGCATTGTTTTGATTCAGCCGGATGGAGACGCGTATAAATTCTCATCGTGCTGAGAATCGCCACAGAAAGAAAGGTACGAAAAAGGCGAAAGAGAATTTTCAATCCCTTATAAATGCGAATCTACAAAACGCAGCCCGAAAGCTGTCGGTAGAGCACGTTCGTGAATGAGTGTTCTGTATGTTCGAATGCACACCGGAGATGTTTCTCGAGTCCGGAGTGTACCAGAAGCACATGTAAGCCTAAAGCATATCACCTAGCTTCCACTCCATTGCCTGAGGTCTGCTTTTATATGCCGGAGGTCCATGAGCACTCGCGTCTGTAACCTCTTTTTCTTTTCCAAAGACGCATGCGGAACACCAGTATGTTGTATGTGGTTTGTGTTTTCAACTTTACGTGACGGCACTTTCACATCTGCGTGACCCTTGTTCCAGTCTTAATTGTGGTGCTTCAAATGTATCGTGAAATTGGCCTACCGCACCCATCTACCGAAGTCGCGAATGCTGCAGAGGACGCTGAAATCAACATCACGATGATTCGCCGGCTTAATGTGATCCTTAACACGTGCTAAGTGCTCTTTGAGCTTGCTGTAAAGGACGAAGGATACGTAGCGCAATAAGCTAACAATCTGCCATAACCTTTACCGCTCTTTCTCAGTGGCTATAGGTGTCTGGAGTGGTCGCGCGTTTTTTTTTCTTTTCCCTCAGACTTCAGAGGAGAGAAGGCGTGGCTTGTTGCTGTTATAATCCCCAGGATTTGTCATGGTTAGGTAATGCTTCTGACGTATGCCTGGACGCCTGTCCGTTTGACACAGACATTTGACATATTTATTCATGCGCCTGCAGAAGCTTTGCGTGTGCATGGCAATAATTTGGATGCTAGGAAGCATGCGCGAAATGAAACTGTGATGCCCAACCTATTGAAATTCACACAAGCCAGCGCAGTTTAAGTTGCGACCTATACCCCACTTGCACAAGTAGCGTGGACAACAAGGTGTGCCTTGTCCACCCGCTCCGGATCGACTACAGTTCGGCCGCTGCATTCTTGGACGCGATAGCTCACTCTCAGCGGTTACATTCGCTTTCAGTTCACGCACTATTACCAATAGGTATTAATATATGCGACAAGAAGTGAACGCTTTTCACATAAAGTGACAACATTGAAGCTAGTGAGCCTAAGTATTTATTATGTATGTTGTCGTCATAGCAACGACACCGGGATGCGCAGTGTTCAATCTGTGGATTCGCTTTTGCATTTTATTGTATTAATCTTTAATAAAAAACAACGGATGGTTGATTCACTCGCTGCAGGCGTTATTACTGCAGGAAAAAGTTGACACTGCCTAGCGCTTTGATTCATTGCCATCATATGGCGCCACAATTTATTACGCTATTCGGGTATTTCATTTGCAACGGTGAAATAAAACTGCCGATGAAAACACATGGGGCAGTGTGCTGTCAGATCAGCTCTCGCGTACCAAAGCCTTTTGTGTATGTAGAACTAAGACAACCAAATGTCTCATTTTAACGTTTATAATCCCTTATTCAATCGTTCTAGAGGGCTTTAAGCTAGTAAATGAATAAAGAAAACATTAATTGCAGCTTTTGCACGTTTCTGTCTACCTTTGTTCTCCTGCCTTGCTGCGTATACCCATAAAATCAGACGGAGGCCGCTAAGCAGCGATAGACGAAGTACGTTTAATCCCCCATTGGCTAAACTAGCCAAGTAGCAAGCCTTACTTAATAGTATGCAGTTATGGCGCACCAATCCTCATTTTGCCCTTTAATCTGCCCAACCCTTACTCTTTCCTACTGCGCAATAGTAGGATGTTCTTCTGGCTACCCTTTCCAACCGTCCTCAAACTTCCACACATTTCGCGCTCTGGTGACTTCTAATCCAGGCAATATTCTGAGACGTAAAAACTTACTTGCGACTGACGCATTTGCTATTCCCGCGGTGCGAAACATTCAGCACATGTTCCAGCAACCTGCTTAAGGATACCATCTGCTCGCCGCCCTGGTTAGCTTCGTAGGTAGGTCTGCTCCTCTAGACAAGTGGTGGCCCCTGGCTCAAAACTCGAAAGATAGCTAATTTTGCTTCGACTACAAAGTTCCTGTGGCAGCTATATAGCTTTCTTTCGTAACCGTGCTAGATAAGGCAAATTCGGCAAGTCAGCTTCGTAACCATTACTCCCTAGGAAGGAATGCTTACGAGAAATTACTCCCATAGTTCCTGTATTCCGCACAGTAAACGCGAATAGTTAACACAACGTTCTGGGCCTCTGGACAATGCAATATTCTTTTTAGTTTCTGAGACATTACTTGCTTATTTTTACAGCCTCCTGGGCAAAAAAAGAAGCAACACCCTACAACCTCTGGGCAAGGTGCGACGGCTGCGGGCCCCATTGTGACAGTGTCTACATCAGAGGGCACCCCACAAACAAATGAGCTCACGACGGAGGCTCCAGCAGAAACAACGACAAGTCAAGGGTCCATCAGAGACAGTGCCCAACACGTCAACTCCAACAACTGCACCCCCGACAAGCCAAGTATCATCAGAGGCAGCCCCATCGTCAGGTGCGCCAACTGAACCAGCGACAAGCCAGGGGTCAGAAGGCGTGCCAGAGACGTCAAGTGTTGTTAGCGAACCTGCAACAAATCAAGGATCAACAGAGGAAGCGCCAGAGACGTCAACTGCGGCTTCCGAGCCAACAACAAGCCAAGGGTCAGAAGGCGCACCAGGAGCGTCAACTGCCGTTAGCGAACCCGCAACAAGTCAAGGATCAACAGAGGGAGTGCCCGAGACGTCAACTGCGGCTCCCGAGCTAGCAACAAGCCAAGGATCAAATGAGGGAGCGCCAGAGACGTCAACTGCTGCTCCTGAGCCAGCAACAAGCCAAGGATCAGAAGGCGCGTCAGAGACATCAACTGCCGTTAGCGAACCCGCAACAAGCCAAGGACCAACGCAGGGAGCGCCAGAGACGTCAACTGCGGCTTCCGAGCCAACAACAAGCCAAATGTCAGAAGGCGCGCCAGAGACGCCAACTGCCGCTAGCGAACCCGCAACAAGCCAAGGATCAAATGAGGCAGCGCCAGAGACGTTAACTGCGGCTCCCGAGCCAGCAACAAGCCAAGGGTCAGAAGGCGCGCCAGAGACGTCGACTGCGGTTAGCGAACCCGCAACAAGCCAAGCATCAAATGTGGGAGCGCCAGATATGTCAGCTGCGGTTCCCGAGCCAGCAACAAGCCAAGGATCAGAAGGCGCGTCAGAGACGTCAACTGCCGTTAGCGAAACCGCAACAAGCCAGGGATCAACAGAGGGAGTGCCAGAGACATCAACTGCGGCTCCCGAGCAAGCAACAAGCCAAGGATCAGAAGCGCGCGTCAGAGACGCCAACTGCCGTTAGCGAACCCGTAACGAGCCAGGGGTCAACAGAGGGAGCGCCAGAGACGTTAACTGCGGCTCCCGAGCCAGCAACAAGCAAGGATCAACAGAGGGAGTGCCAGAGATGTCAACTGCGGTTACCGAGCCAGAAAGAAGCCAAGGATCAGAAGGTGTGTCAGAGACTTCAAGTATGCTTAGCGAGCCAGCAACTAGCCAAGTATCCTCGGAGGGAGCGCCAGAGACATCAAGCGGTGCTACTGAGCCAGCGACACGCCAAGGGTTATTACAGTCATCCTCTGCAGCGGTTTATGGGGCGGTGCTCCATCAAAAACTACGTCCATAGATACAACGATTTCAGCCACAAGTGAAGCAGCAAATGACATTTCTTCGAATACCGCCAAAAACGCAGGTGATGTGGCTACTAGCCAAGTGGCGCCGGAGGAGACTTCCACAGGCAACACAAGGAACTGCTTGAGCACATATGTGTTCTAAGTTCCTAATGCAGCGTTGTGACCTAGAAGCTACTAAATTGAAAATATTGCTCAGCTATCAATAAATACGTCGCTTTCTAAACATGTTATCAGATTGCACCGAATCTTGCAAGCCTGAATAAGATGTATACGGTAGCCTAGGGCTCCGCGTCAGTTTCGATGAAATAGCTTTCTTTTAGGTACAGGTGCCCATAGATGCTTTCGGGACATAGAAATTTCAACGCAATCTTAGTTGCTGGTAATTCGGGGCATCCAGGCACAAACTAAAGGGTGTGCTTCAGACTTCACATCGCAAACACCACAGTGTAACCCTGAATTATTAGCCGCTCCTCTACGCAGCCAGAACAATTATCTTTGTCTTGGTATCAGTCTTCTGAAACCTTCTGTGAACATCTCCGTATGGCAGTATTAGTGCAATGGCTGCTCATTTCCACCAAAAGTAGGCTTCGCACTCACAGATCCCACCTTGGAGCTTGCGCGGGAAAAGGTGATACCTGATCTGCCGACCGAAGCCGGTTGCCTTCACATCTTACGAACTTGGACATAGTTGTCTTCCTGGGGGTGAAAACATTACATGTTTTCTTGACCTGGCCGCGTGAGTAAATAAGCGGCAGTAAGGGTTTCTTTAGGCTTAGAAAAGTAATACAAATTGAGAGAGGTTACAGGTGACTGGTATTGAGAAAACATTGCATGTAGAAGACAATGCCAACCGTGTAGGTCCTATATAGTCAGCACAATCTTCGTTAGGCTGTTAGGATCTGTACCTGTTTTCAACTTGCAACCTCCTACTTCCCAGGTATCCGTAGGTTGGTTATGGTTTCCCGCTGTAACCTCATCGCCAATTACTAGGAGCATCTCGCCCGTCCACTGGAAATATGTTGTTTCATTTGAGTTGAACGCATAATTTCGCTTCGGTTAATTGGCGTGGCCTGTGTAAGCAGCTAACGTTTTGTAGGAAATGTGGTTTTGAAAGGTATTCTCTTTTATTGGCCACGTATACATTAGATTTCTGCATGAAATGTACCAGAGAGATGTTATGTACTCTCAGCTACATTTTTTTCTATTCTCTGTCAGACCATGGCACTTCAGACTCGCTGGCACACGGCATCCCTCATCAATTCTTTGCGTTTTCAGGACTCAAAGAGCCTCGTAGTACGGCCACTTTCACGCGGATCAAATTCTTTCGATTTTTTTCTGCAGTCTGAACAAGTCTTCACCTGCGTGCAGCAATATAGCTTAATGAAGTATTTTTAAGAGCGCTTCAAATTGGGCTAGTTGGTACTTAACATGGTCATACATAATTGCGCTTTTCAAATAACTCCGAACAACACAGGAATGATACAAAAACTGATTTATGTTTGTGCCGTTTCCGTGTTGTTCCAAGTCATTTCAAAAGAGCAATTATGTATGACGTATTTGTTCAGCTAATAATTTCAAAGCGGTAATATCCCGCCTATACATATTTAGTGGGATGACCCCTGGAGTAATTTTAGTTTGCCCAAATAATACATTTGCCTGAAAAAACTACCTCGCCTTAAGCAATCAGCGCACAAGCTTTGCACTGCGGGCACACAAGTGCAGCTCTCGGTAGGAAAACAGCTTTCCTGGACTCCTGGCTTCTCACATTTGAAGTAAGCGAGAGCGAAATATCTGTTCCAGGAAATGAGAGTATTTATGCACTGATAATTCTGAAAAAGATAAAAAGACACAAGACAGCCGACTGTTTCGCACTGTAAAATCTTACCTAATGTCCTCCGGCAACTAGCCACTTCCCACACTCTTTTCTCTTCTGGTGAAAAATGAGACATCTCCAAGCAAAGCTAGAGAAACCAGTATGTCATCTAACCTGACAACAGCTGAGTTAAACTGTTTATTTTTGTGCAGCACCAGTTTACCTGTGCATTTCAAAGCACGCAGCTTTCAGAAATGCTTCGATGCTTTTAAAACATTCCTTTAGCCTTCAGTGGTCCATTTTCGGTAATTTTCGTCTATGAAACTTGGTTAGGTGACGCCGATTGACACTTCGACTTTTTTAGGCTTTGTAATTATCGAAGTATACAAGCACAGGGAATTGAGCCATTACTGAGGAGTAGCTGCTTTCTTTTCCATCGAAGATTGCATGCAGGCCTAGACAAGATCTTGAATTTATTATTCTTAATAGCAAATCGGTCAGTAGTGTACCTAGTTAGTCGAAATAAACATGATGATCACCCCTGGAGGATTTACATATGTTGTAAACAGCCTCAGACTTACAAATGCTGGCCTGGGAAGCGTTCACGTCAACTATATTAAACTAACTTCCCTCTTCAATAACCATTTCCATTTCGTAGATGTAATCTAATGTCGGAAATAGGTATTTTTAAACTGTAACTAACGCGCGGTGCGATTAACCTTCAAGTAGAACTTTTTGTTGGGCTAGTTGGTGCATGTTACTAAGAAAAGAAGCGCCAACAGAGACAATACGTAAGAAGTGACACGGACAAGCGCTTACTGACAACTGATTTTTTATTCAGGGAAAAACACATTATATAGCCGAACAGTACCGGTGATAATCAGAGGCGGTAAACGTCACATGGTGTATAGGGCCATAAAAGCGATAAAAGACTTGCATGGTGAATATGTAAAAACGATAAAAAAGCAATGACACGTGGTGTACAGGCCACATGAAAACGAAAGTATAAAAGGTTTTTAAAAACAAACATGGATTTCAGTTTTTTAGGCATGCCCAGATGCCAGCTTTTTACACATGTTCCAAATTCAACCTTATTTATAGAAGGTGACCGCACCTGAATAACGAGCTACCAACCAATTTTTTATGCTTCTATTGATAGCAAAACAAATCAAGAACTACTTGTAAAACCTTAAACAGTATGTTTTAACGAATTTAACATCATTTATTCATGGCAGTACGGCATACGTCTCTTCTAGGTACTCAACCGACCTATTCAATTGGTGTAACAATTTCTGTTTTTACAAGTTAACTTAAAAGGACAATAGACGATAGAAAACATGGTTTCTTTGTATCATATACCTATCCTAATTGTTCGATACAGTCAGCCAGTTCATGCTTTTCGTTAATGTCGAACAAATATAATTGTCCGACCATCATTGTCACATCAAAGTTAAATTCAAGTTCGAATTCATGTTGTCACCATATAAGGCATTCACTCAAACGCAAAAATAAAAAATAGGAATACCGAACATAACCGCAGAACGAGCGCTTCTATTTTGATTTACATCATTCACCTGCCCATATGTTTAAAATGCAATGATTTCGTACTATACGCTGGTGACACCTCTATCCAAAGTTTCGACAAAGGTATCGCATGCCTAATTGTCAAGCTAATTAATGACCTCCATAAGATTCTCGCTTGGTGCTAACTAAGATGGAAGTGACTCTAAGTTAATTTTCTTAATTTACTTCGCACCTTCTCAACATTCCTTCTCTTTCTCCAAATATCACTGAATCGCGGCCCCCAATTCTTGTAGAACCTAGTTATAAAACTGGGCTGCATTGCAAAGTTTCGCTATTATACTGCTATAGTAAAAAATGTAAAAATATACAAAATCTGTGTTCATATCAAATCTTATCTTTGCTTAAAATTTACACTTGTGTCACTCTCCCATACATTCAACCATTCCCGTAATAACTGCGGCATATTCTCATAAGGCAGAACTTATAATGCTTCTTTATCGCCAATAAAATCTGTTCAAAAGTTAGTGATATGAATAAAGCATTTAATGCAGGTAACACTGCCGCAAGACAGCTATAACACTACACTTGTATTTCACGGTCTCTGGTCATGTTAAATGCAAGCAAGGCGACTTTCTGTTCAGGTTGATAAACAACCACGTTTCTGTGCATCTCATTCCTAATGAATTCCGGACCATTAAGAGCCAAAAATTTACGGTAATAAAGAAGAACCATAAATTAAAATACTTTCACCTAAGGTGGGTAATAATTATGGAAAACAAACCATACATTTCTGATAAGTTTTTTTCATGTGTTACTACGAGTGGTTATCTTAAAACAAAACAAAATGCACAGGCTTAACTCAGGACATAGGAAATTTTTAATACCCAGATTACAAGCAATATAATCTTTCTTGACTTCATGTTTTACTTTCTTTGGGTTGGAAGAATTCTGATGTCTATTTCGTCAACATTTCGTGAAACGCAACCGGCTCCCACGTGCTTTGCGATGTCAGTGCTCGTAAAAGATCCCCAAGTAATCAAAATTACTCCGGAGCTTTCCACTACGGTAGCTCTTTCTCTCTTTCTTTTTTACTCCCATAATCTTGCCTTCTCTCACTGTGCGGTTGAGGTGTCCACCAAGAAGTGAGACAATTACCGCGCCTTTAATTCCCAGACAGCCAATCATTCCAATCAGTTGCACATAAGAGCATGCAGGTTGGGTTTGCGCTTACTCTGTCTGTCGCTATGAACTAGCTTCAGTTCAAAGTATGCCAATCGCAGACAATGGAAGCTTACGTCCAAAATTTACTCTGCCACAGGATAACTTTAATAAATCGCGGCACTTCGCCTCAGCATGTCTTTCGCCGGAAAATAAAGCATCCTATGATGCTTCGACGTAGGGACCTCATCAGCGGTCTCCTCTGGACTTGATTCAACCAGCCAACCTCGCTTTGTCCGTATAAGCATCTCATTCGTTTCACTCACAACTATTTTTTATGTCCTAAGGGAAGAAAAACTGCTAATAAAAAACCTAGTCAGGCAGAACATTTCCACACATTCTTTGCACACAACGGATCTCATAATCAATTATCACTGGATGAAAGTCTCTAACACCGCGTGTAGGCTAGAACTACCATAGCTCTCCAAATTATTCAATTAATAAAATGTAAACGACGAAACAAAGTATAACATATGAGAATTTACACTGTAGTCAAATAGCCATGACACTAACGGTAGGAAAGTGGAGCCCTTCAATCAATGTTTCAATTTATAGTGACGAAGAGTATAAATTCGATCTGTTTGCCATCCTTGATGTGCTCTACAACCCTGTGCACTTATTATAATTGAGTAATCTATAGGGTGGATGCGTCAGGAAAAAGCTAAATGATTTTTGATCTGCCGAAGGAGCGAAAACTAATATGCCAGGAACGCTTCACCTCCGTACGCAAGATGCTTCAAGGCCTACAGCGTGCCATAAACTCCGCACAACGCTAAAACAGCATCATTCTCAAAGCCTGTGCTGCTAAAGACACAAAAAATATACACCCACGAGCATGCTGCCAATTCCTTGGAAATTATCCAGTGGCGGGGTTCAGACTTCATTACCAGACGGGCTTCAGATTCAAATAGGCTGTGAAATAGTCTACATTTACGAACGTGATGCGTTACAAAAAGCCACATTCATGCCAGCAACCACTTATAGCCTTTAAGACATGTTTAAAAAAGTATTTAAAAGGTATTGCTGATCCTGGCAAGT
Organism: Amblyomma americanum; assembly: GCA_030143305.2. Lineage (NCBI taxonomy): Eukaryota > Metazoa > Arthropoda > Arachnida > Ixodida > Ixodidae > Amblyomma > Amblyomma americanum. Next base: position 362,151 of record JARKHS020026157.1, on the reverse strand, counting down.
GAGCATCGGCATGATGTTGTTGCTTTAAAAATCAAGTATCCGCAGCACAGCGTCCCACAGAATGTCGAAGTTGTAACCACGGCCAGCTGTCTATTCCATCTGCGGTAGCTCTGACCGCTGCTGTAGACTTGCTTCATTGAAGCTCTCCTCAACATGGGACGCTTTCATTTCCGCTCGCAATGATATTCTCGCCGACTGTATGAAGCACATCTGTTTGGTTTCTGTAATAATGTGTGCTTCAATAATGATCCTATAATACTGCCATAGGTTCGTAGTAGCAATAGATCAATGAAATGCTTCGATTTATGCTAAAATAAAAAGTGGTATGATTTTCACATAGTTAAACCGAGCAGACGTGCGAAAGCACGTGTTTAGCCTGATAGGTTAATGGTTTTGCTTTCCTGGGTCGTCAGTGCGCCTGGCGACGAATCAAACACAGGTTAAGCTGTGATCAAGGTTAAGCTGGTCTGATCTGTTAACGCTACAGATTGAAGTTCATGAAGGTGACGATGTGCAGTGCACAGCGCGAGAGTGGGCTCCAGTTGAGAAGAGTGGCGAATCGGGCTAGATGGTGCACGTTTGACATTTTTCGAAAGCGCTAAAACAACACGGCCAAAGAAGGAACAGACAGGGACGAGCGGTACTTCCAACAGTTTACTTCATGAAACCGCAAGTGCTTTATACAGTGGTCAAAGGCTACATGACACGACTTTGATTATTATGTCCATTGAGCACTGTATAAAGCACTTGCGGTTTCATGAAATAAACCGCTGGAAGTAGCGCTCCTCCCTTTCAGCTCCTTCTTCGTCCGTGTTGTTTTAGTGCTTTCGAAAAATGTTCCAGTTTAACACGAGACGTGATCGGCTGTGACAATACCATGAAGCTCTCGTGCAGTTGCCAGCGAAGCAGAGCTGTTCGTGCCACCGCGGGTTCGAAATCCAGTCGCGGCAATATGTATTTTATTTCTTCACCCTCAAAGTTAGGAACGCCACAAGTTCATGGTTGGGTTTGACCCTGTTCCCACTAAAAGTAGCGCGAAGGTGTAGCCCCAGATGCGCGTGCCTGAACCCACCTCATAGTGGCGAGAACCGCGCTACACGTTTCAGATCTCAAGAGCCATGCAAAAAGAAGATATCTGAAAAGGGTTTCATGAGTACCGCTCGTCACGACCGCCCGCACAGCTATTCACCTGTTGCTAAAACCGTTATTTTGATCCGCTGTGCGTTCTGGTTTTGGTTTAGGTTTGGTTTATGGGGGTTTAACGTCCCAAAGCGACTCAGGCTATGAGGGACGCCGTAGTGAAGGGCTCCGGGAATTTCGACCACCTGGGGTTCTTTAATGTGCACTGACATCGCACAGTACACGGGCCTTTAGAATTTCACCTTCATCAAAATTCAACTGCCGCGGCCGGGATCGAACCCGCGTCTTTCGGGTCAGCAGCCGAGCGCTATAACCACTGAGCCACCGCGGCGGCTACTGTGCATTCTTGTATGACAAAGTAGAGAGGTGCTGAAAATAATAATTGTGAACATAAAGCGCACGTGGTGAAGCAACAACAGGACAGAGGATGGCACTCCATTGTAACTCCGTTGTATTCTCTGATAGATGCGGTGACAACCGGGCAGGCGCGTTTGCTGGAAGAGGAACAAATAACACAGGAAACACCGATCCGTCTTCCCAATGTTGCTGTCCAAAACTGGGGCGGCAGCCACGAAGCCAGATAGCTGTCACACAGGCGCAATGTTTTGTGCCACAATTACAGCCCGGTTTCACACCTGTGGACAGAACTGACAAACGCATTGCGTTTGCTTGTTGTGTGCATGCTGCATTATCAGTGGCGCTGTGGTGCAGTGAAAAATGACGTCATAACTGGAGATGCATGCTTATGATTACATTTCCTTCTACCATTAAGAGACACCGAGCGAAAGCAGAAATTTCCTTGTATCCATAAATCGGGCACATTCTCGTGAGACAAATACTACTGCCAGCACAAATGCAAACTTTATGAAGTAGAAAAGACCGAAAATGGAACAGAAGTACTGTCGCCAGAGGTAATGTGCATAAAGGAACAGCGCAAATCTAAAGCGTAGTGTTTGCATGGATCTCCGCACCTGGACGACACAATCGTCCAGTTCTTATCAGGTGTATGGATTACACAATGCACTCAGAATCCCAACTAGCGGCAGAAGTTTGCATCAGAGCTGCTCAAAGATACGCATTAGAAAAATGTTTTTTTTTTCTTAGTCGCGTCGTAATAGTTGATCAGCACAAGCACAATGCTTTGGGTATCCGCCTCGCAGCCGGAACGCGCAGGGCGGAATGCGCAGTGCCGCTAGGTACGTCTGTTTCTCTCGTGCATAGAGGCTTTCTTTCACCCGTTCCTATTGGGTGAAAGACTTGCGTAAATGTTTCTTTCAATTAACCTAGTCTAGACCAAGTAGATTTAATAGGGCGCCCTGCGCCCAAGTTCAGATTTCGTCGTCCACATTCCCTTTTCCCACCAACGAAATTTCTCCCTCGCAGCCGGAATGTAACTTTCGAAATCGTGCTCGGAAGCAGAACGCTATGGCCAATGATTTACTCGCAGAGTATCCGTGGCAGTACATTGCCTGCGTTCAGTCGCATATTTTACGACCACATTGCACCTCTGGACTTCTGAACAAACCCGGAGAAAAACACTTGCCTGGAAATATGTAGCTCAGTTCATACAGATGTCGTAATAAAAGAGAAATGTACTGAGCTCACACCCGGCCCCGAAATGTTAAGGGCAGAATAAAGAGTAAGATCCTCCGGGAGCCTGAAAGGTCAAGTATTGCAAGACGAATGCGGGCACTAATTTAAGAAACACTGTCATGAGGCATACCACGTGACATTTAGCAGAAGACCGTTACTGTTTATGCGCACCATGTGCGATTTAAAAATAAGCGACACATGTGCCAGTCTTGCTAAGTCTTTCACTGATGGAAGTCTGCTATTATACGATTAGTCAGACCACCGGGTTGCTATCAGTGATATGCTAGATTGAGACGATGCATGAATGGCTAAAACTAAGGCTTGCGCAGGCAGCGGCAAGAACCCATTCGCGCCGTTTATGACTGCAATCACAGGCAGTTGCAACGGAATCACTCTTCGCGAACCCGCCACGATGACTCAGCTGCTTTGGCGTTCGGCTGCTGATACCAAGGTCACGGGTTCGATGCTGGCCATGGCATCCTTGGTTCCATGAGGGGAAATACTAAAACGCCCTTGTGTTGTGCGGTGTCAGCACATGCCAAACAACCTAATGTTGTCTTAAGTAACCCAGAGACTTTCTCTAAGGCATCTTTTTAAACCAAGCGTCGCTTGGGCACGTTAGACCAAATAGTGTACAACACTGATATAAAGTAAAGCTCATGTGATTGTCCTGCTTATTTTAAACAACTTTCAATTTCATCACAATGTCCCTGGTTGACAAGGACTGCTTGTGCGCGAGAAGTGCGGCAGCCTGATTGGAATCTGTTTAGAGGTTCGTAAATTGCTGAGATGAAATGAAAGTTGCAGAAACTGAACCATAAAAAGTCCTCTTGTGTCACGCGTTTCCGTCGGCTTGCCGACACGGGTGCTCGCCTAGCTGCGTGCGTGGGGTGACTGTGAGTCACCAAAACCTCCCTGGTTGATCCGTGGCAAGGCGGTGTCGCGGACGAAAGCACCGTGTTCGGTTTCCTGACACCCTTGATATAAAACAAGGTGCAGGTGGCAAGCACGTTAGTGGTGCCTAAACACGCTACTCTCGAGAGCACGTGAGACACTTGTGGAAAACCGTGGCGCTGAAGCAGGCCGACGGAAGTGTAGTCATCTGTACATTCCTAGCACTTGTATCACTCCTTCTTCAGAAAAAGCACAAAGTAAAAAGATAGAAATGCTTAACCCCACATGGCGGAGAAAAAAGTTAAGAATAAAGTACGTGAACATCCAAAACACTCTACACAGCATAAAAAACATGTCATAAATCTCCCCATCTATATACAAACCTTACAAATCGTAATATGAAAGCCTTGCCTACCAATCCAAAGCTGCTCCAGGGTACTGGTCTCTTCTCGGCAAAATGTTTCAGTCTTTGGTAAAACCTGGGAGTGAACTTTGGGCAAAGCCCAAAAATTCAGACACAAGCCATTATTCTATTATTAAAAATAATTATTTAAGAGAAAGGAAAGACGCAGTATTGTCTTACTCTCAGTGGACACCAGGACCCCACCATGAAGAACGGATGAAAAGGAAGTGAAAGATGGATAAAACGAACAGCGCGAGAGGCGCATTTCTGGAGGACGCAGCATTAATTCGACTACGTGTATTTCATTAATGTCGCGATACACCCGAGCGTATTTTGCGACTTTCCTGCATCTAAACGCGGATGCCTTTCCTGGATCGAACACACATCCAAGGGTTCCCATCATTTCGTTCTTTGTCCTGAAATCCTGATGGTAATCGGAACAGATTCGAACTGTACCTGAATTTGTGCTATTAACGATTTTAACATGTCAGTTGTGTTGGCCGCTTCTTCGAAAGCGACAAGCAAAAGCGAACTCTAATTAACACTTCGTGTATTCCTTTTCATGAGATCCACAGCCCACGAAGGTTAAAATGCTTGCATTTTTCTAGTATATACGCACGCATTACGAGCAAAAACGACAACATGGACGAACTTTCGAGTTATCGCTCGTCATCGCAGAACTTAAATGACAATGAGCGTTGTCACTCTCCGCGTCAAAACCAGAGGAATACACAGCTCATGAACAAAAAATAATACAAAGCTTTCTTTTATTTTTTTTATTTGGAGGTACTCTTACAAGACCTCCATAATAGGCCACTGCACTTGGTGAGATGTCTGGAATTGTGAATAAATCATACAACCCTTTTTATTGTTCTTGCTAGCGCCTAGCTACTGGAGTTGCCGCTTGATTTGTCATCATAACTACTCCTATCTGAATACATCATAAGTTCGTCCCGTATACCCATAGGAAAACTAAGATTATGAGAAGCCTCTGGCGCTCTACCACCACCTAACGAGCACGGGCGAAGCGACAGGAAATTAATTTTTTTTCGTGCTCGCGCAATTTCATCGATAAACATTTCATCAATCGCATACGAACCAACGCACTTGAGCACACTTAGTATTCATAGTCATTGCTGTCACCAAGAATGGACAACAGTCAGAGAAGAAGAAGCCTATAGACACAAAAAGTGAATAAATGACAGGATAATGTTTTCTTTTTTCAATTGGTAAGAGCGGGAAGTATGCTGGGTAATCATCTCCACTCTACAGAAAGTAGAAGTAGAGACCACATGCCGTCAGCGCGATTTGAGTCCGAGACATTCGCATGCCGCGTGCATATGAGCACAAGCTTGGCTACCACAGCGACGGTCTCGCATTGTACATTTGAATGCATTTCTGGTCGTGTGGCTAAACGTTGAGAAATGCTATCGGAATGCAATCACCGCACCTCTCCCCTGAAACCTGAAGGACGGTTCCTCTCTGTTTTCGCGTGTTCTAGACATCGAATTCGCACAAAGGTCGCTGGATTCTGATCAATAAGTTGCATTCTTTTCCTTCGTGAACCGATTTTAAACCGCTGACTGGCGCCCGCTAAGAGAGCGGTTCGCAAGAAAACTGCATCATTGTGGTGCTCCCGAGAGAGCCGCCTGTCAGAGTAATATTTGAAGCACCCTGCCGCAGTAAATTACAAAAATAGAGATCCCCATTATTCTATACCGTCTTTAAGCATTCAGTGCCGTGTGAGAGGATTAAAACATGCCGCAATCAATCAAACGACCTTCGTTTCGGTGCTCATATGGCTTCAAACGTCTATTCTCGGGAACATGTTTCAAGCGATAGCACTAAAGGCCCCGTTAACCAGAAAGTCCGGCGTCGGCGTTTACGGTGTCGGCGTTGTGAGTGAGAAATTGCGTGCATGGCTCTGGCAGATGGTGCCCAGAGAGGCACCTAGGAGGCAGGCGGGCCACCTAGGTCAAGTGGCCTTGCGGCGTCATCCCAATTCGTCCACCTGAATGTGCTCGAACTGCCCGCTGTAGCAGGTGGCAGTTTAATTGAGGAGTTGTATGGCCCATTTAAATTTGATACTTTTTGAGAGGAAGGATCTGTAGGTAAACTTAAAATTACAGCTGAACTCAACTTAAATTCGGTGCTTGGATATGGCTCATTTGAAGAAAACCGCTTCTCAATTATTGATCGGTCGCTCGGCAGGAGCAACCTGGGTCGCACAAGGCCCACCGCTGGGAGCACCTGCCACCGCAGGGCAGGGGCGCATCGCTTAACCGCTGCATCATTGCGCCAAGAAGGGGTGTGAGGACTCCGAGGGATCTATGAATGCAAATTGTCGGATGACCTTCTGCATATATGGGAATTAAGCCATTACGCTATCGTGTCGTATCCTTAAGGCGGAGCTTAAGTGTCCCCCCTCTTTTGGTTTCTTTATTTGAAAACTTGCCATTATGGGTGGCGTGCTCCTCTTTGAAAACAAATCGCGAAGACATCACACAGCCAGCCCCTGCTACACCGAAAAGGTCTGGAAATTGTGGCGGGATTTTTACTCCAAACGTGGAGCAGCATGGATCTCTCATGCACAGAAAGATTATTGTCAAACACATGCATGCAGTCTTCCCTTGAGTGAATTCTGTCACGCTGCCTGGAAATGAAGTGAAACATGAAACGTAGCGAGTGCTGCTTTCCCCATTTTATTAGGCAGCAGAATATTATTTGCTGGTTTCTTCAGCGAAGTATCACCACAACTCTTCTGAGCGTATCTGCATGCGCAGTGCGGTGTGCCATACTCGGTCGACTGATATCAGCCAACCGGGCTCGTCGTCACGTTGCCTGCAGGCGTCTGTGCTGTGGTCGTGTTCGACGGTCTCGCAGTTGCATTATGGCAGCGGCGTCTCAGCCACCGAGGGCCCTGAAAGAATGGAGAGCACATGGCCCATCTATGCTCGTTTAAAAAGAAAAGCTTTAAAGCGACAGTAGTGAATGACGCGACTCTACTTTTATTTTATCGCAATATATCAGACGCTTTAGTAATACAAGTCCTTATAGGCTTTAACTTGTTGGAAGCTTTAGAGGGTGAATGCAAGATCCTGCTCTGCTTCTTCGATCACAGAGAGCAGGTTCCCTAACAGATGCAGATACAGCCGCCTCCTTGAGCGAGAAATTTTCTATTGAAGATTTGTGCGGACTCCCCTTTCCTCTGTCGAAAAGAGTGGAAAAAAAAGTAGTGTACATGTAGAATTATTTACACTGTAGCGTAAGATGGTTCTCACTACTTATGCCCAGGACAGTCGCGCCCTTTCCGTGCGTCACTTCTAGACTTTATTTGGGCGCCCGCGTAAAAGATGGCCTTAGTGATGTGGCTTATTACTCGAGAAGCAGCCGGCGCCTTCAAAATCAGAAATGTTTTGCAGTGTCACACCAGATCATCGAAAAATACCTCACATAGAAGTGAGAAGGCTGTGAAGGTGGCTGAAATAATCGCTAAGCAGAAAGATTAAAACAAGGCGTACGCGGCCCTGGTCACAGAAGTCTCCCAGCCGAAACATGTTGAATACAAGCTGCGCCAGTCGCCAAACTATTTCATGCTGATACTTGTTTTGGGCAAGGCGATAGTTCGAAACTCTTTAGCTACGCTGGCGCAACTGCCTGATCCTCATCCCTGCCACGCGGAATTAGCAATGTCATACATGATCGCAGTGGCGTCCATGGCGCCCGGCTTCTTCAGAGGCGGCTGAAAGGAAGAAAAGAAACGTCTGCTATCAAAGACGCATGAAAGTTCTGCTTATCATTCAAAGAAGCTTAAGCCAACTTTTGGTAGGAACTACGCTGCCGTTCTTAACGCAGCCGCTACTAAACGCCACAGAATTTTTTACAGCGTTTGCGCTGCTTGCCTTAATCGCGCAATTAAGTGAGAACTAGCGTAAACGCGGTTATTTTTCCTTAACTTTTCCCGATTCTCCTTTGTTTTGAATCCCTTCCTTCCTGGGACAGTCTAAATACGCCCACTCTAAGATTGCTGCCGTGCTTTTTCTGATAACTGCTTGCACTATCACCAGCAAAAGTCTACGGGAGGCGGTTGTGCTGAAAAAAATTTATTCCTGCAAAGTCACGCAAGCCAATTACTTAAAATGTTTGAAGGCAGTAGGCGTCTACATGCTACTTCCTCTGGTAACAATATCAAGCGACTGGATAGTGAGGTGGGGCTACAATAAATGGCTTTCTAAGAAATCGCGTCCCACAAATTTTTGCTGTCGAATTAAATAGTTTTCACCGACGCCACAGTGGCTGCAGTCTTTGGGACTCGAAGGCCGGCGAAAACATGGGCGTTATTTCAGATCTGCTTAGCACCACCTGCTCCAACGTACATACATTGTTTAAGAGGTTAGGCCCAAAGATGACGCACATTATGTTGCGTGGAAAATATGTATTGCTAAGTTACAACAAGTTATTTGCACACGTGTGAACGCCTCATCTCATTGTTTCCCAATTGTACTTCTCAGTGCTTTTGCCGGCGTTGTATTTTGCTCTTTCCTCTTCGTTGAGGTGACGTTAAATATCCCGATCTTTCCTCGGGGGTGTTTATTGTGTTAGGCTTATTTTGTTTATTATCTATATTCACTAATTATTATTTGAGCGTTTTTTTTTTATGCAAGTGGCGTGTATGATCTGAGACCAATTCTTGTGTAACCCACGACCATGTATCACCGTAGTACTGAAAAATAAAAATGTTAAATAGCACTTGGAGTACATTAAAATAAGAGGTAAATAACCCCTACGAAGATGTGCACTCTCCTTGGCTTCGTCAGAGAGAGGACGCTGATTTCTCCAGCTGATGTTCTGGAGCTTAAGTTAGGAATCAAGTGGGAATCATCTCCAGCGCGGAGAGTGTTTACTGCTATATTTGTGTTTGCCGCATTGGACAGCATGACGCAGACACTGTCAATTTTTGAAATGTGCGCGCATAGAATTGCGAAAGTTTTCTGGTCGCGCAATTGCGGGCAGCGTCCGTAAAGTGCGCTCCCTGCGCTCACTCCGCCGCATCGTTATCGAGGCTGTCAGACATTTCAACTATCTCTCACGAAATGCCAGGGCCCACATAGTACCACCACGAAAGCCGGTTTCTCTAAAAACTCGTTAATTTTCAAGGAAAATATACAAACTATTAGCTTGCCACTGGGGCTGTGTGTCCTAACACATCGCATACACAACGTGAAACATCGGGAAAGAACGAATTCTTAACACAGGGCTGAGAGCTAAGCCAAGTTTCGATATCACAAACTCCCGGATGATAATCTTCCCTTTTTCCTTTTTGTTTACACCTATCTGGCTTGATAAATATAAGAGCTGTCATGCGGATATACTCACGCGGCTGTAAAGAGTAAGCCACCTAGTGACCACCCGTCGTGTGTGCGCTTCATGTAACTATTTTTAATGCCATCTCGAATATACGTGACATAAATGCGACTACCCTTTCATATTGGCATGCCGTTTGCCATGCTGAGCAGTATTGTGCCACCTCAGAAACGATATTCTTTTAATATGAGACGTCCCTTTTTTGTTTAGGTTAACAAAGCATTATGCCTAAAACTCTCAGGATAGAGAACGTCTTGAATATCTACCTTCGACTTGTAGTGATAAGGAGAAAGAGAGAAGCAGCTGTCGCCGTAGGCGGCCCCGGATTCAACAAAACACGAAGAACGAACGTGCGCAGCAAAGCGCAGCCAGACGAAAAGTCAGAGTCGCAACATTTCTGCAGCAGCCTGGTAACGTGCTCCACAAAAGCCGCGTACGGAGGCGCTCAGGCTTAGTGACACATTATGATATATCCTAGCACATTTCCCTACATCATCATCATCACTCGTCAGCCTGACTACGCCCACTGCAGGGCAAAGGCCTCTCCATGTCTCTCCAATTAACCCTGTCCTTTGCCAGCTGCGCCCACCCTATGCCTGCGAACTTCCTAATCTCATCCGCCCACCTAATCTTCTGCCGCCCCCTGCTACGCTTGCCTTCTCTTGGAATCCGCTCCGTTACCCTTAAGGACGAGCGGTTATCTTGCCTTCGCTAGTACATGCCCTGCCCAAGCCCATTTCTTTCTCTTCATTTCGACGAGGATGTCATTAACACGCGTTTGTTTCTCACCTAACATATTTCTTTCCATGGCTCGCTGTGTTGCCCGTAACTTAAGCTGAACGCTTTTCGATAGCCTCCACGTTTCTGCCCCGTAGGTCATATTCTTCGAAGCGATGTTGGGGGGCTTGTTCCGAATTTATATGGGAACCTATATCAGACAAAGCAATCTACTGAACAAACATTACACCGATAGAGGCTGAGAATTAAAGCGCTCACCGAGGACCACAGCCATCAGGCCAAGGAGGAAGATGACAGTGAAAGCCTTCATTGAGGTCAATCACAGAGCTGTTTGAAAACGTTCTAGTACAACTCGCTTTCCGATCTCTAGTGCAACCGCAGAGTTACAGGCCGCTTTATAGGGCCCCTCGGTAAAGGCGACGCCTTTTCTAGAAAAGTACGCGCAGAACGCACGTGGCGATGACACGCCCGTAAGCAGATAAAACAGCGAGGACTAACGCAGAGGTGAAAGAGAGACTGACATGAACCACAGACTGTTTCTCATCACTCGGATGACTGTGTAATGCTTAGCTAGAAGTCCGCTCTAATAGACGGCTACGAGCTGGAACGGATTGCCAAAATAGGCAACGGCTGTTCTCGCTCCGTTATTTTCTGCCCATACGTACGTAGCATGAAACCTGAGAGGCACTTGTCATTCGGCTGTATCTAGTGCGAATAGCGAGAGTTCCAAGACTGTGAGTAATAGCAGTTTCCGGTGCGACCACGACAAAAACATTTTTGATCGATAGTGTTTAAAGAAGGGTGCGTCTTATGAGAGTGATAGAGAGAATGTTTTCCTGCAGTCTATTACTACTAGTTCTTCAAAGAATGTGCCAAAAGCTGTGCCGACGGCTTAAAAAATTGTTTTGAATCGGTATTTAGCCTTATATAAAAGAAATCATCTAAGTTAAGTTGGGCAGATTAATTTACTTATGGATACTTTGTCTATGTTGATCTGATAAATCGCAGTTATCTACTCTGAGATGCGCACTCTGAAATTATTTCCGTTCCTGGGATTTTTTTATGTTTAAGAACACACTAAATCAGCGTTTGTGCGTTTCGCCTGCCTTCGAATAAAGCCACCGAGGACAATACCAAGCGGATGACGCTGGGGTAAACCGATGTCATATTGGGTGATGTCATAATGGGCGGCAGTCAGTAGTGATTTTTTTTTCTATTTTATTCAAGATCGTTCTAATCATATTTCGGAAATTTTGCCAGAACGGGTTTAACAACTGCATTTTTCTGGCCCCTTGAAGCCGCTATAATAGCTGTAATAACTAGCTGGTTTTCTGGCTCATTTTCGTGCATGCCCTACACGCAAATTGTTTCCCAACTTTCGCATAGAAAATACTTCTTCGCCGATATCCCTGCGAGCGTTGAAAGGTTTATGGTTTATGGGTGTTTAACGTCCCAAAGCGACTCAGACTATGAGGAACGCCGTAGTGAAGGGCTCCGGAAATTTTAACCACCTGGGGTTCTTTAACGTGCAGTGACATCGCACAGTACACGAACCTCTAAAATTTCGCCTCCATCGAAATTCGACCGCAGCGGCCGGGATCGTACCCGCGTCTTTCGGGCCAGCAGCCGAGCACCATAACCACTCAGCCACCGCGGCATTATTGCTGCGAGAAACTGTATTTCATCAATCAAGGGGATACGCTGAGCCCCTTGATGCGTTTACTCCTTTAGTGGTCGGTCGATTTACACCATGTCCAGCAGTTTCCGGCAAAATTTTTGAGAAGTGGAACATTGTAAAATATTTTTATGGTAGTATTTAAGGTAACGATTCATTCTTCTGATGCTCGTATGCAGAAAAATCTTGCTTTTAAAGTGTTTCCATCGGTCGCATCGAACAGTTAGGACTCCCATTGAAAAGCCGAAGAGGAACGCTTTTAATGATAGCCAGGACGTTAAGAGAAAAAAATTCAAGACTGCCGTCGGGTAACCTGCAGATTTGTTGATTGTTATAGTGAAAACTTACATTATATGAAAATATTGCATTCATAAATGGCTTCCCGCTTCAAAAATTCTTTTTTCCAGAATTGCTTGGTATGTAAGTTATTGTATCCCAGCGTACGATCAAGATGTTCGTAGCCGTTTTCAAATTTGCGTGTAGTGTAGGAGTAAAAATGTCATGCCTACAAAATTCACGTTTAGCATTTATGATCAGTATAACTCTCCTGTTTAACTTTCTATAGAGAAATTGGCTGTTGAATCAGCAGTGAAATTCTACTTAGGCGAATAAAAAAAAGACTTTTGCGTCATATCAAACGCGTCATGTGAAACTGTTCTCTATACGCGCCTTGGACAAAAATTATTCGTGGTGAAGAGCTGGTCGACCCCTGGTTAACATGTGCTATAAAAAGACACCCGATTTATAACCAATCTGTCTTATTGTGGAGCTTCCGCCCCACACACACCTTACGCTACCTAAGATAGTAAAATGCTCTTACTAATGCCATGTGGAGATGACTATGGATTTACTCTAGGCTTTAAAATATTCTGCGAATATGCTCAAGGAATGTATACTGCGGCAAACTAACCACAATGTAATTTTCTGAGTTTCCGCAAGTATTCTTTGAATATGGCGTCTTTGTAACTTGCTACAGTGTTTTTGTATTTTTATTCTGTTCCCTTTTTCCTTGCTTAACTATAGAGCGGTATTCTGTACTTTCTCAATCATGCAGTTAACTGCGTTCTGAGCACTGCTGGCAATGTCGACTTCCCTTACAGAAATTTTTTTCCAGAGTCTATCGACTGTATATTGGCTTCTGTAGATAAATTCTATAGACTGCCTACCGAGAAATCCTAGAGAGCAGCCTATAGGCAATACAAATGCTATAGATAGTCTATATAAAGTTCATAGCTTTATGGCCATACACTTTTAGTAGAATTTTGTCTGTAGAGATTCTATAGAATGTCTATAGACCTTTTTATAAGGGTTCTGCGGGTGGCGAAGCTTCTCAAGTGGTCACAGCGGCTGTTCTTTTAGAACTCAGCTCATAAGCGCCCGTTCGAGGGTTGAGCCGCGTCGCCACTGTAGGTGTAACGGAGACAAACGATAAATAAATAAAAAAATTATAAGGACGGCTACGATGCTATATAACGCGAAATTAAGGCGAAGCTGTGTCGGTGTCTCAGGCTCTGTAGGCTCATTGTTTTGCTTTGCTGCGTCGTCGGCCCGGCTGTCGGCGATATTAGTTCGATAGTAGTATAAGTTGATGAAGACTACGATGTGCAATGCTCGGCGCGTGAGAATGTGTATATTAGCTTGGTAGCAGTATTAGTAGAAAAAGACGGTGATGTGCGATGCAAACCTCCAAAGTGTGCTGCAGTTTACCACAAGGCGCGACTGTCTGCGGCGATAGCCTTGTTCTCTCGCGCACTGGACACGGAAGCTGATCTCTTCGCGGCGCCGTAGGCTGGAAACCTGGGTCGCGGAAATGTTTATTTGTTTATTGATTTACTCACGGTTTGTGTGGGTTACACAAACGACGGCGACAGGGCTCAACTCGCGAAGGGACGCTTAATAGCTGCGCTCTAATAAGTAAAAATCACTATTGCCGCGACTGGAATTCAAGCCCGGGGCGCCGCGAGGAGATCAGCTTCGCTGGCCATTGCACGAGAGCACTAGGCTGTCACCGCAAGCCGATCACGCCTCGTGCTAAAGAGCAGCACACTCTCGCGCTGTGCACTGCCCCTAGTCGTCTTCTTCAACAAATACGGCTATCGGTGTAATGTACACATTCTCGCGCACTGTGCATTGCACATCGTAGTCTCCTTCTACTAACACTGCTATCGAACTAATATCGCTGCCGGACATATGCCGATGAGCCAGCAAAGTAAAACGATACGAGCCGAAACAACCTGAGACACCGACAGAGTTGCGCTCAAATTTACAATTCTTTGGCCGGTCTTCCGGTCATGTTCAGAATTCATGCTCTTTGCACCGATGTGCTAGCTTCAGATAGAAAAGCAATGCACCTTTCAGCCATGTCTACTAAGTGCTTCTTAGATTTAGGACAAAAACACCACTACATCAATGCTACGGCATCTTTGGGAACGTTAGAAAACGTGCCTCAATTTGTCCCCACCTATAAATCTCAACTTCGTAAAGCTACAGCTTGAGATCCCGGTCGCTTAACCGCGATCGAACTGCGCCTTGGTCGGAAAGCAGCATTTTCTGAAACCCGGTGTCCAGCGTACAAAAGAAAAACATTCAAGCAACAAAGAACAAGGAAATTCCAGGATAACAAAACTTTGCGGCTGCACTTACCATCTTGCTGAACCGGACCAGGATGGCGAGTCCGAAGAACACCCCTACATAACAGCCAGGACTATTGCGTGCGTAACTTAGAGCAGCGAACAACAATATTTTCGACGTGATCTTTGGGAAAATGTTCATGGTTTATGGTTCATAGGGGTTTAACGTCCCAAAGCGGCACAGGCTATGAGAGACGCCGTAGTGAAGGCCTCCGGAAATTTCGACCATCTGGGGCTCTTTAACGTGCACTGACATCGCACAGTACACGGGCCTCTAGAATTTCGCCTCCATCGAAATTCGACCACCGCGGCCGGGTTCGAACCAGCTTGTCTTTCGGGCCAGCAGCCGAGCGCCATAACCAGTCAGCCACCGCGGAGGCCATTGGGAAAAGGCCACGAATCGCGCAAGTCTGGTCGTTTTCCTTGTATGTGTTCTCTGTTTCCACTCGAGGCATTTTTCAGATGTTATCCGGAGGAAGCGAATGAACGTTGCGTGCCTGACGTTTTCACGGGGCTTCGCGTGTTGCCAGCAACAAGGAAGAGCTTTCATCGCAATTTCTTTACGCAATATATGCCCCCCCCCCCAAAGTGTCCAGAAGCTGGCAAGCAACAACGTGATTGCTGTCTAAACTCCACGGATAGCCAGTACTCATTGCGACATTCATTTTTTTCCTGAAGGCACAACTTTCTTTGAAATATTTACATTGTCCACTCAAGCATGACGATAACTCCTGAACTTCATACGGCTCGCATCGGTTCCAGCTACTATACCTCCACGCCTCAAAGTTTCAGAGGCTCGTGCAGGCTCTACCAGAGTAAATTCCGATCCTCTTTCACTTTTCGCAGTGCGTGACGAAAGCAGAGACCTAACGTTATACAGGAGGAACTCACGTGGAAGACAGAGAGAAATAACTTTATTGGCACCCCCCTTAGCCGTCGGCCGGGATCTCTTGGATCGCGGCTGCAGCCGTGGCCAGACTGATGGCTTGACACCTAGTTCATTCCGGTTGAGCAGCCGTGCCTCCCAGGAGTCTCCCCTTCGGTTCGGCTCTCCAAAGCTAGGGGAAGTCCACACCACGTGTACCAAGTCCGCATTTCCATTTCGTCCCTCGCACCGAGGGCTAAACACCTCGGAGTGCCATTTCTTTAGAAGCTGCTTATTCGGAAAGATCCCCGCTTCTAATTTCCACCATGCTGCCTCTTCTCTCTTGGAAAGTTTCCTGTGTGCACTTGAGCATGGCTGACGTTCCGACCTGTAGTGATTAAGAATCTCCTGATGCGCATTGAGCTCTTCACTGAACGGCAGGGGCCCCTCGCAAGAGACATTACTGGGACAGCGGAAAGTAAGGCCTCGGGACAGCGTGTGCGCGTTCTCGTTGTCTCGTAACCCTAGATGTACCGGCGTCCAAACCAACGCGACCTGCTCTGGCGGAGCTTAGCCGACTGCGAGAATTTTCGCTGCTGCCGCGGATATTATTCCCACGTCGTAATTTCTGACTTCCCACTTGGAATCGCTAACAATGATCTTGGCCCGATGCTGCGTCAGGGGTAGCGCAATGGCTACCTCCTTCGCCTCGGTTGCGTCTCTGCGTCCGGAGCTGCAGCACTAAACCGGTCCTCCGCTCTCCCGCGAAGCTACCGCTACGTAACCCTTGTCATTCTCGTATTCCGCGGCGTCTGTATAGAATACGTCCTGTCTACCTACAATCATAGCCTATGGGGCCCTGGCTCTGTCCCTACGTCTACCATCATTATGCACCCGGTATACCGGGTTCTATCGGTAAGAAAGTCCCTTATATAATTGTACGTGCGGGTGGAAGCAGTAGCTCATAGTACTTCATGGGACGACGGCATTGCTACGGAAGGGAAACGCCTTTCAGAGACCTGAACACCGTCTTCTGTACACCTCGAAGCTGAAGTTAGCGTGCCTAAAGGCAGCGTGGATGAGAAGATGTCAAAATTCCTCAAAAGCGCGAAAACTTTACACAACTCCTTCAGTGAAAAAGAAAGTGAACGAATCTCTAATTTTGCAATTGGCTACGACAACTGTTGAGAAGAAGCGGCATAGGGGCGTTGAAGTTTATATCTGCCATTAAAATTATCCAGCCGGGTCGACCGGGGGAGCCCGCTGTACTTGCTCAGTTATACATTACAAAAAGTCTAGGAACGTAGTGGCTCATGATAAAACTAGAGCGACAACGGTGTTATGAAGTACCGCAAGGTTCGCATTTGTAGCAAGTCGCAGTCTTATTACTCATAGTGCGAGTACGGTACAATCATCTAAACCTAAAGTACAAACCTGCTCATTGGAACTGGCTGCTATAATGTTTTTGAACACACTTAGGGAAGATGTTGAGGTAAGAAGAGTGCAATTATAGTGCGCTCCATGGCAAAGCCGGCAAATGTAGATGGAGTAGCATTTCGTCCCAAAATTTACCGGCACTGCGATTAATTCCAAACTGTAATAAAATCTGCATCATTTACGAATGTAACAAGTAAATTTTCATAGCCACTCCTTTGAATTCCGCTAACAAAGCGACGCGTACCCTGTGTGGCGCTCCCCCCCCCCCCCCCTCCTACTTCTCGAGGTTCATTCGCACTAGAAGGAAGTTGAAATCTTCATATTCTCTCATTAGTTATGCAAGCATAAAGAACTAAGTCACCCAGCGAACTTGCCATGGAATTCTCACTTTTACGTAATTTTCGTCGGCATACTGAGGAAACGACAACGAACGAGGTCACTCAAGCTCTCGAAAGAAAAACATCAACCCCTGAGACAAAAAATGCTCGCGTTATGGCAAGAGAGCTCTAAAAACTGGCCGAAGCTCTATGTAGGATGGCGCCACCATCCATCACTTTCAATTTTCGGTCTCTCTCATTCATTCCCCCTCCCCACGTGTAGGGTAGCCAGCCGGGCATTGCCTGTGCAACCTATCTGCCTTTGCTTTCGTCTGCCTCACTCTTAATTTTGTTTGCGCTTATCTTCTTGGTATTGCTGACTCGTTTCGGTGGACTGGGCCTTTCAGTTGGTCTCCAAATCAGCTTTCCTTTCTTCACTCTTGAACTTTTATTCCCCCAAGGATGTATATGCAAGCATATGTGCAGCTTCAGGTGCTCTACAGTGCCGAACTATTATTGCCGCAAAAAAAGACCGGCATTACAATTTGTCGGTGCTTTCTTTGTTTCCGCTGGCAAACTCCTAAGCATATGCATATGTACTAAGCCAGCTAAAACACTCCTGGTATAGTTTGACGCTTCATGTTGGCGCAAAAACGACCCCCCGCAAAGCGAACGAGTCCTGCTTTCTCGGGAAAAAATTTGAAAATTGAAAAATTGTAAGACAGTGTTACGGATATATTGAAGTCAATGGTCTATTATTCTGATATGTAGCAAAATCTTTTTTTAAGTGTTTCCAGCGATCACATCAAACAGTTATGACTTCCATAGGAAACCAGAGGGGAACGCTTTTGACGATACCAAAAACTTGAATTGAAAAAAAAAAATACAGGACTGCCGTCAATGATCAGCGGATATAGTGATTTTTGCAGTGATATTTTACATTATATGAAAAAATTGCGTTCATAAGCGGTTTTTCGTTCAAAAAACCTTTTGTCCAGAATAACCGGGTATGGAAGCCAGAAGTTGTTGAAATTGCGGAAAGCATTGGGGAGTGTTGCTTTTTTTAAAAGCTCTAGTTGATTACAGTGCAAATTAACTCTGCAGTCATTTTGGATCAGTGATTTCACAGACTGTCCAAGAAAAGGAAATCATATGCAACCTGTGGGATCCGGACCTACGATGCCCCATATGTCGTGGGCAGTGAACTAAGCAGTGAACTTTCAGAAGTAGCGTATATGCTGTACTTGGGAAACGATAAATTTGGAAAGAAATACGCAAAAAGTGACGTCGGCTCACTTATGTACACATGTAAATATTTCCTTGCATGCCGTGCTGTCCGAAAAGCTTCCAGGTAATCCTGTCTGCTCCTATCAATATTTTCGGCTTCCAGCATGCGCCGCACTGCAGCCTTGTGTCATTCACAACTGAATTCAGACGCCACTTTGCATGGCAACAACCGACCAAGAAGTCCCGCCAGCAGGACGGCTAAGAAGGTGTGCTCGGAGATTTTGAATTCGTGGAGCTCGGTCTCTCCGGGCACTGTTCAAAATTTTAAAACGCAAAAGCCTTTATTGCACTGGGTAGGACCGAAGATGACTTAATAATTGGTTTTTCGGGGGAAAGGAAATGGCGAAGTATCTGTCTCATATATCGTTGGACACCTGAACCACGCCGTAATGGAAGGGATAAAGGAGGGAGTGAAAGAAGAAAGGAAGAAAGGGGTGCCGTAGTGGAGGGCTCCGGAATAATTTCGACCACCTGGGAATCTTTAACATGCACTGACATTGCACAGCACACGGGCGCCTTAGCGTTTTTCTTCCATAAAAACGCAGCCGCCGCGGTCGGGTTCGAACCCGGGAACTCCGAATCAGTAGCAGAGTTCCCTAACCACTGAGCCACCGCGGCGGGTAACTTCAATAATTAAAGTTTCATGAGCCAGACCTGACCAGCGACGACAACGTAGCGAGGAAGAATCCTGAAGGTACCTGCAATTAGGTGTCAGATACAGCATACGTCAGACCGTTATGTAGAATAAATTACTTCCCGATTTTGTATTTGGAAAATTGAACCGAAAAATACGCCGCTCGCATTTAAGGACTGAATCTCGCTAAATTCGCAGTCAATAGTGGTGCACTTAGTGTCCTGTACATGGTAGGCGACTTGCGCACTGAGTGTGCGCAGGAGCGCCACCCCCCTTACACCGGATTATGCGAGGTGCAACTTGTTCGCAATGAATAGGTAGATTTAACATGACTACTAATGAAATGCAGGTGGCGCAAATGTCCCGTAAAATGCGTATCACGGTTGTTCTCCCAGCTCGCGTAAACTAAACGCACAGAGTTTAGCTACAGGTTGCTCAATTTTGATCAAAAAGTGGCACCGTCGTCTTTCTAGAACTGGTATAAAACCGCTAGATGAGTTTTCCACAACATAATTTCGTTACCGGGGTGGTCTCGAATAAGCCACTTCTTGTACTAACCACTAAAGCACATAGGTGCAAGAAACACTTCAATATTCGCGTACATCTGTAGTGTCTCGAAGCGTATCATGCCACGACGTTGATAGGAGTCATCAAATATCAAACAGGCTTTGGTTTCACTTCCAGGTTTCCACTTTACTTGGAACGTTTTTATTCACCTGCACTTTTTGTCGTTTCCTTGCCACGTTGCAAAAAATTCACCTTTTAAAATTGGTAGTATACCCCACCTACCTTGATGCAGAAAAGGGTCAGACAAAGTCCTCGCTGGGCCGTTTCTTTTCTTAGCATAGAGGAGCCCGAATGCGCTCCGGTTTCTTCTAGACTTAAAAGCTCACTAGCGCCCTTTTAATTCCTGCTGCGTATTCTTTCCCATGGCCTGCAGTAAACGCCAAACCTCTAAATCGCTTCATCTCCCATTTTATTGCACTTAAGGATATTATTTTGCTCTTTTGTTCAGTCAGCCATCACCGGGTTCTTTCCCGACGCCGTTGGTTCTCGCGACGGCTGCCGCCTTCAGTGTTCTCGTCATACAACCGGGCTCAAGGTCATATTGCCTGCGGAAGGCTGTGTGGTTGTCGTGTTCGACGGACTCGCAGTAGTGTTACGGTAGCGGTTTCACAGCCAACGAGGTCCCTGAAAAAAAAAAGAATATGTCAATATTATATGATTACCTGAAGAGAACAGCCTGAAGCAAGGGCTACTTTCTTGATAATCGTCTACAGGTTGATTGCAGTAGAAAGTACCATACGCGCAAGTAACCGCATCATCAATTTGGCATAAGATGTTTTCAGCTATTAAAAGAGTAAAGCAAGGGCCTGTGCAGCAACTTCAATTGGAAAACCTTAAAATAGTGACCCTAAAAATGCTCCCTAAGTACAATTTCTGCATTTAAGGAGAGCACTAATCCTTCCTTCTTATCCTAATAAAGTTTAAAGGCAGTGTGCAGACAATACCCCAAACACATATTTGTTGCTGTGTGTGACCGCCACAGCAACACCTCTAGCACGCAGCACTCTCTGCAGACTACGAGTAGGTGGGCCCACCAGTTACCAGTGGCAGTAGTAGTCCTGCCGTTGCACCATTCGAGGGGCAGCAGCGTTCTCAAAAGCTCGAGTTGCACAACCCTGTCACAGCAGAAAGCAGGAGCGCTCGACTGCCTCGGGAACGACAACTTAATGCATCCACGCGCAAAGGGGACAAGACGGAGGAGGCAGCCGAAGGCATCGCTACTGCAAAACAATTAGCGCAGGCGTACGCCACCCTGCTCACATGTATCAGCAAGCAGGAGCGGACTGAATGCGTGGCGAGCACTATTGAATTTCTATGCACGTTGTACAAATCATTTGCTTCTGTCACCTCCTCTCGGCAAGGACAAAGACCGAAAGTTCTAAGCTAAGCCTTTCTATTTCCCTGACCTCATCACTTTTCATTGTAACTTGGAACATCTTCATAAACTGGAATACGAGGGCAGAGTGGTCCACGACCAGCTGGAGGGCCACGCCCATCTGGAGGCCCACAGTGCCTGGGTTCCTGAGAGGCTGTTAAAGGCAATGAAACAAGGAATACGTCTCGCTCAAAAAACAGATTAAATGTTTACTTAAACGAAGCAGAAAAAGACTCATCCCTCCTTTGCTAAGATAAACGTTGAGAGAGAATAGAAATGAACACAAGATAAATAAATAATATATTTCGTTTATGAGGAAATCAAAGGATCCGTAACGGTTTTACTCATGATGGGCACCTGAACAGCTACGGGAGAGAACGGTTGAAGGAAGAAGTGAGAGAAAGAACCGAGTAAGGGGCGCCGCAGCAGAGGGTTAAAAACAAGTCGTTAAAAAAGCAATCTGCAAATTAAACGCAGCATTTAAAAAGCACGCGATTGCGACCGTTATGGCGCAGAATAGGGGCATTGTGATGGCAGCCATCGAAGAAGACGCCCAGGATTATGGAACCATTCTCCCCTTCACACATTGTCAAAAGCTTTAAGGCGATGTTGGGATGCGGACTGCCAATTGATATGCAGTTCGATGGAGGGAATGAATGGAGTGCATAATTGATTGCACCGGTGCGAATTAGAATTGAAACGCTCACCAAAGAGAGTATTTATAAAGCCAAGGAGAAAGATGAGAGTCAAAGTCCTCATCCTGCCCAGTCGCATAGCTTTTAGGAAAAGTCCTAGTACAAACCGCTTCCGGATCGTCAGTGCAACTGTAGTGTTACAGGCTGTTTTATAGGGCACTTCGGAAGAGGCGACGCTGCTACTGGAAGGCCACCAGGAGAACGCACGTGGCAATGACGCATCCGCAAACGGATATGACTCCGAATACTAACGCAGAAGAGAAGCGAAACAACATATGAACGTCATGTAAGTTGTCATAACTCGGGTTATTGTGCAATGCTTAACCTAAAGTCTGCTGAAATCTATGGCTGCTGTCAGAAGAACTGCTTAAAATAGGATACGGCTCCTTCCGCGATCATACCCTAGGTAGTGTTAAATTTCAGGGGCGCAAGTCAGGCGGGAATATCTTCAGTGAAATGCGGGTTTCAAGAGTGAGAGCCAAGTGTATTTCTAAAGTGAAAATGAAAATTGGTATTGAAGAAAAGAAATTGAGCAGCTGTCTCGCGTATCTCGGTGGACACCCCAAACGCGCCGCAAGGAAGACATTAGGAAGGGAGTGAAACAAGAACGGAAGAGCTGCCGTAGTGGAGAGCTCCGGAATAATTTTCACCAACTGGGATTCTATAACGTGCACTTAAAGGGCACAGTACACGGGCCTCTAGCATTTTACCTCCTTCGAAATTCGACCGCCGAGGCCGGGATCGAAACCGCGTCTTCCAGGTCAGCGGCCGAGCGCCATAACCACTGAACCACAGCGGCGGCATTTTTTCTAACATGCCCATATGAAATATGTGCATGAAATGAAAAGAACCTTTGAAATTTGGGCATGGAGTGGAAGGCATCTTTGCTCAGTCCTATTAAAAGCACGAGGTTGCAACGTTACCCACCTGGGTTTCTTGCAAGCCGAAGGATTAGTTTTATGTTTATTTTGTCCTTAACGTCCCAAAGTGACTGAGACTATGAGGGACGCCGTAGAGGAGGGCTCCGGAAATTTCGACGACCTCGGTTTCTTTAAGGTGCACTAAAACCGCACAGTACACCGGCCTTTAGCATTTTGCGTCCACTTCGTCTGAAGTCGGGATCGAGCCCGCGTCCGTCGCGTCAGCAGCCTAGCACCATAACCACTGAGCCACCGGAGCGGCTCTTGCATGCGGAAGTTAATGAAGGTATTCGCAGTTTTTTATTCCTTGTATTTCTAAAAATGTTCCAAAAGCTCTGGCAACGAATAATACATACATACATACATACATACATACATACATACATACATACATACATACATACATACATACATACATACATACATACATACATACATACATACATACATACATACATACATACATACATACATACATACATACATACATACATACATACATACATACATACATACATACATACATACATACATACATACATACATACATACATACATACATACATGCATGCATACATACATACATACATACATACATACATACATACATACATACATACATACATACATACATGCATGCATGTATACATACATACATACATACATACATACATACATACATACATACATACATACATACATACATACATACATACATACATACATACATACATACATACATACATACATACATACATACATACATACATACATACATACATACATACATACATACATACATACATACATACATACATACATACATACATACATACAAGTTTTATTCTCCACTAAGAAGTGGAAGGAGGCGGAGGGAAAAGCCATACATTTGTGGCTTGAAAAATCCTCCGCCCCCTTACAGTGCATACAGCAGCAGAGCGGGACAATAGAGAGTCACATTTTTTTTTGTTGCAAAGAGGAAAAAAAAAAGAAACAGCACTATATCGCATCACAAAATAAAATAAGCCTAAATAAGAGTTTCAATAGAATACTGGGTTTGGACTCCTGGAAAAACATTTTTTTTTTTTGAAAAGTAAACAATGCAATGTAATTGAACATAAAGATAGACCTGTGCGTTCATTCACAAAAAGGAGTATGAGTAGCAAAATATTTGTACATATTTGGAAGAGACATATTGGATACATCAGCGCCTTCTTTTTCTGCAGCATTCAATAATCGCGGAAGGTTATACCGGAGTGTTTGTTGTCCATAGGCAGTACGACATTTTGGAACTTTCCATCGTTCTGGAGTTCTGGTGCTGTAGATGGGAGAATTGGGTTTTAGTTCTGCCATTTCAGTAAAAACTGTACTCTCTCGTTGGACACTTAAACCGTACTGCCTGCATAATTTGTATTCGTAAATATTTCTTACTTTCAATAAATTAAGCGAAGCAAAGATATCTGAAGAAGGCGCTGTGTATTCAACGTTTTCAATTATTCGTACTATTTTTTTCTGTAGCCTTTCAAGCTTCAACAGATTAGTTTTTGTTGATGTTCCCCAGACTAAATGAGAGTAGTTTAGGTGGGAAACAAAGAGAGCGTTATAGACCATTAGTTTAACTTTTTTTGGAAGAGTATAGCGGTTGCGATTTAAAATTCCAGCTATGCAGCTCAGTTTGCTGATTAGACTGTTTACATGATCATTCCATTGTAAAGTTGAAGTAAAATATACTCCTAACACCTTGACAGTATCTACCACATCAATGGCTGCGGATCTAAACATTACGGTTCCTTGTAACGAAATTTATTTACTTTTTGGTCGAAAAATTACCACCTTTGTTTTGTTTGCGTTAAGTTTTAATTGATTGCTGGAAATCCACGAGTCCAATTTGCGCAGAAAAATATTTGCTTTAGTAATTCCTTCAGCTTCAGAACGTGATGGCACCAAAGCACTCGTGTCGTCGGCATATATAACGAACTTGGTATCTGAGCAGATGTGTACAATATCGTTAATGTACAAATTAAATAGGACAGGGCCTAAAATGCTACCCTGTGGGACTCCTGAAATTATTTTTTTTCTGTGAGAAATGAAACCATTTATGTCGACATATTGAAATCTATTTGATAGATAACTTTGGAGCAGGGCCAAAACATGTCCCCGGATACCATAATGATGCAGTTTTTCAAAAAGGATAGTATGACTAATATAATCGAAAGCTTGGCTAAAATCAACAAAAATACCGATAACAATACATTTCTCTTCAAAATGTTTTAGAATATATTCCTTATGATCCAACAGCGCCAGCTCTGTAGACCTGTCCCTTCTAAAGCCATATTGTGAAGTAGTTATTATATTATGCTTGTTGCAGAAGCGCGATATTCGATCTAGGATGATTTTCTCGAGACCTTTCGAAAAGGCAGGAAGACCGTCTTACGTACAGAAAAGCATTTTTCATAGTACAAATTTAATTAACGCAATGAAACTGGGTAGAGCAATTTTGATGCGTTGCTCTAAACCACAATTATGGACTATGAAACTCGATCCTGATTAATTTTCAAAACTTTAAGTTTTTCCCGCAGAAGTTTTGCTTTTATTTCTCTTTCATGCAAATGTGGCTGCGCTGCCGGATACTGAACCCAGGACATCGGGCTCAGGCGTCAAGGTCTAACTCAGAGCCTCTGCGCCGGTCAAGTCTTAAATCCAGAGGGAAATCTGATTTTATCAGCTTTTCGCAAATCCTATAAATATTGGTTTTCAGTATTTACCCAGCGCCTTAGGACACTTATTACCGCTTTGAAAATATTAATTTCACATCATCGTGTTGAAACCGCAATATTTAAGCACTGCATGAAAAAATACAAGTAATCTAGGAGTTAAAGACTTTGCACATGCTGTGGACGTCACCAAGAGCAAAGTCTTCAACATTAAGACGATTACAGAAAATTGGACTAAAGGCTGCTCTGGAGGAAGACCTCACCCAGCGGCTGATGGGTAACGCTAACAGACTCATCCTGCTCACGTTCCTGGATTAAAATAGCATTCTCGACCTTCTATAGCTTGTTGAAAGCCCCATCTAATACCACATGATAAGTGCCCGAGATAAAAAAAAAACAATGTATTCAGAGAAGGGAGAGAAATAACTTTTATTCCCATCCGTCAAAAATTACGGAGGAGAAGGTTTTTGCCTAAATCCCCATTCATTCCCCTAACCGTCGGACGGAATCCCTTGGGACTCGGCGGTGGTCAGGACGAGATCGAATACTTAGCATTGCTTTCTGCTTCGTGGTTAAGATAAAGTCTCTCAGGATTCTGCATTTCGATTCAGGTCGCTATAAGAAGGGCAGGTGCAGACGATTTGGACTAGATCTGCAGTGCGATGGCAGTGAGTATATCTAAGATTAAAGACTTACGGATGCCACTTACTGTACAGTTGAGGGTTTGGAAGCACCTCGGTTTGCAGTTTCCTCCACAGGATTTCTTTTTTTTCTGTTGAGGTGTTTATCCGCTGCTGGATGGGTCTTTTCACCAAGCTTATCAATGAGAAATGATCCCGTGGAGTTTTTTTGGTTCGTCGCCCGATGGGAGTTACAGGTGAACGATGTGCGCAAAACATTCGAAGAACCACATACACGGGAGAAACACAAGGACTGGCGCAACAAGGACCATGCGCCAACTAGGCCCAACAGAAGTGTTATTGAAGTACCCGATTGGAGGTGTTCCTCGCGTGGAGGCGGCGCGTGAGCGGCGATAAACCGGAAAGTAAGTGCGCGGGCTATCGCGTGCGCCTTATCATTACCCACAGGCCCTGAAGAGCCGGGTACCAGATCAGTGAGATTTCCTATGGTGGTACTTGTCCTGCTTTCAGAATTTTGGCCGCTGCAGCATAGATTCTGTCTACACCATAATTCTTAATGGCTGCCTTAGAGTCACTAACTATCACCGATGTAGCATTTGTGTTATTGCTAGAGCAATGGCAACTTCTTCTACCTCAGTTGCAATTGTTTCTTTAACGGTGCAGCACGAGACCTGGTCTCCTCTCACGAACCATTAATGATGTGTGTGCTGCCTTGTTATCGTATTCGGCAGCGTCCATGTAGAGCACATCGGATCTACCTTCAAATTTGACCTGTAGGGCTATAGCCCTATCCTTGCGTCTGCCTTCGTGAAATACCGGCTGCATCTCCTTTGGCAGCGGTGGAATATTGAGGCTACCCCTAGTTGCTCTCAGTACGTTATCTATCCGCTTTGAACACTCCGAATAAACTTCTTTATCTGTTGTCAGGAATTCGCACCTAAATACCATTTTTCTCAGGACATCTCTCTGAGTGATGAAAGTGGCAGATTAAACATTGATTTCAGACAACGGCAGGGGAACGTCGAGCACGACGCATGTCCTATCTGTCTTCCTTTACATGCAAAATGTCGTAGAATATCATTATAGGAAAGGTGTAGTGGCATGGCAAATCATGCTCAGTGAAGCCGTGTGAAAAAAATGTGGTCTCATTGTTTAATAACAGCAGCCTGCTATGTATACGCGGAGCAGGCAGGGGATAATTATTTTTCAATCTTTGGCCAGCCCCATTCTAAGGAATGTTAGATAACACTCAAGAAGTACTTTGGCTTGGGCTAGTTGGTGCATAGCTTCTAGGTGATGTCAGGACGGCGCGAAAAGAACAAGGACAAAAGAGGCGCAAGAAAACAACAGGACAGGCGCCAACGGCCTGTGCTCTTTCGTCGGGTCTATTCCAAGCAACAGAAGGGCGCGTGCCCAATCATGGAACATGTGGACCTGCCTCCAGTGCTTTGACTTGAGTATCTTGCAAATGCGCCTGATGCGGCCCCAAGATGGCTGCAGAACGTCGATGAGGCCTTGCACCTCTAAAGGAACAATTTTCCGCTTCAGGCAGAACAAGTTTCCGCACCGACCCTGTCATTTCATGTTCCAACCTTATTGCCGTATCCATCTGCCAATCACGAGTGGTTTCCTTCTGCTTGAAGCACAGGCGGTTGGCGCCTGTCCTGTTGTGTTCTTGTGCCTCTTTTGTCCTTGTTTTTTTCGCGCCGTCCTGACATCAGTTAGATAACAGGCAGTGATATTCTCATTTCACAACAGTACTCTCTACTTTATCGCCACATGAGGCGGAAAACTTTTGGTCTTTCTGCACAAATAGGTGGCGTGACGGTGGTTTTAACGTCTGGAAGCTGCACATTAATTGCGACAGGCCCCGTGGCTCGTTCTTGTAGATTGTGGCGCTCTGTGTTGGCAGCTTCTTTGATTTCCGAGGCTGCTTCTCTCATTGGTAGGTCTGCTGGGAGTGCACTTATGCCTCCAAAGGCATCTTTTATTCGAACAATAAAGTTGCACCAGTTGCTATGGCATGTTCTAAAATACGCTATTTGAACAGCTCAGTCGATAAGCAAAAAAAAATTCAGGCCCTTACGCTCTTTACATGAAAGAAGACCGACGAAGAGAGTTATAAATGTTACACTATTTGGGCCCAACAGTTCCTCATTCGGACTGATTTTTCTCTTGCTTCTCTTCGTTTTTTTTTATTTTCCTCTCACTCCGTTTATGCAACCACTGCATATTGTCCCAAAATACCGCACAATTATGTACACTTTGTCCAATATGCCACGACGACTGTAATACCGCACTGATTTATGTCTCAGCTGTAATGAGTGACAGCATTTTCAAGCACACTCACACACATGGACGCACTCACGCCAAACTGGTGGTGGTGATCACAGCTTTACTACCACGAAAGGGAATAGGTTGGGGCGAAGGCTGGGAAGGCTAGGGCGCGTCCAGGGTAGCCTCCAGTACGGGGCGAGCTGTTCAGCTCGCGTAATGAGTGCCAGCTGCGTTGTTTTTCTTGAACTGGCCGAGAGCTTGTCCTATTCCTCCGCCGAGGGAGCTGGCAAGACTGTCGTTGGAGGGGGTTCGACAGCGCATTCCCATAATATATGGTCTTGAGTGGCGTGCATCCCGTCACCGCTGTGCGGGCATGCAGGGTCGTATTCACCGTTTGTAATTAAACATAATCAGTAGGTGCTAAGAATGACCTTTAATTGTAGGCGTATGAGTGTCCTGGCATACGCCCTGTCCAGGTCGGGGTAGGGGGGGTGAGGGGGAGGTGGCGGTATGTGCATCTCAGCCCTCGATAAAAGTTGCTAACCTCCGTGTATTAGCCACGCGCCTCGGGGGGCTCATTCGTTCCAGAGAGGACTCCCGTCGTCCCCCGTTTGGTTAAACCTCGGGCTAGACGGGTCGGCGTAACCGAACTCTCGATTGCATGGGCTCATGCCAAACGAACCCACACGCCTGCTTGCGTTTCCGCGTGTGTTTTGGTGTACGTAAATGTGTGTGTGTGGGTCTGCAGCCTTCTCTCATCTAAACAAGTTTGCAGGCATCTACAATGGCATCGGTAACGCTATGCGTTTGATTTCGATGTGCGTCCAATGAAAGTTAAGAGCTAACTGTGCCACCCCTTTTCCTGTCATGGTCTTTGTGTAAATTGCGTACATGACCGAGTCGGTGTTTTATTAACTTCAAACGTCAGGCTATGTACTGACAAACATGCCGCAGTACCGAATTACGAGACAGAAACTTCACCGATGTCCATGCTTCAGGCTGTTGTTTCCAATATTCAAAAGATCTTATTGTGCCGATTACGGGCTGTTGTATTCATTATAAAAAAAATATTTGCTGCATGTAGCTGGTGACGTACAATGTAGAACTTCACGTGAAACAAAAAATGCAGATCATGCGCCACAAAATGTTTCGTCATAGTTTTGTGCTACCGACTTTGAAACGGCAAGTCAAGAGGGTTATGAATAGGAATAGATCGGATTGTGTTGCAGATTGTGCAACTCGATTCTTTTATTGTTCTCATAAAAGCACTACATACTTTTGTAAGAGAATTCACAATGACCGCGCAATATAAGCACTGGTCGCTGATGCGGGCATTAACCAGACGAGCTCTCCGTCGAATTGGCCGTCCCTGTTGTGTTAGACGACCCTCCAGTTTCGTTGCGGCACGGTGGTCTGAACGGCGGGCCGCGAGGCTGCGAAAAAAAAGACGCGTCAGAAGCAATTGATTATGAAAAAAAAGCATAAATTCTCGAGGTATTCGTAGCTCGTCTGCAATTGTTTCATTAAATTGCACTCTAATTTAATTAGTGTTAACTGAATGAGTAACACTGCAAACTAAAAAACTCACCCTTTTCTTTAAACTCCAGGACAATGCTGGTAGTTTCTCAAAGCTATTCGCTCGATGCAAGACCGAAGCTTACCTTTGCCCCAAAGTGGTACTATCTACCATGTTGGACTTCATGGTTACTTTTCTAATTCTAGTCATAGTATATTCTTATCACCATGTTTTCTTTTGTTAGAGAAGATTGTAAAAGTAGGGCGCCTTACCGGGGGTGGGAAACCAAGGCCTGGAGGTCCACTTCCTCCAGGAGGTCCGCGACCTCCTGGTCCCTGAGAAGCTGCGTAGAAAAATAAGTTAACCATTGGCCAATATAAATGTCAATCTATGTGCAAAAATACATTTGTTATGTTAAAACAACAAATCCCCAGAGAGATTCCAACCAAAAGGGCTTTTTGTTGGACATCACCCGCCAAAACATCTATTTTTGCATCAAGAACCGTGAGACTACAGCACCGTCACGAGCGCGTAGCCATCATGAGACTAGACCAGTTCCATACTATGCACATTACCACCAAAACCTGCGAGTAGATGCATTTGTGGGGAAAATGCGCTTTTTCTGCCTTTTTTGCAGAAAATTTCTTCTCTTCTAGTATGTTCTTTGGCAGAGTGTGATACGCGTCGGATTATCAACACGGCTCTGTGAGTATGGGAGGCCTGTATAAAGTATCTATGTGTTAGAGGGAGGGAATATATTAACCCTTTGCTATTTGGCACCATTTATGAGGTTGCTAAAAATTCTCACCTAATCCCGAATGTACAAAACGAATTTTTATGAGCTTGGCAAGTGACAGAAATCTAGAAGGTCTAAAGAGACGAAATGTGTGTGGATCTGTCGCGTGATTTCTCTTTATTGTAATTCTTTCCGAGCCCATTAAGTATGGTAATTATACCACCATTAGTGGTTATGAGCCTGTATCAATATGTCGTAATTATGACCCCATTATTTGCTCGCAAAAATCCCGCAGGTTTACAGAAATAAAAGGCTGCTGCACCGGCTGTCTTTGACAAAATGCTTTGCACAGCTGTGTATTGGAGACTAAAGCCTTCTGCTTTCTAATGTAGATGGTGTTAGAGCGTCCAGGAATAAAGTTCTTAGTTTCGCCTTGTAAAGAGCATAAAGAAAGATCTTCTTTTAGCAAAGTGTTTCACAAGCAAAGTTGATTACCAGCCTACTCGTGCCCACTCACCGGAAACCACCATCGCCAGGCCAAGCAGCAGCACTAGTATAAAGGCCTTCATCGCCGCCATTTCCAAGTCACGAGAAGCAAGGGGTCGTTCAAGGTGTTTTCTTCCCCAGTGGTGCCACCACAACACACGGCGCTTCTTTTATAGCAAATTCACAAATTTTTTTACGTTTCGGGATTGAACAACAACATGACTCATGTGGAGAAGAATAGGACGTGTTCATTTTTGGACGATTCAACACTGAATAAAAAATCGCAAAATACAATGCATAAAGCTGTGGGTGCATTCGGCGCGTGGTGTTTCATCGTAACGGATAGCAGTCTGAAATGAACCCATGTGCAGTGAAAGCCTTTTTTTTTTCATCTGGGACCCACTTTATTTAACACAACCGGAGACGTCAACATTAAAAGCACCAACAACATATAAATTTCTAAATCAGGAATTCAACATAAAAAAGCTAACAGCTAAAATTCGCTGAAAGGTTACTTTACGGCGTCATTACGAAACTTTTTTCCAGCGAACAGGACATGCATTGCTTGCCCCCATGCACAGCACTCTGCCGTGAGCATGTGTTGGTTTGAAAAAAAAATAGAAAAAAATACCAGCCCCAGGCGACGCATCGCTTGGTGCCTGCATTTGGGGCTGTCAGCCAGAACGACTGATAAGTCAAAACAACGGATCTACCGCACCATCTCAGCTAGCAGGGATAACAGATGAAAAGGATGTGTGCACGTGTTCTGCTTTAGCTGGAAAAAGCGTGCCATGATGTGGGCGTTGCGGTGTTTCTAGTGCGCTTGAGGGTGTGTGTTCCAAAGTGCTAGCGAGTTCTAAATCTGACACGCAGGAACGAAATGGCCCTTCCGTGCCTGATAGCGAAGCGAAAGTTTTAACCATCGCTGGTGAACACTTTGGATGTGGAATGAAGAAGCCCGATTTATTCATGACAGTGGGCTGATTATCACAAATGACTGAATGAAATATTCAGAATTTTATTATATATTACAAGCACTTAAGCTGCAGTGCAACAAATATAAACACGATTTGGCTCTATTGGCCAAGTAGTCGATATTAGAAACAGTTTCCATACAGTAAAACTGATTTGACGCACTCCCAGCAAAATATATTTATACTGAGACGTTTCTATTCTTTCCTGATGCTTAATATTCTTTTCTCGGGGTTGTTTTCCAATTAGCACAGCTGTATACTTGCTGTCAGGGGAAAGCAAGAACTATGTATGATAGGGTAGTCTAGATTAAACTGCTTTGAATAAAATTTTAATACGATTGAAATAATTTCGACATACGAGAAACGTATTAGGTATTATTCGCTTAGGGTGACTAAGCTTTCAGAATTTTCCCGTAATTGATCCTCTGCGCTAAGGCCATCACGTAGAACTGCGATGACGAATCCTCAACGACATGTACACATATAAAAAAAAGCTAGTGGGTTATCATGACAAATAACGTATGCGAGTTGTCTTATCTACACGTACATTTGGTGATTCCTCCATCATTACCCTGCAATTCCTCCACATGTGCCTTCTAATATAATGGGTTTCATCGATGAAAAATATGATGTGTTAAATCACTTACAGTAAAAGCTTCTGTACCATTTCTGTGCGTGTCTGTTTTGTGAAGCCTTATTCAGAAGTACCAGGAAGAAGTGTGCTCAACACCCACTCTTGTTTCTTTAATACAACTTTCCGAAAGAGCACAACAAGCCGATTCGAAGACTTCATATTTCTTTGAAGAGAACAGAAAAATGATACTGCGTAGAGAATTTCTTATATAGTACTAATGGCCAGACATCAAGCAACACACGCTACCTGTTTATTTGAAACGTTTTTAACTACGTGGGTAACATGCCGGCATTTAATTTGCCAGTGGAGGCTCAGTATTCTTTTACATTATAAACACATGGTAAAAATGGCGACAGAACGACTGCGGACAACAATGCCGACTTCTGGTTTTGAAGCGAAAGCATCACTACGCTACCTCGTAAAGATTTCGCGGTGCTTGCGGTTTTGACCTTCTAGTGAGCCAGATGTCAAACCCTCTTAAGGCGCGGTTCGGGTGTCCATGGATATATGTGAGACAGTTACTACGCAATTTTCTTTCCTTAAAAGCGGTTCGGGCGTTCACAGATACATGTAAGACAGTTACTGCGCCACATCCTTTCTTCCAAACCAATTTTAAGAACCAATCTTCAATTTTCTTCCAAACCAAAGGAAAGGCGCATAGCTCGCCCTCTTGAGCCAGTGGACACCTAAGTCGCGCTTTAAGCTACGTGGCGGTAGTAACAGATGTGCGCTCCATGCGTTGGCATTCACAACGATGTGGCAGAAAAGCGGCACTGAAGCTATAGACCGCCGGCGCTCTTTGTGTTCATTGGCGATAGCGTTCACAACGTTGAAGAACACCCAAACGAGGAAAGACCCACGGCAGATCAGGCGAGTGATGGGGCAGTCAGTTTCTCGTCGGAAGTGGACACAAGAGCTCAAGTGACAGCCCGAGCAACGCAGCGACCGCTCTCTACTCCCGTTACGATGTGTCTGAGCGTAACACCGGGCGAAATGGCAATAAACAATTAGGCCCCACAACGTTAATGGCCACTCTTTGAAACGGTAGGTCGATGGCTGCCATCTTGCCGAGAGGCTCAGGACCAACTCATCCGTTTGGAACTGTGCGCTGGCACACGTCACACGAGCGAACAAAGCGTTTAACGTCACTCTGGACACCTGGCTAGAAGAAATCATCGGTGATTCTAGATATTGTCTTTTGAACACCCTGGTGTCCAGCGATGATGATTTTGAGGAAAGGAAGGCGCATAACTGGCTCCCTGGGGCCGTGGACGCCTCAATCACACTTTGAGGTATACGTGGCGGTAGGCAGAGAGAGATGTTTGCTGCAAGGCAAACATTAGCGCTGGCAACATTGTGGCAGACACGCGGCACTGCAGCAGTAGTCCGCAGCGTTCATTTGGTGACCAACCTCTCGCGATAAACCATTAACTTAATGACCACCTGGCAGAGTGGACGCGTTGCCTATCTAATGTGCGGAACGCACTCAACGTTAGAGGCTAAGCCGCGTCTACTAACCCGATACACCACAGCTTTCGCTCTCTAATTAGGTTCAGCAGGAGTTCAGCCGCAGCCAATTTTTGTATCAGAGCTCCTGTATAATAATCTTCACTGTTTTCATTTTGTATATTTCACTTTGGGCTTATGTTTCAAGAGACCGTAACGCCAAGGTCAAAACAGCGCACCTGCACACAGACGAGGGAAGAAGAGACGAGACACAGCGCTTACTTACAAGTGATAGAATTTGATTTAGACCGCCACCGTTAAAGTAAAGAAACCTCGGTAACAAGAGTAAGAAACAAGGCAAAAATGTTGGTCGTTCGCAGAATCAAGGACGACGACAGATAATTGTTCGTTTTTTGAGATAGCAATAGAAGGAGCGCTAAGAGACCTCATGCCTAACTTCGTAATCTCTGAGACCTCGTAATTTCCCAAGCAATGGTATCTTTATTGCAGGCAAAAATTCCACAATTTTCAACCTGGTTATGTCATACCAACTTGCCCATCAGTATACGTTGTTGCGACCAATATAATAGTTATAGTAAAAATTACAGCTCTTAGTCACCGCACGCTGCAGGCGTACTCATCGTGGCACTTTTAACGTCATTTTGTCATTTCGAATATATACATAGATAGATTTTCCCCGTGTTTTTTTTATTCATGTAATTTCGCAGTGCTGAGCAGTCCTGGAACTTCAGAACTTTATTCCCTTCTATCTGATACCCCTGCACTGTCATGATTAATATTCATTATTCAGCACACATTCTCAAGCTATAAAATTTCCTGTCATCTACCTGCGAGTTACAGAAACCTCGCTCCACATATTTATGGCTAAAGCAACTTCTACTGTCTCACTTTCCATTCAAGCCATTTCATTAGCGCCTTTTCATCTTTTGCGGCCGTACCCACAAAGCACACAGCACAGCTGTATATTTTTGAGCATGCCTAATATGCTGTGTTGAGCGGGGGGAGGGGGGGGGGATGAGGTGCTGGGGAATTATCGGCATCCAGGTCCTGAAGCTTCGGCTTCCTGCGTCAGCCCTTGTCAACGGCCGTGAGTTCTTGGCCTACTGCGTCGCTTGGCCGTGCCCAGCCTTTCAGACCCGAACCGACTTCGCCGTTGTTCCCCCACGCCCCGCCCCCACCCAGCCCACCCGACAAGACGAACAGAAAATACGCAAGGACCCGACCCACCCACCAGAGACGCCGCTTACATGTCAAGATATCGTCCCCCTGCCCATGCCGTTCGGCGCGTCCTGGGGCCTCGGCCGTCGGCTCCTGGCGTCCTGTGGCCCGGAAGCTTCGCGGATATTGAAATTTGGTTTGGACGAAAGGAATTGGCGCAGTAACTGTCTCACATATCTCGCTGAACACTCGAACCACGCCGTTAGAAAAGGGAGAAAGGAGGGAGTAAAAGAAGAAAGGAAAAAAGTGCCGTAGTAGGTGGTGGTGGAAACTTTATTAGACACAGGGGTGTTT
The DNA here is from genome assembly GCA_030143305.2 of Amblyomma americanum. Taxonomy (NCBI): domain Eukaryota; kingdom Metazoa; phylum Arthropoda; class Arachnida; order Ixodida; family Ixodidae; genus Amblyomma; species Amblyomma americanum. Next base: position 326,660 of record JARKHS020026157.1, on the reverse strand, counting down.
AGGACACGCAGGTCCTTGGGCCCCGCACGGCCCCACTGCACTCAAACGTTCATGTCCCGGAGGCTCATGACGCTGGCAGCCCGGCCTGTGGCGATGACGTGCTTGGCCAGGTCCTCGGAGCGCAGTAGGGTCTCCCAAGCTTCCCAAGTGGTAAGATGTTCCAGGCCCCGCGAGGGAGTGTCTCCGGAACAATTTCGGCCACCTGGAGATCTTTAACGTGCACTGACATCGCACAGCACACGGGCGCCTTTTGCGTTTCGCCCTCATCGAAACGCGGCTGCCGCGGTCGGGCTCGAACCAGGGTACTCCGGCTCAGTAGGCGAACACCTTAATCACTGAGCGATGGCTAAGCTTCGCGGAACAGGAATCATTCGGCCATCTCCTTCATGGTGATTACCAGCACCTCGCCACTTTATCCTTACTGTCCAACCATCCTCTCAAGCCCATCACCATTTAGGGCATCTCTTTGTCACCGATCGAGACAATTCGCTCGGTGGCCCCGGGCAGTGTAACGAAGAACATGAAGCTGGCAGTGGCGCTTGACGAAGCTCTCGCACTAGGCTAGCGACCATCTCAGTGCCATCAGTCATCTCGTCTCATTCTTCGCCTTGAGTTGAGTTGAGTGGTTGTAAACTACCGGTGGGATTAGCCTTGCAGTTGCTGCCGTCAACTGCTCCACCGTAGCGACACTTAAAAAGAAATCACAGAAACACTGTCCGCAAAAACCCAAATAGACACTACTGAGGTCACCATGTGGAGGCCAAATCCGTGTCCTGCAGGTAAAGTAGAAGAAGGCGAGAAGCATCCCTTCTACTCGACTGGCTCCCGCGCGGGAAAACAATGTCCTGAAGAGAACTGTGAGGACCTCCTGCCTTCTTGAGGGATCCGAATAACACAGCCCGTTCCGCGTTGTACAAAGTACAGCACAAGAGGTAATGTTCTATGTCACCACACACACCACACGTTGAACACAATGGTGACAACGCTAGGCCAGTCTTAAACATCCACGCCGGCGTACGAGCAGAATCCGTGCGAACGCGGTGCATCAAAGTGGCTTGGTACCTTTTGAGACCCTTGGTCACACATGGCTGATGAGGAGAGCTCCACAAAGAACTGAATTGGCACAACACCACATCTCTGAACATTTGCTTGACTTCATGAGGGACTCCATGTACTGGAATCCCTGGCCGCCGCGTAACAATATGACTCCGCCTCTGTGCAGCACTGTATGAAAATGCGCTGGACACTAAATAATCATGTCCACTGGCGCACACTATAAACTTTTCAGAAGACAGTGGAATAGAAAGAGGTGCTCGTTATGACATAAATAAAGGAAGCCAAGAGTCACCGAAACCAAGGAGCAGAGGAAATGTCTGTTTGTACTTTTTATCAATCGGAAATTAATAAAAGAAGAAAAAACAACCACATGCCTCCGGTGGGATCCAAACCAACGACTTCCGGAATGCGCGTCCGGTGCTCTACGAATTCAGCTACACCGACGACTGTCCAGTTATTTTTCTTTTAGAGTATTTAAGTGTAGCGTATGTGAACTTTGAGAGTGTTCACCAGCGCACCCTTATCCATAGCGACGGACGTAGTAGGTCCTGTATTACCGCGAGTTTCACGTAGGTACGTGGTCTAACGGTTAAGGCCAACCTTCTAAATCAAGTAGGCAATAAGTATTGAATGGAAGTCTCGTTTTCCACTCCTAATAAACTAGAAAAAATCTCACTATTGTTGACAAGAGGGCCCGAGAACGGAAACAACGAACAAAAAATGATAATAAAATGAGCCAAGTGAAACAAGAAGTGCTGTTTGCACCATATGATGAGGGTGTGGTTTATGACATTCCTTTCACTTGCGGCATGAACTATGTCGGGTGAACTAGGAAATGCTTGAACATGCGTCTACGCCAGCACAATACGTCTTCAAAACATACTGCTTCTCCTAACTTGCCTTTATATTAAAAAGATTGTTGTCTTAATAATTGGAGTTTCTCGAGTAAAACTGTATGCACTCCTGTTTTTAATCAAACTAAAATTTTGTGTAGCCATAAAGATCAGTTACGAATACAAATCTGCGAGGCATATCCTTTTCACAAGAAAAGCGACACATACGTGAGAACTCCTTCTGTTCTTATCTGTGACTGCGAAACTATGTGTCTGGATTCCCATTAGTAACGGATTCTGTATCGTGTTGGGGAAGCGTATGCGCTCCTGGTTGTAGATTAACTCTATATTTTCCATGTCTTTTTTAATTAACTTCAGCTAGTAAGCACTCGTCTGTGTGGTATTCTCTCCGTCTTTTGCGAATATTGGGTTGTACCGCCTGCGGTTTTTGAATCGGGACAAAGGCGTCCTATGACGCTAATTTTACTTGCATTCGCCTCAAAGAGAATTGTTTTTATTAATAAACTCTCCGAGTGCATACTTAGGTGGTTTTCTATCAACAAAGCAGTACGAAAAGCCACGTTTTTCTATTTCATGCTTGTGCTGTACCCAAGTGCAGTATTCTCTGCAGTTTTACTAAGTTGAAATATATTCTACCGGAAGTTTAAAACATGGTATTCTAGGGCAAACTGACTCTTATGTTTCTTCATGCTTTTCGAAGAATATACATTTACCAAGCTGCACTATACTTTATTGGAACGTATAGCTGCATTTTTGCTCGTTTTACTTTTTTTACCCCATTAATTTTTTCTTGGCTGAAAAACACGCTCACTGAGGTCACGCGAAAGAGATATTGTCGCACTGTTTTCAGATAACAAGCGGTGGCTTTCGACGCAGCGGTCATATTTTCTATAACATTGCCAGATGAGGCAGACAGCTGCTCTTGTACTAGGAGCTGTATCTACAGGATTTGCATGGTTTGGCCTTCATAAGTCTTTTCACGTTGGTAACTCTGCTCTACACGTCGATCCACCTGCTCGGGATAGAAACACAATGGAGCGATGACTCCTAGACTTTTTTTTATTGAAGGAACAGCACTACCACTGTTGTAGCGACATGGTCTAAAATCTGAAAACTCGAAAGATGAGTTCCAAAAAAAATGCAAGCCATTTCTCGCTGAGCCTAGCAGGAGAAGACATCGACAGCTTCATACTTTTTTTAGGAATTCCGGTGCAAAGCTTTCTCCTTCACAGCTCCTTTCTTTCGATTCTTCATTTTGCACAAATTTGCTGCCTTTTCCTTGTCTACAACAGCTTCTTCCGTGCGCAAAAATCTCAGCAACAATGCATACTTTCCTGAATATGGCTTGTCGAAAGGCACGTAACAGTCGTTCATCCGTGAACTGCAGTCGTAGCCATACAATCTTCGACACAAGCGTGCATGTACGCACAAACAGCTTTCTCATCTGAGTAGCAACAATACTACCCATGGCTGCACTAGCATCGGTAAAGGCTTCCAATGCTACTGCAGATATAATACAAGGCGATGACTTTTTGCGCTGTTTCATTCCCAGTCGTGATCCTCGAAGAAATGGCATACATGAGGAGAAAAATGTGTGAGTAGTCTTAGAGCAGCCTTTCCTTGTTCAGAAATCTCTCTTGGTAGTAACGTGGGTATGCTCCACTGAATTCGGGCTACAATTCCGATTTTCTGCTCGCGTGTCATTTTTCCTTAAAAGCACTTCGATTTCAGTTGCGATGGGTCCCCACATACAGATACCGTAGTAAAAAACTAAATAGTCAATAACCGCACGGCCCATTAATCGAGTCCCCGTATCATTACTGCTACATGAGGATGCCACCCTAATTTCTCAGTCGGGGAAACTTTCTGCTGAGACATCACACTAGAAGCGATTATCTGTGACCTTCGGGTTGAAAGAAGCAAAAATATATGCGAAAAGCTGCTTTACTCTGCATTTTAGAATAAAGAGAGGAAATAATACCGGTTGTATGTATTCTTGCAGTTTCAGGCTGTAGCTGGGTCAATGCACCGGGACGTTAATTCACCTCTGACCATAATAACTTAAAGCCCGAAGTGCCGAAGGTCATCCACAGCGCCTAATCAAGATTGTCGCTCATGATTCAACGCAAATGTTTAAAATAATAACAGTTAGGCACTGCAGCTTTTCAATGGGCTCAGCGCGTTAAATGACGCTCGGAAGAATTTATATTTCTCCAAACAGCTCTGTTTAAGCCACTAAATAAAGTGAAATACAAATTATCGTACAGCAGGGGCGCCAACTGTGCATCTCCGGTTCCATTACTGCCATGCTACTAGCTCAACAACGATCAGATGAATAGCAGACCGCTGTCAATCGCACGTGTGTACATTAAAAATAATTCTAAGGACGATTACAATGTCCCCTAATTCGAAAATTTGAGTGCAACTCTCTCTGCTTCGGGGCGCGAACGACAGGGTCCTCCTCTTGGCAGCGGAGACGAGCAAGTGCTTCGGCGGGCTGCCATAACTACATTACAAGGAAAAGAGGTGAACAGGAATTTCTTTGCTTAAGGCAATCACACCCATTAATTTTAGAACATTTCGCTACGGATGGTTCTTGATATATAATCTTTCGGTATACTCAATATGCTTCAAGAAAACAGGGAGCTCTCCCGGAAAAAGGTTTTGTCAATGTACTGTGCCAACTACTTCGAAATACATAATTAAAAGTTATACAGGACGTGAATTGATTGTTTTGCGTCGCAGTTCTTGCACAACTGCTGCTTTATTGTTGTCAGACAAAAGAAACAATGCTTTTGAAAGCAGACTTCTTCAGGTTCATGTAACATGAACACAAGTCACTGATGAAAGCATCAACCAGTCGAACTCGGCGTCGAGTTGTCCGTCCCAGTTGTGTTGGATGTACCTTCAGTTTCGTTATGGCAATGTGAACCACCACTAGGCTGTAAGAAAGAATGTAGCTGTAAGTCGAATAATTATGTGCAAGTGATAACATATCTACTTCAGAAATAGCCTGCAGCTAATAAACCTAGCAACTTTCGTCACCATACTGAACCGCTGAGGAGATGGGGGGACCTGAAGGCCTTTCAAGGCCGAAGAAAAATTCTGACGTCATCCCTTCAAGACACACGGTCAACGATGTAATTTAGAAAAGCCGTTTGCTTAATGAGAGACCCAACCTTGAATTTCGCGCCATAGGGGCACTTTCCTACTTATTGTACTTTACTACTACTTTTTATTTATATTATGCGATACAACTTTAAAAAAAAAACAGGAGTTGGTAACAGCAGTAACAACGTTGGTAACAACGGCGTCAAGTATTTTTCTTCTGACCAACTGCAACACGAATCGAAATCACCTTATTAAAGTTTGACTATATCAAAACAAGCCAGAAGTATAATGTTATTGAGCTTATAGTTTTGTCTCATTGTTAGTTTCATTTTTAGCTAACAAAAAAGGATCTGATTACAGCTTTAATTTAGGCTCTAAATTCTGTACGTTGCGGTCCTGAATTTGGGCGCAGCTTCACTGCAGAGATGAGCTTTATCGGGCTATAGCCGTTTTTTTTTTTTTTTCATCCTGTGTTCGCGTTGAACTTGAGAGGAACTACAAAACAAAGTATGCTTGTCTTACCGGAGGCGGAAAACCGTTCCCAGGAGGGGGAGGAGGTGGTGGAGGTCGCGGACCACCTCCAGGTCCACGAGAAGCTACCGGAAAAAAACAAACGCTATTAATCAGTACACATAACGATATAATGCGAAGCACATTTCCTTGCTCGGGATACATGACAATTAAAATGTAATAAAACCTGAATTTTCTTGCTGCCGTAAGAACATGACTCTTCTTTTGTTACTTTCTAGATTCAGAAAAGCATCAGGCCTAGACGATAACCTCCATCTGCCAATATCATCTGTCTTTGTTTTCTTTGAAGTCATGTTTCTTGTCTTTGAGATTTTTTGACGTCGTCAGCCGAATAACCCATTTAGTCATCAACAACTGTGAGGCCATACCGACATCTCGAGAGCGTAACCAACTAACAACCACGCATATGGGCTTGCACCGCTCATATCTGCAAAAATGCGGTAGAAAATGTTCGATTACGAACGGAGTGCTCTGTCTTTGTTTACGATATCAATTAATGTCATTGCCTTAAGCTGAGCCGCCTGTGTGCGCGGCTTACCAGTAGGAGAGGGCTTTGTAACTTTGAGGTGACAACTGCCGCTCTGTCCATGCAGATTACGTTAGAATACAAAGGCCTTTATCGGCAATCCATGTGTCAGGAGCTCCAAATATAATCGTGATCCTGCATTACGCATTTTTGATAAGGTTGCTCATTTTTATGGTGTAAACCTTAATGCAGAAACTGGAATTTTTGAGCTTGCGAAGTGTGAAGATTGACAACGTCTAAACTGATGTAATTGCTGTATCGCTGCTGAGCGACTGCGCTTTTATTTAAGGTAGTTTATTCTTGAACGCACTGGATGTAAATAATGTTTTGACACAATAATGCTTAGCAGTGCGCATCAAGTTCTCGTAACTCTCACTTCACTGTTCCATCACATGTATGTCGTTTAAGTATAAACTCTTCTTTCCTTGAAACTTCACAGAGCGCGTTTGCATTTTGGACTAGGTCACGCGTGACGAGTGACGTGCCTCTGTGAAATTTCCAATTTTGAAAGCTGTTGCAATACACATTAGCAACATGGCTGAGCCCGAGAGGGCAAATGGGAAAAGGTGTGTAAAAAACGCTTATTGCATTGGCAGACTTTGGGGAAAATGGTTAGCACAAGGGCATTTTGCATACGAAGACCTCTTAATTCATGTTGTATAAAACAAGAAGGTGTCGAGAACGAAGTTCTTTGCTTTGCCATTTAACAATAAATAAAAATGGGATCATTTCACAACCTGGTTACCAAAAAAAAAATGCGTCACCGCTTCAAAGTTTGTCACTTACCGCAAACCACCATCGCCAGACCAAGCAGAAGAATAAGCGCGAAGGATTTCATTGCAGCCCTCTTTTTAGAGATCTGGCAATGAAAGTGTCGCTGCGGGCGCCCTTGAAAGCGCTAATTCCAGCGCCACATTTGGTCTCCTTTTATAGAAAATTGACGCAACCGGCCTGCATTTTCAACGGTGAGCAGTAATGTCACTCTAACGGAAAGAGGTGGCATGTAGATTTCTGTATTATTCACAAATTTACAAAAAATATAGGCTTGATGCCACGCATATGGCTGCGGTTTCATTCGGCACGTGGTGTTTCATTATGAGGGGAAACAGTCCGAAATAGGTCGCTCTGTAGTGGAAGCGCCCTTTTCCAACTGCTACCCTCTCTATCTAACAGACCTGACATGTTGACTCCAAAAAGTGTGCATAGTGGGAAAATATTGCTATGAAAACAGCAAAACTATAAAGCTGGCAGCGAAACCTTGTTAACAGGATATGCAGCTGTCTGGCTACGAAACTTCTATCAGTGAGCAGTGCGCGCATTGCTAGCGACCGTTTAAAACACCCCATTGAGATCATCTTTGTGTTCTAAAATAGCCAAATACATTTCGAGTAGCTCACGACACATCGCTCGGCGTGTGTTCTGGCCTGTCAGGTAGATGAACGAGATGTAAAAATAAAGGAACTAGCCGATCATGCAAGCACGCACACATAACCGATTAGCAGGATGTGGGCAGCTGTTCTTGTATACCTCGAAAAGAGCTTTTCAGGATCTAGGCCTGGCTCCGCTTCGAGTGCGGTTGAAGGCATGCGTGCAAGTTGTATTTAGCAAGTGTTTATGGTTTCACAAACTAGAGAAACCGCTCTTCGGTGTCTTTTTAGCGGAACTAATGTTTTAAGCATTGCTGGCTAACAATGGTGACACGATATCCGCAGAGTTGGAACATCATTACGCTGTGAATAATGATGTTCCTCGCGTACAAGTTCGTAATGATGCATAGTGAGTAATGACGGAACTCAGACAACTGCTGTCCGTGTTTGTCTACGTCGCACCTTTGTTTGCGTCGTTGACGTCTACTAAATCGTTGCCACATCGCCGAAATTCCACAATTAATAGCTTTAATCATCACGCTGGCAGCGTTGTGACGCTGAGTAGTAAACCAGTGCAGCACCCATTAAAAACTGATAGACCTTGGAGCTATTCTACAGGCTCGAACGCATGGTAGCTCTTTTGACTGACTCAATTATTCTAAACAGCGGTAACACGCGAAGGTTGATAAGGGGAATTTACCAAGAAATCAGTTGATAATAAACCTGCTTTCGATTTTAGACATATTTGTGTGCGCGTGAGTATTCCTGATCAATGAAGAACCATAACAATAAGCCCATCAATAAGCAATATTTTTGGTTTTTAACTCTCTACCGGTCAGTGACTGTCTACAAAATTTTACAGAGTGTGGTGCAAACTATTTTTCGTGTATGGCTTTTGAATGAAACATCATTGGTGACTTGTCAGGTCCCCCGCGTACTCGCACACGCATGTCCTTAGCACATCCCGTAGAGGATGAATGAACGACGCTATATCCATATTTTGGCTCAAATGGCTTGAATAGGAAAATTAGGCGCCGGAAAAGACCACACAAGTTAAATAACTCCAAGTAGTATGGGCTGCCATTACAAAAGCATCGAGCTTTTAACTAAGCTTTTCTTTAGCATACAATGGCACTCTCTGAGTGCTCTGAAATGCAACCAGCCTTTGCTGAGCATGTCCCGTGTTTCCATGCCCATCCATAAACGCATAAGCATTACTGGGCTTTTATTGGCCGTTTGGCTTTTCCGATGAATGTCAAGTCATGCACTAGCCACGAAATAAAAAAAGGTCGTTTTATTTTTGAGTTATAGTTTATCAAGCTGCATCGACAAGGTTCTAGAAAGGGCCAGTTGTTACAAATTACTCATTTTAGAGTGCCGCTGCCGAGACCAAACTGAAAACATGGACGCAGAACTAACGCGGGGAAGCGCAAACTGAGATATTACATTGAAAACAACAACTTGCGGGAGTGGTGGTCACCGCTCAGGATGGCCGAGGGCAGAAAGAAGGCAACAAACAAATGGTTGTCAAAAAGGATGTGGGTACACCCTGAGGACTAAGCATTCAGATGTATTAGGTAACCAGGTGTGAACTAATTTCACTCCGTTGAGTTAAAACTGACCAGCTTCCAAATCGAGATGTCGACGAGAGACGACCATTGGGTTAGGAATAAATTCCATTTTCGTCAAGCCAAATATAGGTCACATTGTGCTCAACTTAGCTTGCGCACTGTGGGAGCGATTGCAGAAGAGTGCGATCCCAAAACAGCCCCTTACTGTGTTTCAAGTTTGACAAAAAGCATGCGGGGGTGGACGACAGACAAGCTCTTTATGTCAAAGATGGTTTGCCGACGAGCCGGGACCCACATCTTGTTTGAAGTTCCTGACGGCTCCTGAAAAGCAAGAACAAAAGAAAGCCGCAAGGAAAATAAAGTAAAAAACCTTGCGGGCTCATCTCATATGTACCATCGGGGGCAAAAGTAACAGACCCCCCTGAAGTTACGGCTCGTGCCACTCTGCTTGGAGGCGCCACCTGACAAAGCACTTCCGGTATCGAGACGGGCTCGCTGCGCCGATCTTGACATCAGAAGTGCTTTGTCAGGTGGCGCCCCTACGCCGAGTAGCACGGGTCGAAAATTGGAGGGGGCCCTGTTAGTTTTGCCCCCAATGGTAGAGGGCACGCGAGACGCGGACATTATGAGTTAGAACGGAAGTTTGGACAAGTTCATGAAAGTTCATCCTTTCTTGTGTATCAATGCCGCATATAAAGCAAGACATAGCCAAATGAATGAGCAATACAAGCTCTTATTCACAACTACGTACCTTATTGGAATGGGTACTATCGTGCCGCAAATGCTAGAGACCACCCCCTGCACCTGTCTCGACACGCGAAGTGTTTCATCACGTGACACCCGCTTTCACTGCAGCATGGTTCCGCACGCGCATAGGGGTAGTCTATTAATTTTTCTCACGATAGTGCACCCTCATTTAAATACTGCGAAACTGCGCACGTGCCGCACGGTTAAAACACACACTGAAAGAGAAAGGGCGTATGTAGCACAGAAGGGGAAATGGACAAACTGGCAATGTACAAAATGCGACAAACTTACACGTGCCAAGGGCCGAGTTGATAAATCGAATCGAACTTCTTCACATGCAAAACGATAGCAAGCTGCCTGTTTTGTGGTACGCTATATGCTTCGCCCCTTTCAAGCTGAACAGATTCAAGAAAAGTCCATATATATCAACATCTGTGTGCTCAAAAGAGCAGGTCTCAAGTGCGGCTGCGACACTACGTAACATGTGCAGTATGGCATGTTGGCATTTTCAGAATCCCGCTTTCTTGTGGACGCTGTTACATTTGACTGCCCGGATGTAAACATCAGGCCAGAAAAGCGCTCTATCGCTTCACACTAGAAAGTGTGTGGATGTGAGGAGCTTTTGTAAGTAGCAACCATCCTTTACAGCCTCAGTACATGAAAAAAAAAAAGAAACTTATTAAGATCACATTTACAATGACATCGGAGAGTGACCGAGTTTGCTTTAGTGCTTTCATTTTCACTTGGCTTAACCAAAACAAGCTGATTTTCTACAGCAGTGGACATGTATCTCAAGTATCTCAGGGAGTGAAATTTATTGCCTTTACTCAATGGAATGAATTGGTACACTACTACATTTTTAACTAGAGCGTCTCCTTATACCTTACTGCTGAATGCCACGTGATCAAGTTGTAAGCGCATCACCTTGTAAGCATATATATGCTATTATTTGCCAATTTTAAACTTAGCGGTTAGAAGTGTTGAGGATATTTGTTTCCTGCGCTTATCAATCTTGCCCAAAAAGCTGCCGCGCTAGCGGGCCAAAAAAAACATGTTGAGCGGCGCGCTGTGATCAGTAATGATGGTGCGGTCGATGATGGTGCTAATGCTAACTACCAATATCCTTAAGTAGCTATGGCAGCGCCGCCTTTTCTTAAGCTGTAGAACGCCTCTTCAGATTCGTAAAAGGATGTGTTTCAAGATACCAGCGATTAAAAGTTTCATACGGCGACATGTACGAGAATAATCTATTCAGGCTCAGATTGAAATGTGCCTTCGTCTTGCATGCATCCCCAGATAACGAAATCAATCTAAATTCCTATGTATCCCTGTAAAGGTGACTTCTACAGCTGTTGCAAATTATCAACCTGTCTTTTCTAAACGGCACGTTCCCAAAGCGTGTCGTCGACGTACCTGCACAGGCTACTGAGTGAAACTTGTATTTTCCGGCTCAAGTCTGAGTCTTTTTAGTCTATCGTTTGATGGACGCTTCTGAATATATAACGGAACCTGTAAAATTACGCTACTCGCGAAAAATGGTCATTGCTTCACCAATACGTTCGTCCTTCAGCTTCGAAGGAGCGCCACTAGCTATTCATATTTCTCAGCTCTCCCCCTATTAAATTTATTCTACTTGATTCTTGAAGACTTATCTCAACATCGACTTTGTTTAAAAAAGAACAGCGCCAATTGAACTACCTGTATCACCAGCACATGTGAAGCGGGTTAATTTCGGCTAATGCCTTCTCAGAAGCCGCGTGTGCGCATTGTGCGCGTTATGATACTGAAAAAATTATGCGAAAAATATTAAACTCTTCCCGCTTTTTTCTGCGGTTTATATGGGGAAAACTGTTTGGCTTTCTTGCATCGAGCATGAAATTTCATTTCAGTTGAGGCGTAAATTGTTTATTAAATTGTGCCAATATAAACGCTAAAATGTCTGGCACTGAAAACATTATTATGTGACCTCTCCCAGAAACCACATGAAACGCGAGTCACAACAGCAATAGTAGTCAATGTGAACTCATGGTGCAGGGAACCCAGTACAACGACATAGCTTGAGCGCATGAACAGCAAAAGCGCAGAAATAGTGCGAGCCTAATTGGGAAGAAAAGTATGGAATGGAACATACTATGCCATACCTAGAAGCGCTGAAATCACAAAACTGCAAAGGAAACTAAAACAAAATTCCCAAGAAAATGAATATTAGAATGAACGCAATAATTATATTTGAAAATATGATAACACCAGCAAATGAAGTGCAGTGTAAAACAGCAAGTTTGAAAGGGTAATTAGATGTCAAAAGAAGGATAACCAAACCCGAATTGTGATACCAGTGGTTGAGGCAGGGTTTAATTTCGTATTAAGCTTTGATTGTGCTCATTATAAAATAACAATCTGGGTCCTGAAAATGACCACAACTTCACCTGAAGAAGCATATTCATAATGAAAATGTTCCTATATGTTCTTAAGATAACATACTTGTATTACAGAGTCAAATGAACAATATTGCGATTTTCTGCAGTCTACCAGAGTTCATAAAATTTTGTTCACACAATAACAGTGCGTTTGCGCGCCGATAGACAGATATGATAAAGCGCTCAGGACGGCTATGACTAATAAAGAGGACATTGGATTCGTTTCAAGCACGCGGAAGAGGCACAAGGTGGCACAAAATTATCAGCAGTTAAAGTGTTTGTTCAGAAGGCTTGATGAAGAGAATACAAGGTTCTTTGAGAGGAGCGGATGAGCTCTTAGGTAAATTCAAAGCTTTTTAGCTCAATTATAAAGTTGGGACAGAATCTCGAAAGAATTACCAGTTTGTATCACACGAACAGGATAGGTGTGCATATTGGGCAGGCGCTGACGTCTCCAACAGGGACAGCCGAAATATTTTAGCCTAGAAATGAAAACAAAATATGTCATTGTGGAGGGCTGAGCCGCCTCCTATTATTCTGACATTTCTTAAAACTATAAACTTATTTTTATAGCTATCTGAGCAGCAAGCTTTTGCAAGGAGTGCCATATTATCAGCATATGAGCTGTAGACACCAAGGATTAGGCACATAATAATTAAATAAACTGCGAAAAAAGGATAAAACTAGTCTCCGGAAGAATTCCTCACGCCATCGGCCTAAGCATCGCATAAGACGCCTGGTATACCGACTATTTGCGGTTGTGGACGACGAGGCCGAATTAGTCAACGAGGATCAATCTTTGCGAATAGGAAAAAAAAAGAATAATTTCGACTAATATCGTCAGATGACCTGTGGACGCTATTGAGCCGGTTGTCACTAACTTTCGAGATAATGTACGAATCGTGTCAGGGTAGGTATTTTTCCACAAGCGCACTAGTTCTGGTGAACCGTTACCGCGTCTCGTCCTTGTTGTGAGTCACAAGAGCATGCACTTTCCATGACGCACGGTAGGTAAGCTGGCAGCTGCCAGCTGCGTGTTACTCATCCCATGCTGCTTCTAACAGCACGTGTCGTATTAAAAGGGGAAACTTACTGTCCGCGGGTGTTGGTGCTGCCCAAATACTGCTGCCACCTTCAAAAAAAGAAGCGCCGAGCTTTATTCAAGCGCTCGGCTGCCACCATATCCTACGGTGAAGCAAGAACCTGCCATAATACATTTGTCATTTCGCGAAAGCCTTCTTAGACAGCAGCCACGGCCACTTCAAACAACAGGGACTGAGAGTGTGTAGTAATGAATTATGTTATTTATCTGCGACCACCTCGAATTCGTGGACATTCATGTGTTGACGCTAAAATACGCTTCGAGCACCAGTAATTAGCGCACACGAAGGCGAACGACACGTGCTTGTTATATTTGCCCGCACTCGCCTTTTTTTAAGTTCATGAGGAGAGGAATGGCCTAAATGTGGTGTGACCGATTGCGCTCTGAATGCTTGCTGTGACTATGTGCTTCTTGTACAACTAAAGACTCTATTTTCTTGAAGATGGTTGAGTATACAGCGTGGAAATTGTAATATTAAGCGCTATTAACATACACTTTGATATTAGACAACAACTTTAAAGCACTGAAATTATAACTTGCTTGTGCGGACGCAGGATGGAAACAAATGACTACAGAGGGAATAAGGATTGCCTGTATATATAAAATTGTTGCATTAGGTTTAATTGGGAATGATATTGTTACGCGGCGACCAGCCGAAGAATGAGGCGAGGTGAACGATGGCAGTGAGATGATCTCTAATGGCTGCTGGCCTAGCGCGAGCGCTCCGTCCAGCGCCACTGCCAGCTTCGTCGTCTTCGTGAAAATATGACAATAAAGCCTTCACTTCCGTTTTATGCTATCTTAGGCCCAGTGCAATGAAATAAACCCACGCATGTTTTAAATGCTATCATTCGAAATTGTGTTAAATACAAATATAGCAGTTTGACGTTCATTTGAACAAATATAAACCTGCAGTAGTTTCAAATGTCACGTCAATTTCACGTTCATTTTTGCGCAGCCAGTATGGTCGGATAACCTGTCATAATATACCAACTGAACCGGTCATGTTTAAAATTCGCAGTGTTTGCTTGGCTTATTACTGCGGATATTTTACTAAAAAGGAATGCTATAGCAATTTCAGGCACCAGCCTTGAAAGAACTTATTTGCCATCGGAGGATCATTGCATTTAACTGCATAGAATATATAACAATATAGCCTGCCAGAAACTAAATGCATTACTGAAAATCGCACGAACACACGAAGAGCTTAAATGCTTGTGACGCTGCATGGGGAGGGAAAAATTAACTAGGCAATTTTCCTAACTAAAACCTCTTATCTATGGATGCGCCTTACGTTACCGCCTTCCTCACTCATCTGCCACTTCATCTGCTCGTTTTTCTTTTTTTGCAGTCATTGACTAAAGCTACCTTCGCCAAAGAATCCTTTCATAAATTATTCGGTCAGAGGCATTAGGCGTTCTCCGTTAAGCAACGAAGAAAGCATTATAGTAGACTTCAAGACCCTGTATATTACGCATGCGAAAAAAAATCTCATAGAAGAGAATCTTTTTCAGTTGTAAAGCCAATGAAAACATTCAGAGCCGCGGCCACTTTGCTGCTTAGCTTCGGGTTAAGTCGACCCCTACTGTTCAACGCTATGGCGCAGGTCGCGCCCTGGCGCAGTAAAAGCATTAAGTCAGAGACAGTATGTTGTAGCGTTTCTTATCGCAATTTATTCTTTCGCTTCAGTCAGTTTGGTTGGCACCAACTTCGATACAGAGCCAGCGATTGACATTTTTGTTAGCTACCAGTCATGACGTCATAAGTCGCAGCTTATCGCGGAAGAAAGGCAAATGAAGTTCGCAGTTACAGAAAACGGCCCCTTCTGAAATGAAAGTAACCAACAATTTTTGGCAGAAACTAATTTTATTTTTGACAACAAACTCTACATAAAAGGCAATGCACACGGTACACTGCGTTTCTAATTTTTTTCACACCGTCATAAGAGTAGGCATTTGCAAACACAGCTAAATAAGCATTGACGCGGCTTTAAAATTTTCATCGACGAGAATTTCTTCCCCCAGAACCCTGTTATGAAGTTTGCTAACGACAAAAAAAAAACTCACAGGGAGAAATTCGGAGACATAAGAGAGTGCAGTTTTTTGCTTATTATGAGCAGCGGAAAGCATGTGCATGAGCATTTCAGGCTGCTTACTAGCCTTAAGATTAGCTCCGAATATGCAGCACACAAAATGAACAGTGGCATCCTGTGCTAGCTACGATTATTAATAGATTTGTCAATAACTGAGTATATCGCTACGAACACGGACCAGCGCCCGACCAGTAGATGGTATTTCCCAGAGAGGCGAAGTTCAGAATAAGCTTCACGTGGCGTCTAAGACCAGTTATTCTACTAGTCATCCACTTGCAAAATATCGTAACTTTGTCGCTAGCCCCCCCCCCTCCAAGCCTAAATAAAAGAGCCGTGTTTGCCCTCTTTCTTCCTTTGTTCTATAGAAATTAGACACCTCATGAATATTCTCGTTTCAGTGTGCTATTATTTTAATGCTGTGCCACTGCGTAATTGGCACAATATCAAAGCATCTTTTCTCTTTTTTGGCGTATCGATGTGATGAAGTTCTTGAATTAACAGCACCGTATTATAAGTAAATTGCGTTGAATAAAAAGGCTGCCTTCATATCTGTGCACCCTCATTTGAACCAACAGTGTTCCGTGTTGCTCCGTAAGCTCCACGCCTCCACGCAGCCACTTGTCAGCAGTTGTGCGCAGGGACCTGAGAGCAGTTGAACGCCTCTGAGTACAAAGGCAGTGTCATGAGCGCCAGCAGAGACAGTTTTGCCGCGTCCTCCTCTTCGCCGCAGAGCGTCCGCAGGAAACGCATGACGAACAGCCTCGTCTTCAGGGCACCGCTGACACCGCCCGGATCTCGGATCGCCGCCGCCCTGTGCGCAGTCTCCAGGGCCCAGGATGTCCGCAGCACGGAAAGCCTCTCCTTCTGCAGACGATTGCCACAAAAGAACTTCCATCACTGGTGATCATCATCACAATCATTGCCGAGTTGCCGTCCACCATAAAATAAAGGCCTCTCTCATACCTCTCCAATTAACCCGGTCCTCTGCCAGCTGTTGCCGCCTTATCGCCGCAAACTTTCCAATTTCTTCTGTCTATATATGACTATATGTCGCCCCCGCTACATTTGCCTCCTCTTAAAACTAACTCGAGTACCCTAACAGACCCTCTGCAACCTGATCTCCGTACTACGTGCTTTACCCATACCCATTTGCTTTTCAAGGTTTCAGCCAGGATACCGTTTAAATGTTCGTTTCCTTACTCATCCTGGTATCGTCCGCTATGCTAACATGCACTACAAACGAAGCGCTGTTTAGCTGATGGACTTTAAACTGAACAATTAAAAACTACATAGGTAAAACAACGTTTAAACCGGAATCTTCGGTTGCCATTGATATGCGCAACGTTTAACTCTTGTAGAATACGTGGAATTTGGGACGAATAAAGGAAACTGAGCCTGCTTGGCTTACAAGGCTGAGGCCGGATTGATATGGAAGCAAACGAAAGAGGTGGGCCTTAAAGAGACTATGGTTGAGTGCTTAGTACGGCAGTAGCTGTTTACGTCCCTAACTAAAGCAAACACGCTGTATTTAATCAGCCAGAGGCATTTGGTTAAGGAGCGTCCAATATGTCGACTACAAATGATGAATGAACAATTGATTGCTATCGACAACAAAGTTCTTCCAAATTTAAGCTTCAGATTTTGCGAAGTGGTAAACTAATTATGTGGTCGTTGAAATTCAAGAATAAATAGGCAAAGGCAAGGCAAGGAATGCAAAAGGGACGGCAAACGACGGTATTTTAGGTTAATGGAGTAGATGGGAAATGAGGGCAAGCGAATGTCATCAGCGAATCGCAGATTATTTAGGTAGCGATCAGGGGCGGATAAATGGGTCACTTTTCGAGAGGGAGGTTTGGGGAGGGGGAAGGCATTCCTGGACATTCAATGCCACACCATTAGAAACACCATCGGCGGGAAAATGTGTCGTCGGTCATGAAATTTATTTAAACGCCAGAACATGAATATTGTCAGTGTCTCAATGTCTTAGATACGCGAGCCATTTATCGTAAGGAAATATGTATGACGTGCTTACGCATGTGCGTCCTGATGTATGCATCTTTATAGCTTCGAGTAATTCTCTTGTTTTCTTTCTACTTATTTCTATCAACACATTTCTCAAAGAAATGTTTACATCTCTTCGACTCAAAGCAAAAAATGTGAACAAAAGGCGATCCTCCTTGCCCGCTCCTTACGTTCACAGCATGTTCCATTAGTCGCCTATTAACACATCTCCCAGTCTGGCCACTATACTGCCTACCGCATAACAGGGGAATTTTACACAAAGATACAAAGATCAGGACGCACATGTTTGAGCAATCAGTCCATATTGCTTTCTGATAAAGGGCGCGTGCATATAAGACATTGATTTTGTCCGCATTTGTGACAACATTTCACGTTCTGGTGTAAAAATGTTGTCCTTGAGATGAATAAAAATTGTTCAAAGTTAGCGTTCGAGTAGATCGTCATCGTTCTGTGTCCTCGTCTTCTGCTGCGCTACATTGCGTTTATCGACTAGGCACTAACGCGCCCAAAACGCAACACCGATGACGTGACGTTACTTCCGGTAAATTCATCAAAGAGTTCTAATGCTATCGCATTGCGAACAGATATTGTAATTAGGCATCGCTGTGATTATTTCTGGTTGCAAGAATGGCCTTCAGCGTGGTTTATGAGAATGTAAAATTTCTCTATTGAAAGGAACGACCACGCCCACTCTTAATTAACCACCGTGGTGGCTAAGTGGTCACGGTGGTCGGTTGCTGACCCGAAAGACGCATGATCGATCCAAGCGGCGGCGATCGCATTTCGATGGAGGCGAAACGCTACAGGCCCGTGTATTGTGCGATGTCAGTACACGTTAAAGAACCTCAGGTTATCGAAATTATCTAGATCGCTCCAATGCGGCGTCCGTCGTAGCCTGAGCCGCTTTGGGACGTTAATCCCTATAAACCATACCAAACACTGCCCACGTATATCCACCCTTTGTAGCAAGCCCGAACTTCTGGCCAGTAGCTCAACACCGTGGCAAATAGGCCACAGTGTCGGCTGGGTGCGGTATTAGAACTACGAACCTGAGCTGAACAAGCGACGACGACTCGGCACGAGTGCACCTACCGCGCTAAGGTTAACGCCGAGGCGAGCTCTGGCGTAGTCAGCCAAGCAGCCCGCATAAGCCTCGACACCAATAGATGAAGAGGCAGCATCGAACACCTCCATGGCTACAAGGACACCCAGGGTGGCGTAGTTGAGGAGCTTTTCGCGCACGCCGCTGTAGTAGGCGTCGGGAACGAGCTGCGTCACGTAGTCGCCGGGAGCCCCGGCCACACCGGCGGCCACCGCGGCAGGCGATCGTCGGGAACAGTTGCCGGCGTCGACGCTGTTCGTAGCCAAGAGCGCGACGCCAGCCAGTGCGCCCGACATGTTGAAGGCTCCGCGTCGGGAAAGCAGTATGATATTGGCGATGAAGTCGTCGCCATACTCGGGCACCGGAGGGAAGGGCATGAAGGTCTCGTTGCCGACAGCTAGAAAACAAAGGCGAGATACAATTTTGGGTGCCCCTAATAACAGCATGACCACGAGGCACGCCACTGTGAAAGCATTGGAAACACAATCGTCAAGCTTGGGCCCTTCTAAGTTGCACTCAAGTCTCAGTACATGAGCGTTGCAGCACTTCGCCTCTTTCGAAGAGCAGCAGTCGCAGCCAGGGTCAGACGGGGCACTAAGTGTTTATAACTAGGAGGTGTGAAAGTGTGCAGTGTTGAGCAAAGTGGAGGTGTGCAGGAGAGGGGGAGGCGAACTAAATAGGTGCTCATGCGCAGTCCTTCGAAAAAGTGTAACACACCGAGGCGAAGTGATGGAAGCAGCATATCACTCTTCGGAGCAAGGCTTGGAGGGGGCTCATTTCTAATTTGGAGCACTCACAGATTCAATCAGAGCAGGCGCTGATGTTTCTTTACCCCTGGAAGGGACACTGCGGATAATTAGAAACGGGGCTGCATCGCTATGGTAAACTGTTTTAATCGCAGGGAGGCCACTCTCTGCTAACAACGAATATTTTATAAGCTGAAAAGAAGAGTACAGTGGTGAGCATTCCTGTCTAGAGCGCGCCAACGGTGCTCTGCTGAGCACGTCAGCGCCATCTAACGCTAGGCTCTGGGTTGGAGTTATGCACCCTCTGCGCATGCGCGGCAAAAACGGATGCCTGCTTACAGTGCCTGCTCACCGCTTCCTTGTCCAGCCCCCACCATGCGAGTTCGTTTCGTGCCGCCAGGGCCGCGCTGCCTGCATTTGTGACGGTGGCCAGGGTGGCGCCATGCCGCCGTGTTTCACAAGTGTAACCAGACGGCCAGGCAAGCAAGCGCGAGTGATAGCGGATGATTACGCGTTTCTGCATACGCACCACTCGACGCGGCCATTATGTCTTTCGGCGTGCACGTGCGCTGCGTATTTAGCTACGAGGGACGGTGCATTTTGCGTCTGTTCAGACCGGCCAACTTGGCTGCCTCTGGGGCTTCTTATGCCGCTGCAAGTGTAAGAGTAAATGACCCCTAACTACAGAGGAAGTCAAGTTCCTAGCTCTGTACGGGTGCCCAATGCGGTGTCCCTTGCATCTGATAACACAGCGCAAAGACACGCCCTCACACAATACGCCTGCAACGCATGGTGCGCGGTGGTAACGGGCTAATCTTACTCTATACGGGCAAGACAAAAACGGACACCAAACAACCATTTGGGCACAATTCTCGCACATCTTAGCCTGGTGCGTGTCTGAAACGCGCGATCACCCGCTATCGCACGCACTTGCTTTTATAACTCCCAATCACCCGATATCACTTGCACTTGCTTGCCTAGCCACCTCATGGTTCGTGCGAAAATCTTGGGTTTCCGGCCGCTGTTACATACCTCTATCATTCAGCGCGGCTCTGGCGGCCTGAAGAGCAAACACTCAGCGGAAATGAGGCCGAAAAGACACGAGCAGGCACCGCTTTATTCTGGCAGCGCATGCGCACGGGACGCATAACTCAAACCCTGAGCCTAACGTTAGATGGCGCTGACTTGCTCCGCAAAGCACCGTCGGCGCGCATAGGCAGGCTGCTCACCGCCGTACACGTGTCGCCTTCAGCGGACGCTTTCGCAAGTGAAACGTATGCGTCTGCACCGATTTTTCGACGCGTATCCCCGAGGCTACGATACATTGCCATTTACATGGAAACGGTAGCAACTCGTCCTTTACGGCAAGGACGTAACGAGTTTGAATTAACTGGCGGGAAAATCTAACTTACAGGGTGACAAATGAGTGTTTTGCTGTCGGAGAAAAATCAACACAGCTAAAAAAAAGGCCAGGTAATCAATTTTCACTCGAGAGTGTAAGGCCACTGTTGTGCAAGAATTTCGGCGCCGTCTTCCTCGTGAGCCAAAATTACGGATTGGTCGAAAACGTGGCTACATAACACGTGGGGAGGCGGATTTGAAAAGTGATTGAAACAAAAAACAGGTGAGTAGAAGGCCGCAATGGGAATCAAACATCATAACGTACATGCCTTGTGCTTATAAGGAAATTTGGGTAATTAGTCTGAAATCGAGCCCCTGACCCTTGGATCTCGAGTAAGACAAGCGAACTCTAGGCTACGGAATCACGCTCGCAGGGAATTGGTTAAAGCGATGCTTTATATGCATGTCGCGAAGTCGTTCACGCAACGATTGTGGCTGTTAAAGAGAAAACAGTGTCGGTGTCCGTGGGCAAGAGGAACCGCTAACGGGTCCCACTAACGCTGTCGCGTTACACCCTTACACGCGGAGCGTAAGTGCCCCCCAAATTATTACCATGAACAATAGCTGGACAATGACCTCAGTGTCCCTTTAAACATTCAAAAACGCCTCGAAGCAGGTCATTTGTACTACAGTAAAACCCCGTTGTTGCGCTTTTCATTGGGCCGTGGGGAAAAAAATGTAGCGGCCGGAAAACATACATAGTAGCCGAACACAGCACGTGAAAGAAATTTTACATAGTTGCTGGCTGCTTTTTTTCTTTTCAATTTCTTGCAATCCGAACATGATTCTCTGCACATAGGAACGCTTTGAGCCTTTCCCTGGTCGTTCTAAACGCTATGAGCCATGGCGCCGGCTACGCGGACTATCGTCGGTTTTGCGAATCTGCGGCGGGGCTCCTGTGCCTGGCTTGCTTCTTGCTGCTGTCCGCTGGCCCTTTACTTACACATCTCCCGCCTTGAGCCTGGCACATGATAGCCTTAGATGCTTATGCGCCACTAAACCCAACACAATTCACGTCTCCCACAGAAACTCTATATAATTGCATGTGCCGCCATACGCAGGCTTTAGGAAATGAAGTGATAATCCGACAAGCATGATATTAATCTCAGAAAAGATGGGTTTAGCTAAATTGGAAATCCTGATTTTGCTTCCTTCGGGCGGGCTACCTTGCTCACGACGTGAATCGCCCCTGGGCAAATATCGTGAAAATAATACTCTTGTTTGGGCATCTTTTAAAGGGTACGTACTTGCGCGAAGAAGACGGTACAAGACGCGGGTTTGATCCCGGCCGCGGCGGTCGAATTTCGATGGAGGGGAAATTCTAGAGGCCCGTGTACTGTGCGATGTCAGAGCACGTTAAAGAACCCCAGGTGGTCGAAATTTCCGGAGCCCTTCACTACGGCGTCTCTCATAGCCTGAGTCGCTTTGGGACGTTAAACCCCCATGTACCAAACTACTGCAAAGAAGCAAACACGGCATGTACAGAGCGCAACTTCCAACTAGTTTGTTTTGTGCACTGCTGGACAAAGAGATAACATTCTTAGATGGACACGTGTGATTTCCCGTATCCCTTATTTGCCTTACCTTGTTTTCGTGGCTGTTTTCTCATGGACTAGCCTTCGATTCGAGTTTTTTTTTTTAATCAGCCTTTCTGCACTGTTTTACCTTGTTACTGGCCTTTTGGTTTTAGTTCTGTTTTTGCTTTATTGACACTGCTTTTGCTACGATGAGTAAATTTTACGTATTGACCTTTTTATTGGTTTTGTTTACTTGGACGCTGCTTTTGCTGAGAGATGTTTTAAGTCTACTTTCGTCGTTCACCTCATGCAGCATCATTGCTTTTGTCTTTTCTTTTTTTTTTGCTTATGGTATTGAAGTGTTTTGTACCAATTTTACACGTGATGCTATCTGGTGGCACACTTGGCGGCGGTATGCTAACATGGCCAGTGCGTGTCTTTGTCTGTTAACATTGTGATTGCCCGGCACGGGTATAAATGTATCTGCCTTCTACGAAAATAAACTAGTTGGAAGTTGCGCTCTGTACATGTCGTCTGTGTTTCTTTGTAGTGTCCCGTCTTCTTCGTGCAAGTACGTACCCTTCCAATATCGTGAAAAAAACTGTTCTCTGATCAGATGTCATCAGGTTCTGTCTACCTGCCTCAGTTTCTTTTTATGCATGAACAGCATTACGCATTAAGCAAGTAGAAAGGAGAAGCCTCCGTGGTGACTGAGGGGTTATGGGGCTCGGCTTCTAACCCGAAAGAAGCGGATTGGATACCGGCCACGGCGGTTGCGTTTCGACGGAGGCGAAACACTAGAGGCCCGTGTAGTGTGAGAAGTGAGTGCGCGTTAAAGAGCCCCAGACGGTCAAAATTATCCGATAAACTATCCGATAAAGCGTACAAAGTAAAATAAGCGATATACTCCGAAAATAATTATGAAACGGGCACCGAGGTATACTGTCTAAATTTAATGAATATGCGGGGCAATAAAGTCGCCTTGCTTACCGTCTGGCCATCCCAGGCTCCATTCTATTTCACGCTCGTCGGCCACTCCACTGAATCGCTTGAAGGTCACCTTGGACGCCTGGCGAATATCTGCCACCGTTCGCAACACGTCAGCGTCAGTACCGTAATCCAGGACGCGAGTCTTCACCCAGAGCCGATAGGCCTGTGTGACCCGCGCGCCAGTGACCTCCACGCATATCTCCCTGCGTGCGCTGTCGCTTAGGCGCTTACGCGCGGGGCGAACCATGTGCTCGAACAGCATGAACGGCGCTATGGGAACGAGCATGAGATACACCTTCGCAGCTGCCAATTCAGCGGTGGTCAAGGCGTGCAGGATGGCGCGAACCGCTGTCGGGCTGTTCATGTTTACCGTGTAGGTGCTTGAGGAATCGCGGCGGAAAAACTCGCACCAGATGAGCGAATTGTTCCCGCTGAAGTCAGCACACGGGAACACGCCGTAGTGGCCAGTGTGGTTCACCTTTTGAATCGCGTCTCGGACAGCGTCATCGATGTGCCGGATCTTGTCGTGCAGGGACTCCGCGTCAACCAGCAGCTCGGTCGCCGCCTCCTCGACGAGCATCCTCCTGAGCAGTCCACCGTCATCGGCCGGGGCGATCGCGCTTCCCGTCGAAACGTCGAACGTGTCGTTGTCGATGGAGACCACCTTGTAGACGGTCGTCAGGCCGACGCTCATGGCAGTGTCCAACGTGAGCGCCAAGACCGATTTGAAGTCGCTGGCTTTCATCCAGAGCTGAACATCGATGCCGGCAGCGGTCCAGGAGTCTGCGATGCTGGCCTTTCTGCTTCCGAGCACGCCGATACAGGACGCGTAGAATGCGCTCATGTAGTAGAATGGCTGGCCCGTGAACACAGCTCTGCGCCGGATAGATAGCACGCTGGTGTCCACGGCGGCTACGAAGCGGCGTCTCTGTTCCAGCCAGTACGAGGCGGCTGGACGGATCGGAAGGGCGCACCAGCGACCGCACGCGAAACTCCGCAAATCACTGCACGGTTCGGATAACAGGTCCGCCGATGCAGCCATCTCTTTCACGGCACTCCGGCAACTGGCGGTCTCGCAGAACTTTTCCAAGTTCTCCAAATCAATGAGGTTCTTAGAGGCAAGAGGTGTCATCCTGGGCAGAGGAGAGCCATTATTTACGGCATCTACGGCACAGTACGCACAAAAGCCAGCACAGGAAACACCTAAAACTTGATAAGCGTAAGTATATAGAAAAGTCCCGATTGGTTCGTGGGAAAACAGTTACAAGTGCGCCAAATGTGCACTAAGCAGCAATGAGACGCGGACCATTGAAGGGAATTTTCAAAATCTGTGCGAGCAATCTCTTTGCTGCAAATTACACAGTAACCGTCGTGACCTGTGGAAGTTTAACTATATAATTTCGTATCATTGCCAGTGCTCGTCAACCGGAGAAGGTTATCCAGGCAGCTGGCAACTATTTAACCGGTGTTTTATGTTATTTTAGGCTGTATTGTGAACAGCATGAGAACAATGATACAGCAAAAGATGTGCTTCTCGTTTTTAGGACGACCACAATATTACGGGACAGTTTCATCACTTTCATTGTGTATCTTTGTTTCTTCTATGGTTTTGGTCTTGATGCGCGCAAAGACCACTGCGCGGCGTCACTGCAAGCAGGGAATCTGCATGCGAGATAACCAAATACCTGATCTGTTGTATAATGATGATGATAATGAATTTTATGCCGCAAGGACATTTGCGGGCAGACAGCACCACAGGACAAGGTGAATTCAACTACTCACGACGGATTTTCCAAGCATGTGACACCAATGGAACCCAGCCTCAGGCCAGGGTAGAGCTTGTACCCTTTAAATCACCCGTAGGTACCCGGAAACATCGGGGATCGCACCCCGCACCAGCCGCATGCGAGTAGATGCTCAAACCAGTATAGACTACCGCTGCGGTCCTGATCTCTTCATAAGTTTTCCTTTAATTTGTCCTTCTCCAAGAGCACGGCATACAAAGAATACTGCAAGAATGTGTGCGAGACCTTTCTTGGCTTAGTGTGCATGGAGTATGGAGCTTAATGAACACATTCACAACCACACGCGCTTTTTTTAATTTATCTGCAGTTAAAAACTGAACGTGGTCAGCGCATATGCAGCTAGTAGAACGCCTATCGTCGGCAACCACCGATCGCTCTTGCTCGCAGGTTACAATCGCGCTTATGTTTTAATATTCCTCCATCGGTATTGAGCCAGTGCAGGTTGAATTTTTGCATTAGCGTTAGTGTCTTGAGCATCATAGATCGCTTCCATCCGGAGAAGCATCTCGCGTCTGTAAACTATGGCTTCATATGGCCGACGACGACTTAAGCTGTAAGCGTATAGCGCCGACCACACTTGTGCTGAGCGCGACTTGAGTAAGAAGTTTGTTAATGAGCATCGAAACATTCGGCCAGTGTAGAGCTTTTTTGTGGCCACTGAAGTGGGCCAAACAAGACTCCAGGTATTCCACCGTCATCCAGGTATTCGTCGTCGTAGCGACCCCGTAAGTTCCAAAAAGCACCAACACGTCCACTCATTCTACACTTTTATGGCTTGAATTGGTGGAATGACATAGTTCGGAGTGCGATGACGCAAAATATCGCGGCGGTCGGAGCGCGGAACTAGGCTGGTGCCTTGGGTTGTGTATATATATATATATATATATATATATATATATATATATATATATATATATATATATATATATATATATATATATAATATATATATATATATATATATATATATATATATATATATATATACATGAAGGAAGCCAGCAGTCACAGAAACCAAGGTGCACAGAGGAATTTGGACTGCCAATCAATGGGAGAATAATACTTCATATTTCTCCCATTTATTGGCACTACAAATTTTAAAAAAATCGAAACATTTCTCTGTGCACCTTGGTTTCGATGACTGTTGGCGTTACTTCGATTATATTATTATTCTCCCATTGATGTATGTAGTATTATTCTCCCATTGATGGGCAGTACAAATTTAAAAAAAAATGGAAACATTCCTCTGTGCACCTTGGTTTCGGTGACTGTTGGCTTCCTTCATATGTTTGTCAAACGAGCCCCTGATTTCATTTGCATTATATATCTGCGTGCGCGTGTGCCTTCTCTAGCATTCTGTGCACGGCAAAAAGAATATATATACGAATAGCGCATTTTTCTTTTGCGAAAGTTGTTAGCAGTCATTTTCATGCTGGACTCAGGTCATTGCAGGCGGTTATTTCAGAAGACATGACAACGTGCGTTATGTCAGCTCTTGACACGTTTGCGTTAAGTCCCCCCGTAGCACAAATGGCGGCGTTGGAGTTGAATGGCGGTGAAGCCGTGGAAGATCTAATCGACAGAGTCGTGACGTCACAACCGCATGACCTCGCGCGAGGAATTCAAACAGCCCAGTGCGATCACACTCTCGCTTCCCGTATGTATTTACATGCTGCTCAGACGCCGCCGCGGTGGCTCAGTGGTTATGGAGCTAAGCTGCTGACCCGAAAGACGCGGGTTCGAACCCGGCCGCAGTAGTCGCATTTCGATGTGGCGAAATGCTAGGGGCCCGTGTGCTGTGCGATGTCAGTGGGCGTTAAAGAACCCCAGGGGGTTGAAATCTCCGGAGCCCTTCACTACGGCGTACCTCATAGCCTGTGTCACTTTGGGACGTTGAACACCCATAAACCTAACTAAACATATGCTGCTCACTAACGAGCCGAACCAGCACGGTGAAAGGCAGAAATTGATGCTATAGCGTGCTCCGATTGATCGCAAACGTCCTAGGGAGGATTATATATGCAAAGTAAAGTAATTTAGATGAAAAAAATTGCGGTGAATTTGGCGGGATTCGAACCCACGACACTTGCATTGTGAGACGGGCACGCTACCCATGGCAAAGTAGAAGCCCGGACATTTCCTTCGTCCTTGTCTTGTTTGCGCTGTTTTAGAATGAGTTCGCTGCCCATAAACGACCAAAGGTTTTTTTTTCTTTATTGCCAAACGCTCGTCGGTTTACGAGAGATACACGTGGACCTTGTGAATGCGTTGCGATCTTTGACATGATATAATGGCTTAAGGACATGCACTGAAGCGTGATTAGTGATTGACCAGATTTAACCAGATTTATTCGATTTCTGAGATAGTGCATTGTGCTTGAACGGTTTGATGCGTGTGCATATGTGTGATGTATCGATGTGTAAAGTTTAATTAGAGCATCACTAATCGAAGAAAGGGAGAGAGGTACAAACCCGTCGAGGGGCCTCCGAGTGTGCCGCCACGTGATCAATGCGATACTGCTTTGACATTACGTCCCGTCTGTTTGGCAGAAGTCTCCATCCACCGCGGTGTGATATCCCATTCAACTGCGGAGCCTTCAACCCCGCTTCCCGCCCCCCGCGAGGCTGCAGATAGCGGCTGCCGATTAGCGGTGGCTCTCCGATGACGCTGTCGCGTACTACTCTTAAAGGCGAAGCTTAAGCCTCCTCCAGTTCTTGATGTAAACACTGGAGACAAACAGCTAGAGCACTGACAGTTCAGCACACATCAGTTGAGCATGCATAAGTCACGCGCAGTGCACAATATGCGTACTAACCGGAGGAATGCCAGACAAGCTTGTCTAATAGGCTCCAGTTCGTTGGATTCACATTTTACGAATACCATATTTTAAAATGCGGGTCACGGAACAGCAAAACATGTTCTGGGCGTATTCAGTGCGTTTACACACGTGGCACGTTTTGTTCGATCGGAATGTTCCTGTTTACAATTTCTATTCACATAAACAGAAAATATGTTACAATGCGATGCCCGGGGATCAGCGACGCGCTGAAAAGACACATTCTTCAGCTACCGCCAGAAAGCACGACGTCGACTTTCGCTCGGATCGAATAAGCAGCTCCAAGGTGAGTGTACCTGTGGGTTTCCTTGCCGAAGATCAGAGCCCAGAGTACGGCCAGGGAGCAGGCACCGCAAAAGAACAGCAGAGCGGCGTCCACCGGGGACGGCCGGCAGCTCGAGCGCTGGCTCTCAAGGTTGGCCTCCATGCCGCAGGGTGAGGGTAGGGCCAAGTACACCCTTGCCGATGAACCCTCTTCGACGCCACCATGGAGATTAATTGGGAGAGTAGCCGGATGTAAAAAAATACGAGAAAATGTGATAGTTTTTTCTGCACAAATCACTTTGCTTTGTAATTACACCTCTCTACAAAGCGTACCTGTTCTCTTTAATTTATCTCTCACTTCAAACTAAAGAGGGTTCAGAAGAGGGCTGCTAGGTAAATATATAACAATTGAAGACGTTTATCAGTATCGCACTCTTTTAATCAAAGCTGTCCTGCTGACACTCGAAGATGTTGTTCTAGAAGACTTAAGTTCGTGCACCAATTTAATAAAGGAAACCATAGAACTAAACCCGCCTATTTCCTTTTTGTAGCGATAGCTACACTACGCTAGCACTTCGAGCCTTCAGCGTGGCACCCCTTGAGCTGCGTGGCACCCGTTGAGCTCTGTGGCGGCGCCGTGGCTGGTCACGTGGTTGGTCACGTGGTGCGGGGCAGCTGCAGGCGGCGCTGCGCGCCGGCGAAACCAAGTGCGTGTGGTGGGGGGAGTTAATACACGTCCAGGGAGGAAGATGGAGAAGGAACGCCCAGCAAAACGGAGCGGCGAAAGACTGACTTTGCAATTCGACTGAGCGAGTTCCGCTCTGCCAGATGTAGCTATCGCGTCACTCCAGGTTTAGCCGGAACCACAGCCATTTTTTTTTCGTTGGTATATGCAGCCTACATCAGCTAGCTTTTACTCCTTTTCAGGTCAGTAGTAAATGCTTCAAATGCCGGTTCCGACCACGAACTGTATCCCATTGAAAGAACCTCACTAGCAACGAAGCGTTTCAGACGCCACTGACGTTGTTCGCACAACGCATTGCCTATTTTTCTTTTCCTGCATTTGTCCCGCTACTATTTTTTGTATATCTTAGTTTTGATTGTTTCTAACGACGTGTTCAAATGATTGCATTCCTGATGCTGGTAGCAGCGCTTCAACATTACTCTTACTTTATCGCCTTTTTTCTGCCTGTTTTGTGAAACAGTTTCAAATTCAAAGTCAAATTCAAATTCTTTATTTATCCATGAAAACACAATAAAAGTGTGTCCAGCACTGTTTGGACCCGTAGCCGTAGGCTAGTTTTGGGTCCAAGAAATGAAATTCTATAATGCAGACACTTCGTCACATGCACAATAAAAACTTGGAAGAGGGGAGAAAGGGATATATACATAATACAAATGACAAAAAGAAAGCATAGCAAGGAACAGTCGCTTCAATTCAAAAACATCGTGACATGTTAAATCACAATAATAAATGGGATGCGAACAGCAGATAGATGTCCTTTAACATATTTAATGCATGCGCTGAAAGAATTTTTAGCTGTAAGTGCAAAATTTTGAGCGTATTTTATTTCTTGTGGAAGAGTATTCCATATCTGAACACCAATGAAAGAGAGCCGTCGTTCTCCATAAACGTTGCGCGTGGGCGGTAGATTAAAGTTGCCTAATGCTACATTTCGGGTAGTACGCGATGATGTATGGAAGAGGGACATATGGAAGGGGTGGTTGCTTCTTACGACACTGTTTACGACAATTGCTGTTTTTAGGAGGCGTAGTGAATCGAAGCGTAATATCCGTAAGGTCGTGGAATAATGGGTTGCTGGGGTGATCCTGCTTAGAATGCGCAGGATTCGTAATGATCGTTTCTGCAATTTTATGATTGGCTGGAGATAACTATTGTAGGTCCATCCCCATGATTCCAGACAGTATGAGAGATGACTGTGGATAAAGGAGAGTTATAAAATACGTAATGTACTTGTGTCAAAAAAGTCACGTGCTTGAAGCAGTTTATAGCACCCCGCTGCCACCTTCGCCCCCACTGCTATAAATGGTTTTGCCAGTGCAGCTGTCTATCAAAGATTACGCCAAGTTATTTGAAACAAGGAGTATATTCTAGTAGGGAGTTGTCAATACTAATGTTTACAGAGTTAGTATCTACTTGTTTTCTACGGAGTGAAATATAGTATATTTTGTTTTCTTGACATTTACAGTAAGCTTGTTGGCTGAAAACCATTTAGAGACGTTTGCAAAATCTACGTTGGCTTTGGACTGTATTTCCTCGATGCTATTGCCTGTAATTATTATAGAGGTGTCATCTGCATACATCAGCATTTCTCCGAATTCTTAAGACACATGGAAGGTCGGAAACGTATATAGAAAAAAGCATTGGTCCCAAAACAGACCCTTGGGGCACGCCTGTATGAATACGTTGTGGTGACGATGAGACATTATTTATGACCACTCTCTTATGACGTTCACTGAAGAAACTAGAAAACAAATAAAAAATCCGTTGCCTAAAACGGTAGTGCTTTAGCTTGTACAAAATGATGGAATGGTCGACCGTATCGAAAGCCTTTTTTAAATCGAGAAAGACTGCAGCAACAAGTTTGTTGTTATTTAAAGCACAATTTATAATGTGAGCTAAAGACTGCATTTCTGATGAGGTTGAATGGTTTGGCCGAAAACCATGCTGCTGTGGGCAAATTATGTTGTATTTCTCTGTAAAGCTATTGATTCGATTCGCAAGGATTTTCAAGAAAAGTATATTAATGGCACTGAGCACGGATATTGGTCGATAACTAGAAAGGCTTGAGCGATCACCGTCCTTGTATATTGGGACAACTCGGGACTATTCTTAGTGACGTTGGGTACGTGGCGGTTTGATGTAAGTGATTGAAGACGGTGCATAATATTGAACCCAGAATATCAATATTTTCTTTTGACGTACGTACTGTAATTTCATCTATACCTGCAGCTTGATTACTATACATAGTTGCTAATGTTGAGTGTATTTCGTTAAGTTCAATGTCATCCATACGAAAGGAGTTTGAAAGTGGGCTTGGTAACAAAGAGTTCATATCTGTGTTATATACATTGGTACCTGAAGAAATTCCAACGGTAGTAAAATATGAATTAAAGCTGTTCACAACATTCCGACCAACCATTTCAGGAAGCGTCTGTTTGTGTGGCTTGCCTATAACATTATTCACGATTTCCCAGAGTTATTTAGTTACCGGAGCTCTGTTCAATTAAACGTGTGTAGTATTCTTTCTTTTTGTGTGCGCATAACTGCCACGGATTTATTGCGTATCTTTTTGTACGGACGAAAGTAATAGCTGTTATCCTTATGCTGTAGAAGAACTGCAGATTGGGCTAGTTGGTGATGCATAGTAGTGGTTCGACAGCGCAACAGCACACACAGACCAAGTAGGAGACGAGACACACAAATCAGCGCTGAACTTACAGCTTCGACAGCGCAACAGCACACACAGACCAAGTAGGAGACGAGACACACGAATCAGACACACAAACCACTACTATCCTTATGCTGTTTCCATTTATGATACCAAAAGTCCTTCTGCTGCAATACTGCTAAAATCTGCTCAGTCATCCAGGTTGAGACGGGCACCTTATATGAGCGAATAGACGTCTTAGTACTGCTGCTAGTTTTAACGCAAGTCAGAGTGTCAATTAGAGCGGAGAATTCAATGTCGACGTCATCGTAGTATATGGTACTAGTGTCGATTAACTGGATATTTGATCTCAGAAAAGCATAGTCAATCCTCGTACTTAATTTGGCGTGCTTTAATTTTGGTTTCATGACGTTTTTGATCCTTACATAGGTGGGGAGTTGATCTGAGATAGGTTGGTTGCATTCCCCGGCAATAATATTCGAGGTTACATTAGTTAAAACTTGATCAATGACAGTTGCGGATGGACTTGTTATTCTAGTGGGGACAGTGATCAGATTTTGAAAATTAAAGAACTCTAGGAGATACGTGTAGTCACTATAGTTTGTATGACTTGTGTCTATGTTAACGTCACCACTAATTATAACCGAACCTTTGTGTCCGGGCACTAGAGTGAAAAATATAGATTCAAGTTTTTGAAGAAATAAAGCTGCAGCTGAATTAGGTGGCCGATACACGACACCTATGATAACAGAGTTGCCCAGTCTGATAAATAAGGCTTCGATATCCGATGTGCTGCAGGAGACATTCGGCAATGCTGAGTAGGTGCGACTGTTATGAACAAAAAGGGCTACACCACCACCGCACGAAAACGAATCACGTGGGTGATAAATTGTGAGATAATCAGGAATAACAACATCTTCACTCTTTTTGAGCCAAGTTTCAGGTATTGCAATGACATCATAATGTTTTTGGTACTGAAAAAGATAAGCAAGAAGCAAGTTGCTGTGGAATATGTGAAAGCTACTATTGTCATTCTTCGTGAACGCCATGTCTCTGCAGGCCTTGAGATAGCTGCGGCTAGGAATAAGTTACCAGACAATTTTTGAAGGACCATCTTCACATGTCACATGGACGACTTTCGAATTGTCTGCTTTCCTCGCCAGGATTTTGCCATTTGAAACCCAGGCAAATTTTTAGCCTTTTTCTTTTTTCAATTAGATGGTCTTGCCTAGCAAGATTTTGTTTTCAGGACAGATGTGGTCATTCCACAAAGATTGTATCGTTATCTCAAAGCCAAGCATCTTTGTGTTCAACCGGTTTTTCTTGGTTGCTTGAAAAAATTTGTCCCGCGCACACCTTGTGTACAATCACTTTTTTTCAGCACCCCGATAAATCCCGACACCCTGGGATTGTAGTGTCAATTAACAAAAGAGGTAAAATCGACAGAACTCTAACCTTTAACGTCATACCAAGACTCCTTCCGAGGCCTTCCTTCCCCCCGGCCGTCGTTCCGACCACGTTCATCTCGACATCGTGGGTCCTCTACCCGTGTCACAAGGTTACCGTTACATCCTCACCATGGTCGACCGTTTCACACGCTGGCCGGAGGCTGTTTCCATTTCAGGCTGTTCCCCTCACCACTGGGAATCGCCAATGTAGTGGAGAGCTAATACCGCAGCCAAGCAATAGGCTTTGTGGATGCAGCACTGGCATATCGCCTGGGCCTGACAACAAACCAAAATAGGAAGGGTTGTCCCGAGAATGTATTAGGTTCATGGAGAGTGCGGAATCGTCAATGGATATAATAACCGACTAAGCACGTAGTCTGCACAGGCTTCTCATTGAAGGACAGGCGGTCACCCACCAGAACACCGAAAGCACCGGCTACGCAGCCTGACAGTGTTTGTGTCACGCTTACAGAATGCGTTACGAAATTGGCTCACTTTAAATATGCCCTAAAATCGTCCCCACGGATCGCACCATGTGCGTACGATCACTCACCGAGTGGTGGCGCGATGACGCTGCTAGACCGCAGGGACTGCTCCTCGTGCGTCGACTTCTGTGAGGTCCCAGCTGGCTGATCACGAGCTGCGTCGCACTCGGACAGCGAGACACTTGCAACCGCCGACCGCGCTTGCGGGCTCGTCACCCCGCCTTCCAGGCCCTCCTCCTTCTTGGGCGCATTTTCTTCCGCTGGCGCCGCGTTCCTTGCCTCCTGCCGGACATCTGCCTCCTGAGCGAAATCTTTTGTGACTCGTCCGTGCGGTTCGCTGATGCGTTCTCTGGTTTTGTCATCGTCCTCCGAGTCTAACGGCTGTTGGGCGTGCGACGGGGCACGAGTAGTGCTGCTTGTTAGCATGAAAGCAGTGTCCAAAGTTTTTAGACCCGTTTCCTTGTCGGAATGCGATGAGCCATCGGGTACGGGCAGCATGGTCTTAGTGCAGTCTCTTTTTGGCATGATGACGTTATCTGGCGGCCCAAAATTCTGCTCGTATGGCGTGTCTGTGGAAGATGGCTGCGAAAAGGAAGTAACTGTCGGGCATGCTTTTCTTCCCACTTTGATCTCGCCGTTTCTTTTCCTCTCGACGGAAGGCGACCTTGTACCTTTTGAAGAACGCTTTGCCGTTTGCGACTCCTCTACCGTGGACTTCAGTGTTATGTCCTGGATTGCGGGGACAGCGTCGGCATTCGTTGTAGCCGTTTGGTCTTGGGCGATGGCTTTCTCCTTCCTTCGTGACTTGCGCTTGCCGCTGCATGTCTTTTTGCTCCTTCTTCGCTTTACGGACTCTTCCCGCTGTGAAGAATCCTCTGGAGATGTCTTAGACGGGTGCTGTCGGGGGTCTGAGGAGCTCGCACGGTCGCCACTCTTCATCGTGTTCGTCTTCCTGGAAGCTTTGCTGCCAGAGCGACTCTTGTTTGCTGTACTAGACTGCTCAGACACCTTGCCTTCGCTGTAACTTACCGGCGATGGTTGACTGGGAGAGCCTTTGGTTTGCTCCATTCTTCGGCGAGGTAGGCTAGCCCTGACCGAACGACACGAAGAATGTTTCTTCTTTGTCCTCGTCTCCTTGTCTTTCTCCAGGTGGTCTTTGCTGCTGAGGGAAGCCTACAACCTTTGTCTAACCACTCTAGAATTCCGCAGCATAGCGAGAGCAGGTATAAAAAATAGCAGAGCGGAAAAGTGTCCCTCACTGGTCCAGTGATTGCATTAGAAACTTATTTTTCCCAGACGTTATGCCTTCCTGATGGGTATTCTCTGGGCAATTCTCACCTTCAAAAGAAAAGGAACGGGCAACACAAAGAAACCACGGCTTTATAGGTTAAGCCATAACAAGCCAAGCGATAACAGAAAATGATATAATGTGAAATTTCTTACTTGTGTGCAGTATATGTGACTAAAGAAAGCATAGATGTATCCTGCAACGTACGCAGCCAAACTAGTAATCCTGGCCATATATGCTGAAAAATCATTTCGGAAAAGACGATAGCATAGATCGATGTACAAGAGCAGAAGAAAAATAAGAAATTTATTGGGCTGCAAAACATTTAATTTGCCAGACGGCAAAATGCAGATGGTCCGTCCTAGGTGGCTATCCGTCCACGGCTGACAGCGGACCTGAGCAGCCCATTCAATGGCCCGGGTTTGAACGCCCAAGTCTGAGCTGACCAACACGGCCTCCCATTGCTCCAGAGTAGTAACTTGTATTAAGGATTTCGGTGCCGGCTCCTCTTTACTGTTCCACAATATGTTATCGTAAGCGGCTATTTCGCCACATAGTGTACATTCCGGGTCGTAATCACGGGGATAGAATTTTGATAGTAAGTAAGGAGTCATTAAGGACCACGTCTGGAGTCGATGGAGGTTTTGTCAGGAGGAGGGAAGGTCCTCTTTCTAGTTTAAATCATTAGTAATGTCGTGATATTATGTAGGCGATCCTTCGAGAAACTCTCTGTAACTACCACGTCCCCAGCTCGGCTGACGAATACTCGAGCTTTGATGTGTGCCTCTTCGTTACCAGGATTCCCCGAGTGAGCCGGGACCCATATCAACTCAATATTTCTGTCTAAGTTTTTTGTGGTAATGATGGCAAGGGCGATAGCCGCCTCTTCTGCCGTTTCTGAGCATCTCGTTTTAGTAGTGCCGGAGACTATGTCTGCCTTGCGTTTCCACCGCCGCTAGTGCGAACGTTGTTTCTGTGGGTATTCTGCGGCATCCACATATACCGCTTGCTCACGTTGGCTGTACATTCTGTGTAGAGCTTTTGCTCTAGCTTTCCTTCTCCCCTCGTGGCAGTGCCGTGAATATACAGTATTGCCTGAGCGGTCCGTTCAAGTATTTGTGTCTTGGTATCTGGTGGTGGCCGCTCGATGTCTAGTCCTAGGCGATCAAGTATGGCCCTTCCTGCTTTGGTGCGGGAAAGCCGGCCTGGTTTCATTGTTAAGAGCGCTTCCTTAGGCTCGTCTAAGGTGTTGCTTACCCCTAGGACCAGGAGTCTTTCGGTGGAGGTACAGTTCGGTAGCCCTAATGCAGCCTTGTATGCGTGTCTAATTATAGCCTCTACTTTGGCTTTTTCTGTGCTGTCTAATTTTAGGTATGGGGGTGTGTAGACAAGCCTGCTCAGTAGAGATATTTGTACTATTCTGCAGAGTTCGTTCTTCACTCCCGTCATTTTGTAGCCATTTCGTTTGATTAGCCTTACTGTCAGTTGTTGTTGTTGCCTTCGTGACATCATAATGACAGCTGCCTTGAGTCTTTTGAATGTCTTTTTCTTCTTCCTGTCTGACTGAAAGAAGGGTCCCAGGATTCTTATAGTTTGAACTTCCTTTACAGGAAGTCCTTCGATCTAGATGTTAAGTGGAGACAGAGGTTTATAATTTTTGGCTCGACAGCCTCTTGGTTTGTCTCTGATTACGAATAATTCGGACTTCGAGGGCGAGCAGGTTAGCCCTCCTTTACCCGCCAGGACTTCTATTATTTCTACAGTTAGTTGCAGGGTATCCGCTATCTGACCATCGCTGTCAGCTGTGGTCATAAAGTGATATCATCTGCATAGAATGTGTGTTGCAGCCCCGAGATGGCTGCTAACTTAGCAGGAATTTTGATTAGTGAGAGGTTAAAAAAGATGGGCGACATGACTGATCCCCGAGGCGTTCCTTTACCTCCTAGTGATATAGGATGTGATTTGGTAATAATAATTGGTTTTGGGGCAAAGGAAATGGCGCAGTATGTCTCATATATCGTTGGACACCTGAACCGCGCCGTAAGGGAAGGGATAAAGGAGGAAATGAAAGAAGAAAGAGGTGCCGTAGTGGAGGGCTCCGGAATAATTTCGACCACCTGGGGATCTTCAACGTGCACTGACATCGCGCAGCACACGGGCGCCTTAGCGTTTTTCCTCCATAAAAACGCAGTCGCCGCGGTCGGGTTCGAGCCCGGGAACTCCGGATCAGTAGCCGAGCGCCCTAACCACTGAGCCACCGCGGCGGGTAATGGAACTGTAGATTAATTAATTAATAATTGGTTTTGGGGGAAAGGAAATGGCGCACTATCTGTCTCATATAGCGGCGGACACCTGAACCGCGCCGTTAGGGAAGGTATAAAGGAGGGAGTGAAAGAACGAAGAAAGAGGTGCCGTAGTGGAGGGCTCCGGAATAATTTCGACCACCTGGGGATCTTTAACGCGCACTGACATCGCACAGCACACGGGCGTTTTAGCGTTTTGCATCCTCTGGTGGTGGTAGTGGTTTTTTTATTAAGAAATAGTAAAAAGGAAGGAAAAGATTTTTCCTGGCCCCGGCATCCGCCATCGATACTGAAGCACCTGAGCTGGGGCAGCGGAAATAAAGGATAGCAGGCAGAATGGAGAAATTAAATGAAAGAGGTGAGGGGACAGGAAGAGAGGATGGGGGAGAGGTAATATACACAAACTATTTACAGAATAAGAAATGTGTCCAGGTTGTGCGCGTGATTAGTTCATGATGGAGCAGGGACGAAATTGAAAATTTCTTTTGGGGGAAAGGAAATGGCGCAGTATCTTCCTCACATCTCGGCGGACACCTGAACCGCGCCTTAAGGGAAGGGATAAAGGAGGGACTGCGAGAAGAAAGGAAGAGCTGCCGTAGTGGAGGGCTCCGGAATAGTTTCGACGCCTCGATCGCGCTTTGAGGTACGTGGGGGTGGTGAGGGAGAGATGTGAGCTGCATGCACCAACGCTGTGACAGACACGCGGCACTGTAGCAATAGGCCGCAGCGTTAATTGCGCCGGGTGACCAACATCTCGCGATCAACAATTAAACGGGCTCTGAAATACCTTCCGATCGAGGAAAGCACATCAACTCGCTTAATCACTGCGTTGTGTTGTCATGAAAACCTGAGCCAAATAATACACTTCTACACGAAGCAGAGGACCCACAATCACGCGTCAAAGTTGGCGAGCCCTTCCCGGCGACTTTTTCATGCTCGCACCCTCCTCCGTCGCTCGCCCCTGCGTATACCAGTTCAGAGATAGCTATTGGTTACATTTTTCACATGGCAGGCAGCTACCATGGCCACGGCCAGTAAGCCGCGTAGCTCCGGC
The DNA here is from genome assembly GCA_030143305.2 of Amblyomma americanum. Taxonomy (NCBI): domain Eukaryota; kingdom Metazoa; phylum Arthropoda; class Arachnida; order Ixodida; family Ixodidae; genus Amblyomma; species Amblyomma americanum. The sequence goes on along the minus strand of JARKHS020026157.1, from coordinate 288,612 downwards.
CGGCCAGGAAGCTCTCCCCCGGAGGTGGGGCCGGCGGAGGTGCACCGACCTTCCAGCGTGCAAAAAGTGACGAGGAAAGGGAAGGGCGCGAAGATGCTGAAATTCAAATTTCGACTGCAGATAGCTCAGCTTCTACAAAGCGCATTCAAACATTTCTTGCTGGACAGTATTCGTGAAGAGGCGTGCTTTAACATCCCAGCCATACTGCAACTTTATTAGAGCCCCTTTAATTTAACTGCCATCTGCCAGGGTGGCAGGGTAGGCGCGCGGCCTGTCCGTTGTGCGCAACTGTCTCAACGTTACAGACGCCAAGCCGCATCTAATTGCCCGATACACTACAGCTTTCGCTCTCTAACCAGGTTCAACAGTAGTTAAACCGCAGCTAATTCTTTAAGTTGTATTCTACTATATAATCTAGCCTGACTTAGTAATTCCCCTCTAGTGTCCCTTTAGCTGTGCGCCACTGCCATGTGGCAGGTGGCTGCTTGAAACACAGCCACCGGTGGGCCTCGCCAGCAAGGTGGAAAAAATTCAGGGGGGCACTTTGTTGACCTGAATTGTGGTGAGGCGAAATCCTTTAGCGCGGTGGTGCTGCTTGTCACTAATGTGTGGTTAAGATGTTGATTGAGTACACAATCGCTTGTGAATCATAAATGCTGGTGACACTGGAGGGCGTTTGGGAGGCATCCATCTGATTCGAGGAAGTAACGTAGTCGTTAGCACGCTCGGCTGCGGAACGGAAGGATGGTGGCTCGAACCCCATCGTGCACAGAGTTTTTAAAGCGAACCTTTACTGGCCACGAACTCGCAATTTCGCTGTGGCGGTGCTCCGAGGAGGCACCGGGACAGACCTTCAGCCGTCGCCTAGCAACCGCCGCAGCAGGGCGGACGCCGCGCCATCTGGCATGACGTCACACCATGCACCTCGCCGCCCTCACCCGGCCTTGCCACTTACGCACTTAACTGCTAACCAACATATTCGGTGGTGGCGTCTATGAGAGCCACTGAAACCCCCGCAAACTCACTGAATAATAAAAAATATCTGTTAAGCTGGTAATCGAACCAGGGCATTTATAATAATAATTGTTTTTTTGGGGGAAAAGGAAATGGCAGTATCTGTCTCATATATCGTAGGACACCTTAACTGCGCCGTAAGGGAAGGGATATAAAGGAGGGAGTGAAATAATTAAGAAAGGAAGAGGTGCCGTAGTGGAGGGCTCCGGAATAATTTCGACCACCTGGCGATCTTAAACGTGCACTGACCTTTGGCATTTGAGACTAAGACGCTACCACTCCGCCACGACGGCTTTTTTTTTGTCTTTGGTTGAATGACGAATAAAGGCGGATCTAGTGAATGCACGGGTTTCATATATTAACTCTTCCGATCCAGAAGTCGCCGCACTTTCACTACGTATATATATCCTGGCCTAACAGAGCTAGGCCATCAGCAATTTTTTCTCATGGAGTTGCTAAACAGCGTAACGGACGGACGGACAGGGTCGTGGCCGCGAGTATGAGCCATTAAATTCTTTCGCCTTAAAAAATCTTAGGAGGGAGTGTCCCGCGATAATCTTGAAGCTTAGTCATAAAAAGTAAAAAGGACAGAATCGGTCGTCCCGTGCACGATCACATCACGTGATAGCGTGAGGCGATTTCACCGCTGCACACGCGCATGCGCGGACCAGCGCGGAAAACTGGCTGTTGAAACAGGAGGCGGTAGCCGCACCGGGCAAATTACCTCTTTACTTTGAGACCAGTGGGCGCCGGACGCGCCAGACCTCCCCACACGACGACCTCGGGAGTCCTGTATGTCCTTTCCGGGAAGTGGAGTCCTCCCCCTCGAAGAGGAAGGAGAAAGAAAAGGCCCGGAACGGTCGTGGAGGGGACTGGGAGATGGGGTTTAGTAAGTTTGGTTGACTCGCCGTGGTCGGCGATGTAGCGTGCCTTTTCTCCTCCATGGAATAAATGGTGGTTTTCGCTCCCAGCTAACTTTAGCCAGGGTTAAAAAATATGGCGAGGCACTCCAAGACAACGTGACCAAAAGCACGTCGCTGGCTATTGAAAGGAGCAAGTCACACTAGTTTTTGTATTCAGCTAAATTGCATAATTAGTCGAGATTAATTAACCAACATCGCAAGCAGCGAATTTGGGCAAAAAATTCTAATCAGAAAGTTGCAGAACGGTCTGCAAAAAGTCCGACTGAATAATTTTTAGCTCTCCATTCATTACGTATTACTTCTTCGCTCACTGCAGATGCAGCTGGGTGTACTGCCGCTTAAAGGTGAGAGGGAAACGATGCAGGCACTGGCTGTGCTAATTACGCGACCAATAAGCGCTGCGTCTGCTTATCTCTATCATGAACCTCCGCGAGGGAAGCATACTGCTGGTGAAAACTCCCACAGGTAGCTCTTGCGTCGCTGCTTCGTCTCCTTTTAAGCGGCAGCACAACGGGATGAATGATTGGCCAGCAAGGGATGTGAGATGGGGGGTCGACGTATAGGTGCCAATAAACAGTATATATATGCATGTAATGACCTTTGTAGATTTTTAAGACATGTTCAGAAAGTTTTTGCGGACTTTGCGCGCCCCCTTCTTAAGCCTTAATATAAAGAAAAAGTTCACAAATTACGCCAGTAAATATGGTACAGTCAAACCCCGCTACAACGAATGCTGCTTCAACGAAATTTTCGCTTCAACGAAATATTTCAGATCTCCCGTCAGTTAGCCATAGAAAACAATGCATGATAGTTCTCACCACAAAGAATTATCTTTTCAGGTGCGTTTCTGCTTCAACGAAATTTTTGTTCAGTGGAGATGGGGTTAACATTTATTTTAGGACAAAACAAGCATAATGTTACCCGTCCGCATGTTCATAGCGTTTAATTTCACTGAAAACGCTTGTTGGAATTGTTGTGTGTCCCATAGTGCGTCGAGTGCAACTGGGTGGCACCATTTGATATCGTACGTCATATCGATAGAGAAGCGCAGCGGAGCCGGCCCCGACGCAGTGCGATTGTCCAGTGTTTCATTTGTGTTAGTGTGCTAGACTCGACGCCAGAATGGCAACGCAGTGCAGAAAGGGCAAGTTCCTTTCTTTGGAGGATAAAGCTCGCATAATCCGAGAGGCCTCAAGCGGGAGGAAGAAAGGTGACATCACTGCGAATTTCGGCATCTCCAATAGCACACTTTAGACCATTTTGAAGGCGAAAGACTCCATCACCGCAGCTCTTTCTTCTGAGATGTCCGAAGAACATCCGTCTTTCATTGGTGCGCACGACGACGACATCGCGATGCAGTTGTTGGCTGAGTGTGAAACTCGCACCACGACGCGCATGTCCACTAAAAGGACGCAAGCCAAGATTACAGCATTTTTTGGAAATAAATGATATTTTTGAACAGCGCAGTCAGATCTTAGTTTTTTGGGCTGATTTCGCCACAATGAAATTTCTGCTTCGACAAAATTTTTCACGCACCCCGTGAATTTCGTTGTAGCGGGGTTTGACTGTATTATGTCACTACATTTGTGTACACGGGGCGTGATATTATCCGTGGCTCGGTCGAAACTGCTTTTAACCTTGCACATTGGTTGACATAGGTTGAGTCAGCGTAGAGGTCGACTCCAATTATAAGTCGACTCCTCACCTCTGGAAGGTCATTTTTCGAAAAAAAGAAAGTCCACTCATAACCAGCAATATACAGTAAGTGCATGACTTGGGAGAATATGGTTGTTTTGACAATCTTGTGGAACTAATGCACACTGAGCCCATGAATGGTGCGGATAAAATGATTTTACAACAATGGGTGAGGCTCTGTCAGATGCAACAAGAATTTGGTGAATATACGGTCCCAAGACACCTACAAGGTATCCAACCAGCAGAGGATCGGAGAATAAATGGTAAAAGAGGCCAAGCTATTAGTGCTGAAGAAATGTCTCATCTGTCATCAAATAAGCCACAATACAGGTTAATGACATCCATAAGACCTGCCCTTTCAAAGGAAGTGCTTGAATTTAATTTCAAAGCTATAAAGCTATGAAAGAAGAAAAGTTCTTACTTTGCTGGCAAGAAGCAAGGTATGATTTTTCATCCTAAGCCAGAAATCAAGGCATTCAATATATAAATAACAGTAGCACACCCGTTTTCACATTCACATCTTGAGACGATCTAGTGAATTACTTCCAAGATTAAGCAATCCAAAAAATATCACGATTGTGCTATTAATCAGAAATTGCACAAGCCACTTCAGTGCATGATGAAAACTCCTCCAGCGCCCGTGTGCATTGGGTTTGTAGCTGCTCTTGTGGCAAAAGCCCGCAATCTATGCACAATCAGCAAAGTGTAAAGCTTGCATGCATAGTGTAACCACTTGTTAAGTGTGCATGCAACAGTAAAGTATAATTAAAATTCTGAGCCCTACAAGCAATGTACTCAAGTAATTCAATATCTTGCATGGCTATTTGCTTTGTTTTTTGAGACTGCGCAACCATTTCCAACCTGCACGTTGCATGCACCACCACATCATATGTATGAAGTTTGCTTTTCTCAATCATGCTGCACAGGTAATAACAAAATGTCGTCAACTGGTGCGATCTTGATTTTAATTACACACATAGAAGACAAACGAAGCACTAGCAATGGAGATATATCCGTGTTCTGTTGCACAAGGCTGTCATTGAGGGCACACTTCTTGCGTACAACCGCATTTCTTGAATTCTTTGCAGGCACTTGCCTAAGGCTTTAGCACAGCATTGGTAGCATCATTCACATCACTGGATTAGAGGGTCCACTTGGATCAATGGGCCTGCTGGGATCAGTAGGTCCAGCAGGATCAGTGGGTCCACTGGGATCAGTGGCTTGGCTAGGATCAGTCGCTCTGCTGGAATCAGTTGGTAAGCTAGGATCAACTGCCTTGCTGGGATCAGCTGACTCACTGGGATCAGTTGACCCGCTGGGATCAGTTGACCCGCTGGGATCAGCTGACCCGCTGGGATCAGCCGACGGATTTGGAGCATTATTCTGACACTCCCGCGACTTGGCCCTGGCCAACTGGTGACGACGTGCTTCCGCCAACTTTGACAGGAATTTCGCCTGCAAAAGAATGTGCTCCTTTATTGCCGTGTCAAACATAACACGAATGTGACTCTATAGTTCAGATCACCATAACTTGGTATGCTTAAGTTACCTGACACTCACCAAAAGCACATAAAAATGAATTTTCGCACTGTTCAACATTTGCACAACATGAAAGAAAAGCCCAAATTATAAACTGGAACAGACAAAAGCAGCCTGGAAAACATTACATGTATGAAGGCTGCATTCTGTAATGCACAATGAAATCTCGTATATCAGCTTCCTCTTAAGGGATGCAATTTCTGGAAGCGGGTTGCCGACATTGTAGTACACACAAAAAGCCGTTGCATGTTGTCAACATTGCACAGTGTATCCCCATAACTCACAATGGGCACGATAGCTTCCATCATGTCCTACTTCCCTTTGTTGAATGTGCCCGCAGCATCAGTGTGAGGCACAGATTCAACGATGTTGTTCGGTGACACTGCAATACGCACGGTGATGTTGTCATTGGCATTGATGAAATGGAAAAGTTATTGGCAGCTGCAAAGTGCCAAAGTACAGGTCATCCCCGATCAAGATCACCGCTTCATCAATAGAGGAAGCATCACTTGACCTAAAGCTGCAGTACTTCATTTCATTTCATTTATTGAACCCTCAGGGCCAAAGGCATTAAAAAGGGGAGTGGTTACAAAACAAAAATACATAAATAAATACAATGCATATTACAGAATAAGTATTATCATCCTCCTGTAATACAATGTTAGCTAGTGCAGAACGAAAATGCTGGTTTCGATTATGTCGACGATATCTGCGGGAAGGCGATTCCATTCACGTGATGTACGAGGCAAGAAAGACTGAAATGCCGTTTTAGTGTTACATGTTTCAATGCCAACTTTGTGACGATGATCAATGCGATTTGACACGTCTCTGGGGGACGAAATGAGGGAATCGCGTAGCGTGGGGTGATGGCATAGTTTATGAAAAAGGCTCAAACGAATTGTCTGCCGGCGGGATGCTAAAAGAGGTAAAGAAAGATTAGCTTTCATGCTTGTTACACTTGCGGTACGGTTAAAGTTGGACAGGATAAAACGAGCAGCGTTATTTTGAACCAGCTCAAGCAAAGTTATTAGTTTTTCATGATGCGGATCCCACATCGCTGCGGCATATTCCGGATTAGAATGTATTAGTGTTTTATAAAGCAATAATTTCAAAGAAGATGGAGTTTTGGAAAAGTTACGGCGCACATAGCCCAACATGCAGCTTTGTTAGTAATGTACTGAATATGGCGCGTCCAGTTAAGGTCAGCAGAAATATGAACACCCAGGTATTTATATGAAGTAACCGCTTCTAAGGCAACGTTATTTAGGTAGCACACAGGCGGAGAGTTGGAACTTCTTGATATTTGCATAATTTTGCACCTATTAGTATTAAGTTCCATAAGCCATTCATTACTCCAAAAAGAGATGTTATAGAGATCACGCTGGAGAATGTTAGCATCGTCGGGGGATTTTATTTCGCGGAAAACAACACAGTCGTCAGCAAACAAAAGAATGTTAGATGATACAATGGAAGGGAGATCATTGATGTAAATAAGAAATAAAAGGGGCCCAAGCACTGACCCTTGTGGCACGACCGAGTAAACTTCGCTGAAAGGTGAGTTGAAATTACCTCTATTAGCGTAAACGAACTGCGATCGGTTAAGAAGAAAGTATTCAATCCATTTCAGAACATTGTAGTCGATATTCAGTTGGGTTAGCTTTAAAAATAATAAGCGGTGACATACCTTGTCGAATGCTTTCGAGTAATCTAGGAAAATGCAGTCAGCTTCTGATGCGCGACCTAAATTTTGGTGAAGTTTGATGGTGAAGCTGGCAAGTCGGGTTTCGCAAGAAAATGACCTTTGAAAGCCATGCTGTGCGGGTGTAAAAAACGAATTAGACTCGAGAAAGTTCACAAGGTTAGTGAAGATGACATGTTCTAATAGTTTGCAACAAGTACTAGTGAACGAGATGGGGAGATAATTTGTTGGGGATGTTCTATTTCCTGATTTGAATAATGGAACCACCTTCCCGACTTTCCATTGTGTTGGCAGAATGGAACTATCGAAAGTCTGCTGAAAAATCTTTGAATGAGAAGGCAATCATGTCTGCACAGACTTCGTCCCATGCACTGACTATGTAATGCATCGTGTCAAGGAAAGCTTTTTGTCTGCCTGTTTGTAGTCCATTCGTTAAAGCCAATGTTAGACCAAAAACTTCAATGAGCAAGGACAGACAGCACGACTTCGACTTAGCAGCAAAAGATAATGTCGCAAGTACAAACAACAGCTCAGGTCTGTGGCGCAATGCCAGAGAGATGGAGCATAGTGCTCTGCGGTGGTGCCTGTGGTGTGCTCAAGAACGCAGAGAATCTCAGTTTTGCATTTTAGACAAGTAAAATTGATCGACATGGTATTGTATTTACACATACACAATGCGAGGCTGGAGTTAGAGGTGCCACGAAAGTTTTATACTACGATTATATATTATATATACAATAATATTATATTAGGATAATATTATGATTATACACACTATTGCAACACCAAACGCGCACTACGCGAAAGCTGCTTGTTATGGTGGGTCGCCATGCTGTAGACGACATGGATTTACAATTAATTCTGATCAAATCAGAAAAGTACATCATCCAAACTTGGTATTGAAACAGCTAGGCTGTCGTATGCTACCTCTGCAACAAATTCCGCCATGAATACACGAGCAGTTTAAACGAGAGAAACATTTTATGGAGCGAATTTAGCCTTGCAACAGTCGATATATATTCTTATAGAATTACAGTTATAACATGATCATATCCTGTTCAAGCCACCTACAGCAAAGGGCTCAGAAAAAACGGAGACAGCATGCAAAAATATGGAAGCAATGGATACATCTATACTGTTTTCGGGGGACTTCAGAAATGAGCAGGAAATCTTCGAATCAGCAACGCCTCTGACACGCTAGTGCGTGCAGTACACCCCCACCCCCCCAACCCCTTGCAGCAGCGGCTGCCGTCATGGCTGTGCCATCACTCATTCGTGTTTCGCATTGGCCAGTCCTGCACTCGTTCACCTTTCTTCTTTCCATTCCCTACTCCACTCTGCTCGTTCACTGCCTCCTCTTCCTCGAAGACCTATGCTGCCTTCCTTCCACGTTCATGACCACCCTGTCCTTTGAACGTGCATGCCGCGTGGCTCCAAGGGCATCAAGAAGGTGGCTTCTCCTAGTGGCTCGCGGAACTAGCATTGAAGACTGCTGTAGCTATTTTGAGGAGGGAGAAAAAAAAAGCCCGCTATATTCGTGTTCACTTTACGAATATTACGCGAGATGCATTCTCACACCGATGAACTACGGAAAAGAACTCGTGTTATACTCATGTTAATACATTACTTTTCTTTCAACACTAATTATTTAAGAGCTGATAAGCATCCTTACTGCACGTTATCTAACATTAAAAACTCCAGCTAGTCTTGTTTTAAGGCATACAGCTTACTTGTCCCATTGAGCAAAAACTGTGTGCGTGTGTGTGTGCTAACGCTCGATGGCACCCACGAAAGATAGCGTCCTTATGCAACCAGGCAGGTGGTGGTTAATTAATGAATGGTTGTGTGTCGTCCCAAAGTGTACAATGTCCCACAATGTCCCAGGGCACTGACACACTGCTTAACCGCTGCACCACTGCACCAGGAATGTTATGAAGACTTCCAGGGATCTATGAACGTCAAGTAGAGACAGACCAATTCTGCACATATGGGCATTAACCCATTAGCTATCGCATCATGACCTTAAGGCAGAGCGCGGGCCGCGATACGGCAGCAACTGCCTCCACGAAGTCAGCGTGCAGATCAGAAGGGGGGTGTGGCGGCGTCGTGGCTGTGGCTACATGGTCATGCAGAGGTAGAATTGCCAGCTGTGTGGCATCGGGTCACATTTGAGAGCAATGTCGAAAGGAAGGAATGGCGGACAGATACAGGACTAGGCAATGTGAAACACAAAGCAGCGGCATCATGGCGGTGATGGCTGACGCTGCTGCGAGGTATGCTGTGCGCAATAATGCGTCACAGGCTTTGCTGCGCACAGCTGTGTCTCAAGCATCTGAAACACTATTTCTCAACGTATCCATAGCATCTGTAATTCAATATGCAGTCCCCCCCCCCCTTTTTGTTCCTGGGGGAAGAGGCTGCTCAGTTAAGGTTGGCCTTAATGGTTTGAGGTAGGGTTACAATCATAGCGACATTCCCTTCAAATTTTTTTGATGTCTAAGACTCCTCTTGCGTTACATTGGTGCAAATATCAATTATGTAAAGTTAGCTTATTTTCCAATCATTATGTCGCTGCCACCAATATCCGTAAGCGAAAATGACATCAAAAAATAGAAAGTGCCTGTTAACACACTATTCTCCGAAAAATGCTCAAATCTGCAATTTTACTAGAATTGTGGGAAACTACGCGCATTACTCTCTATTAACACAAGAGCAAAGTATTGGCATTACAAATGTGAACTACAGCTGACGTACCTGCCCAGAGATGACTATGGCATTTACTCTTTTCATGTGTGCCCCACATCTGTACTGATGCAAATGATTTTTCCTTATTCTGCCATTAGTGGCAATATACCACTTTGCTGCCAATGCTCAGCCAGTAATTTAGCAGCTATATTCAGAAACAAGCTTCAAGTTGGCCTGTGCAGTTAGGTTATCACTTTCTTACCATAAAGAGGTTATTTTCACTGAAAAAGGAGCCTGTACAAGTGAGAAAAGGCCAAATGTGTAATATGTACATGTATCGGTGTCACAGCGCAATTTTACAAACAAGTTGTGATGATGTTAGTGCAGTTTTTGAAACAGACCTCTGCGGCTGCCGTTATCTTCAAACAGCGATCATGGAGTCGCTTCTGGTATTTACGTCAAGCATTTGAAACGAGTGCTAAGAAAATTTTTTTTTCAGTTTTGAACGCAATTTTCTCCGTCACATATCTGCCCTTTGGTGTCAAACAGGCGACAAAGTAGCCACAAGGATGCAAGAAATCAACTTTTCCTAGGAACTAATGGAGCTGTTCTTGAGTGACCTGAAGGCTTGCCTTTCTCATCACAGTTTTTATTAATAAAGGATACCCACCATGCTGTAGGTCTGTCATCTCTCCCCTCAAATGAAGGGGAAGGAGCCTTTTTTTCCTGTAGTGCTCACAAAGATGAGATATATCAGAAGATTTAATTTCAAGTAAAGCACACGGGGGGGGGGGGGGATTAAAAAAAAGGAGCAAGATCATGGGCATACCTTGGCGCTCATGTGCTCATTGTACGATGCTCGGCTGCCCCTGAAGTCCCATTGGAACCTAGGATACTGCGAGGACATTGTGAGGCCCAGGTAGTGGTACTTCCAGCGGCGACCCCCACAACTGGCATCCTTGATGAGGTGGTGCGCGCTGTTCAAGGGCGGTGGGGGAAAGGGAAACGGCAACATAAGGTTGGCACTGGTGGGCACATCATTGCAGCTGCTTGCCATGTTTTCGGGCAATGTGCAAGGCATGGTGAGAATAACCTGCGAGCACAATGAGTCGACAGACTCAAACCAAGGCACAATCACTCGGACCAGGAGTTATGAATTTTTCACCCTCAGGGAACCACAACAGCTTTTCAAAAACGTAAACGTGTCGAGAAACTTCACGCATCTTGCCTCCTGTTTGTTCAAAATTAACACGCACGCAAGAAGAGCACGTAGATCAGGGCTATCAAACACGTGGCCTGCCGGCACTCCAAGTTTCATCTTTTATGCTGAAAGCTCATGCCAGCTTCACAAGTCAGCTTCACCACCAGATTTGTTTTCCAACTAAAATCGACCAAAAAGTTACATCCACGGAGAGCACTGATCCTTTGCGGACTGGAAAAGAGTTAGGGTTCCCCTAATCTGCATTATCTTCAAACGGATGTCAGCTGCCTTCCAGAGCGCACAAGGAGCGATGCGCCCGACAACCCTCTCTCTCTCTCTTTCACCCCTCCGCACCCCTGAACCAAACAACAAACGCACTCCCAAAACACGGGAACAAAGGGACAAAAGTCCGCCACCTTCCCTTTCCTGCATAGTCTTCGCTGCAGAGCCCCCAAAACTGTCTGGAAGTGGACAATTTCCACAACACAGTGGAAATCTCTGGTGCAGAAATTGAAAGGCAGTAACTTCCTACCTTTCCCTCTAATCCTGACCGTGGGTCACTAACTTTCGTCTTGTAAGACGGGAAAGTACCAAGCTGGTATTAAAAGGCATGGACGATGCACTTCCCTTAGCCACGGCACAGGTAATCTGTAAATTGACCGATTACCCATCTCCCGGGGCGTTCCAGCAACAGCATTATTTTGTTAATTCAGTAAAATAACATTCCGAAGATGAGACGGGCAACCACAGGTGACTAACGAAAGATACGAGGACGCTGAGGGCACACCTCGGATTGCACACAAAGCCTCCATATGTGAGTAGGCCGGTACAGCTACAAAGTTTCTATATTTAAGGGGGGGGGGGTAGGAGTTGTGCCTGCAGCTCTTGTTAAGTTCTCACCTCCTTACTGAAAGGAGGACAAAAGATGCCCATCTATCATTTATTTCTTGCTGCTCGATCAACCTGCGGACTTCCTGACTGCCAGCAACTTTACGAAAGGAATGGTGAGAGCAAGCTTAATTATTTCCCATCTAATTGCAAAATCTGCAAAACCTTTCAGCAATGGGTGATTTGTGAAAAAATGTTTGTCAGAAGCAGCAGGTGCTATCTGTACCAGCATAAAAAAGGAATTCAAAAAGATAAGCCTTTCACTCAATAGGGTTGCGAAGGGAATTACCGCGATAGGCCATGGCATTGAAAATGCCTTAGTGAACCGATGTCAGGAATTCGAAGCCTTTCCCCTCACCGTTTACGAAAGCACTGACAATAGATAATGACCAGTGTACCATCTTCATTAGATGTGTGGACAAAAACCTCATCAACGTGACAGAAGAACTACTGGACATTGTCCCAATGGAAGGCACCACTACAGGAGCGGACATCATTTGGTGCTTGAAGGGGTTATTAAATGCACCAGCTTGAAGTAGGAGTGGATGGTGTGTGTGGCAACCAAACGTGATCTGTCAATGGTCAGAAGCAGGAGTGATCTTATAGGACATTTGCGAATGAAGCTTGAAGGGCTCAGAGCCACTGAACAGTTTGTGGTGGTGCACTGCACCTTACACCAAGAAGCCCTATGCAGCAAGACACTGAACATGAAATCTGTCATGGACACTGTGCTGGGCCCGGTGAACTCCATAAAGGGACTATGCAATGAATAAAAAGTCGCTTGTAAATGTTTTCATTGCTTAGAAATGATGCTAAGAAGCATTCATACCAGTATGAGTCTTTGGAACTGAGCTGGCAATTTATTATGAATTTTTAAAAACCGTGTTTTTTAAAATTCGCGGGCCGATTGGTGTGCTCGTAGTGACCGATTTGAAACTAAAATCGTGAAAAAAAGACGTTACTGTACCCATGACGTCACCAGGCCACCACACGCTGTCATTGGCTGGAGCCACGGCAGCCACGACGTCACGGGCACACTTCCGGTAGCCGTGAAAATCGTCTGCTCGTGCCGCCGCGCAACCCTCTCGGGCAAGCGCGAGCCAGGGCATTGCCTTCGCGCATATGGTTCAATTTTCCTCCGCCGCCTCCTTCTGTCGGGAGTTCCGGAGCCACTCGCAGTGGCTCGCGGAGTCACAGCTGTCGTCACTGGTGTCGTGAACGCATAAGGCTCGATGCCCATCGCGGCCGTAAGAGCGAGCAGCCACGCCTCGAGGTCCGGGTCCATTAGTGCTAAATACAACTGACGACAAGCAAAGAAACCCGACGCGCGCGCGCTGCAATCACGCCGCCGACGCTGCTGCTGGGGTGCTAGGAGCGACAACCGGAAGTTGCAAAAGGAACGTCAGCGAATGACGTATTCATGGGCTGGGCCCACTCCCAGAGCTGTTTCCTTTATTTTTGTCTGGTGCCCCGCGTGTACGAGTTGAGGGGGTAGAGGAGGAGCGTAATTTTTACTCTGCTATATTCTTTGTTGCTATTGACGCTAGCTTAAAATTCATTGCGTGGGGTGACGAATGATGAAATGCCTATCTCTCGTGTGCTTTACATAATCTCAATTAATTTATTGCACAGTCCCTTTAATTCAAGAGCGCTAAACCACCATCAGTTCACCTCTTTGTTACAAGAGGAAGAATGCAATCTTAAGAAAATCCTATACCACATGGATGTGTGCTGGTTGAGCTGCGGAAAAGTGATGAAGACATTTTTACTCAGAAAGGAAGTTGACAGTTTCTTGAAGGAGGAAAATCAGCCAACAGCCATCTGATGAGCAGTGGCTTCGTTACCTTGCAGTTCCCACAGACATATGTGATCACCTAAACACCTTGAACGTAAAACTTCAGGGAAAACATAAAATGGTAATGAAAATGACTGAGGATGTTCGTGCATTTCATGCAAAATCACAACTCTGACAATGCCAGATAAAAGCGAATAACCTAGATAACTGTCCAACTCTCAAATCAGTAGGAAACGCGGCCCAAAAATCTTGCGATGCTATACAGATTTGCTCCGCAATCCCAAGGAAGAATTCAAAATTCGGTTCAAGACATCTGCAGCTTCTCCAAACAGTTCGAAATTTTCTCTGTGCCCTTCGTTGTGTGATCCTACGATGTTCAGCCCAAGTTACAAATGAGCTTAATGAACTTCAAGCAAGCAACACATTACGATACAAGTTTGAAAACGTAGGTATCCTGGAGTTCTACGCTTTTTTTAGATAGACAATTTTTCCAACTCTGTGGCACCAAGCGAGAAGCATCATTGCATCCTCAGGGCACACATCTGAGCGAGCACCTCTTCTCTTTATTGAAAGTGAACAAATCTGCACTGCGTTCAAGGATGACAGACAACCACCTCGGAACCACCATGCGAATCACTCTGCACAGGGCCTAATGCCAGATTTGCATCCCTTGTCGCTGTTAAACGTTCTCAGACCTCAAGCCAGCAGCATGCTTAGAAGTGAAGGGCAATTCCTGTGATTAAAAAATAAAAAGACTTCATGACAAGGCCAGTTATCTCCATAGTTTCTTCTTTTATACACTGCAAGATTGATGCTATTTACACCCCCCCCCCCCTTCAAAAAAAAAAAAGCCCTTGATATTGACCCCCTCCCCCTAATTGTTATATTTTTTTCTGGCTTCTGGCCTGTGGGAGATAAACTTTCTCAATGTGGCCCCTGTCAAGAGCAAAAAAAAAAAAAAACAGGGATGAGTAAAACACTGGACTAAGAAAAGGAGACGTTAATTGGCACGTGGCACTTGAGAGAAAGAGAAGAGGGAAGAAAAGAGAGTGGCAGTGGTATGTTTGGAAGAGATGCAGAAGACCATGATGAAACTGAAAACCAGGCAGAAGTAGAAGGAAAACGAAGTGGAAGTATAAAAGGAGGGGTGGCGACATGGACAGGAGGAGGAACGGACATTGGCGCATGACCGTAAGCTGCTGCAGGAGGTGTTCGATCGTGAGGTCTACTGACCAGGTGTGGTCCCCACTGGGTGATGTCCCAGTCCCGTGGATCACAACGTTTTGACCCCGTTTTTGGAACGCGGGCCCTGTGTCAACGCCTCCGGAACGACGACTCAGCCAGCAGCTGTTGCTATCTCCCAGACCTCGTCACCGGTACGAGGATGCTCCAACGCCAACATCCAGCTAAGGCAACGTAGCAGCACCGACTCTCTTCACCTGATCCTCCTCAACGCTCTTCTCGTGGAACAGTGACATCGCTTGAAACAAGGTACCACCTGAGGTTTTTGTCTGTACTCCACGTCTGAGATAGCGTATGAACCACCCGCATTTGGTAGAAAGACTGTATGAGTGTGACTTTGTGATTTACGCGCAAGGACCATTAGTGTGGTAGCACTGCGGTGCTTTCTGTACCGTTATCTTGGTCATATGTGTAGTGCACTGTTTTCTTTGTTGTTCAGTCAGGTATAAAGTGTGGCGTCTTAAGTTTTCCCTTCGATGCCTTCGCTCTGCTTTATAGACTTGCACGCACACAGAGCGCTTACCATTCTACAACGTAAGCACACTTTTCCGTGACACCCGCATAGCAATATGAGTTTGAAACTCTGATGTAGATAAATGGCACTTAAAAAAAATGCCCCAACTTTGATTTAATAATGCCTGGTTACAGAGCAAACCAGTCTTCTACAAGCAGTTACAACAATAAGATTAAACTCAAAATATAGCTGGAAAAGAGAAGGTAGGGCTAAGGCCATGCATGGATTTAGGTACAATTGCGGTTGAAAATGCATGGCCCACAGTTCCGGTCGCAGGATGTGACTGCGGGGCTTCATCGCGGGGCGCTGCTATTTCCGTAGGGTTCTCGCTGCTAGGGCAGATCAAGGGATATCAATCTTCACCCTCACTCCTGCTCGGGTGCATCAGACGCTTGATAAATTGCAGGTGCGGCGTTCAGTTGTTTTGCCGCTGACGATCCGTATAGTGTGCGCCCTGGATGTCCACTCAGCTTCGCTTTCAGAGTGGGGACACCCTTTTTACGATCTCGCACCACCGTTTCCCCCTTGCAGAGGCATGCTGGGTCCCACGCGCCGGTCGCATACTTCGCACTATGTGTATGATGCGGTTTCTCCGCGGTTGCATGGCGACTGCAAAAATGCGACTGAACTGGAATAGGCAATGCATAGTTGTTTCGCTCGTGGCAGTAATGTTCTGGCACTTCTGAGTATGTTTTATGCACAATGCAGTCGCTCCAACTACATGGCAATCGAAGTTATGAGGGACTGCTGTGTTCCCCAGTCACTGGCAGCACTGAGAAAGATTGCGGTAATTCGGTCTTCCTTCGTAGGCATAATTAAGAGTATCAGGCTTGTCGAATTCCGTAGCATTAGGCTGCATTTGTTGCTCGAACATAAGGACAGTTCATAAAGGCCCTAAGTTTCTCAGGTATGCCAGCAGTGAGGAGGATGACCTGCCAAATAAAATATTTCTACGTACTTTACATCTGCATTTCGAACATTCCCTGGGATCACTTTGTCTTATTACTGCAGCACATGTCAAGATTTTCATGCAATCATGGCAAATATCTCCTCTAAATGGTCCATCACCACACTGCTCTGGGGTGGACAGCTGAGGACACATCTGAAACCAAATGGTCGTATTTTCTGAACTGTTTCTCTTAGTGCCTTGCTCTTCAAAAAAATCATACAGGCGGTTGAGTTTCTTTGAGGAAGGTGTTGACTACAAGCAAACTGATGGTACGCCTACATCTAGCGCTGATTTGTAGCTGCTAAGTAGCCTTACTATTTGAGAACAAATGTAATTAATACGTTCATTTTTTCTCATGCACTATGAAACCTCACAAAATTGGTCCCTGATACCATTACGTTTGAATCCATTATCCCCGCAAACTAACAAAAGCGAGTCGCAGTAACACAGGCCGCCTTTCTCGCTTCCAGGGAACCATAAGCACCAGTTGCCAAGAGACACTGGCTTGTTGCCTTGGCTTGCTGCCTGGCTCGATAGTCATCTGGCAAGGCAATAGATCTCTCATGAAGCGATGGGTCAGGGCTCATTGGAAAACCCCATTTGACACAAAGTGTGCAGAAAAACATGGTCGAGTGAACATGACAAACAAGCTCTCATTCCTGCTGCTGTCATCAAGGGAGGAAAAAATAAGAAGTAAGCTGTAGGAGGTGCCTGGCCAGAAACATGCGTGACGAGTTTTACTGATGTGGCTGCATGACACCAACAAAAGGGACCTTTTTTCCCCAACAGTGGCTTATTTAAAAGTAATATAAAAGGAAGGGAAATAAAGCACTACTTGGGAAGAAGGCTCCTTTTGTTAGCATCACGCAGCCATGACCTTAATTATTTTTTTATTTATTAGATACTGCGAGCCAAAATATGGCCCAAGCAGGAGTGGGGTAGACACAAAAGACCTCGGTTACACAACTTTGCATACTAACGTGCAGCAGGTACGTACGGCACCAGGATATTCGTAGTGAGCTGGTGCAAAGAACTGGAGGGGGTGGGGGTGGTGGTAAAATGGCTTCATGGCACAGAGATAAAATAAACAAACTGAGCAAAAACTTTGTGGCGCAGAGATAAAAAAATAAACTGAACAAAATGCAGCAGCAAGAGCTTCTAAATAATGCGTGTCTGCCCTGTTGGTAAATGCCTTTGTCGTCAGGTCCTGAAGAAAACGCTCGGCAAATTTTGTTGTGGCCTTGAAGATTTTATTACGTACTTGCCTTTTGGCTTTCCCAGCCTATGCAATTGGCGCATGCGTTTTGGTCTGGTGGACAAAACATGCGACTTCTGATAGCACACTGCAGAAGGCACGATGTGTACCAAGGTCGCTGCAATTGGCAGAACAAAGGCTGCGACGCGTAACGAGCAGCCTCTAATCGAGAGAAGAAAGGCGGCGGAGAAAGCTTGAAACATGCAAAACGGAGGCGAAAGTGGACAAGTTCGCCCATCGGGCCATGCCCCTTTGATTGAAGTGAGATCGTATTGTGTGTGTGTGGTGCAGCAGCCGGAGATCAAGCTGTGAGGGCTGTTGTGTTCCAGTGTGTTCTGCCCACACTAATAAGGACGGCGGCTGTCTCGCTTTGCTCGGGACAGCGCAGGCAGAAAAAGCTGGGCATCACAGTTAAAGCAAGATGGTTGGAAACCAACAGGATGCTCCAAAGTATACGAAGTAAGCATGCGAAAGGGTTGCTTTCTAGAACACTTTGTACGAGGGGCGGAGATTTAATGCACAACTTTGTATTCTCGTAATAATTGAAATTAGTAGCCACCAACGGCAACTTCTTGCACTTAACAGGGAACTAGAAGCTGTCTGAATGGCAGTCTTGGTGAATATGCAACTGCAGCTCGAAACTCCTAATCCTGCTTATTGCAAAAGTAATCAAATGTAGAGTCTCCCAGTCAACAGATTGCAATGGAACATGCTATGCCCGTTGCGAGAATGTGACGACTGTTCTCAAGGCACCGGGTTTCTCGGCAGATGAGCTGCGAAAGATAACATACTTTAGCATAACTAATTCTGATTCACTCTTTAAACAATCTCTGGTAGCACTCTGTCTTGGCATGACACCAAATTTGCGCAATTCCACACAGTAGCGGCAGTTTTCTCTCAAAATGGCCTGCCGCTGCATTGTGCTCAATGTAGCCGAACGGGAGTGTGAGACCCAACATGCCGCCATCAAGAGGGGTGTTCTCGCCCTGAAAGCGGCGCTGGCCATCGAGGCGCCCTAGGTCAGTACAAAGGAATGAACCCCAGTGCGCGTCCTTCGAGTACTTTTCAGCACATGCTTGCCAGCTCCACCAGGTTGTGTTCGGCCGTTCAGGTAAGTGCACGGCGCGTATGCCTGGAAAGTGTCCAAGTTGGGTTTGCACTCCATGCTTAAGCACGCCTCGCACCCATGTAAGCCGCGCTCCTGTGCCTGGCACTTGACTGATGGCACAAGAGTATTCCGGCTCTCAAAAAAACTATAGCAGGTACTTAAGGTATTTACATGCTGTGAATGCAAAAGCGCGGTTGTTAGTTGGGTATTCACAACAAAGTGGTCAATGTCATCAATTTGTAATCACAGGCACCCTAAAGGCCTTTGCCTTACATGCCGTCACCCTAAAGGTTTTTACCTTAAAGGCCTAAGGGTCTTAATCATTATCTTTACTCTTATTCTTTACCTCAAAGGCCTTTATCATTACCATTAGCCTTATCACTGTAACTTTAACCTTATAATTAACTAGCGTTAACTACTGGCTACCTATCGATTATCAGCTGTCTATCTTACGATTGTGTTGATGCTGTCATGAGGTTTCTAGACGACACCGGATTTTATTACCAATGAGCCACATAATGCTTTCACATTAAATAGAAAGGAAAGTGCACTTCGTCTGTAGCAGGAGATATCAATACGCAATCAGAAACAAGTTCACTTGGTGAACCTGGCGGCAGCTTGACATGACAACTTGTTCTACCCTATTTGTTGAGCTCCTTCGTGCCCCCACACACTGTGCCCAGGCATTATCACGCAGGGCAAGCGGCACAAATGGAAGCCAGGCACTTGTAAGGGAAAGTAGAAGCGGCAGTGGCGAACCGCTTGCTCTCCCCTTCACTACGGCTGAGCAGCAAAAGAGGCAAAATGGAGGTGCCCTCCTGCGTACTGACCGTCAGATGCAAAACAGTTGAATGCCGCACTGGAAATTTACCGAGCCTCTC
Source organism: Amblyomma americanum (assembly GCA_030143305.2). Classification (NCBI taxonomy): domain Eukaryota; kingdom Metazoa; phylum Arthropoda; class Arachnida; order Ixodida; family Ixodidae; genus Amblyomma; species Amblyomma americanum. The sequence continues at coordinate 269,224 of JARKHS020026157.1, read as the reverse complement.
ATGTGCCCGAGCGAGAGTGAGGGTGAAGACTGTTGCCACTTGGTGCACCCTCGCAGCGAGTGCCTGATGTTACCCCACGGAGATAGCGCCATGGTGCGGCCGCAGACATGGGCCATGCATTTTTGACCGCAATTGTACCTGGGGAACCCAAAGGGCTCTCCAAAGAATCCAAAGGCTCCACAGAGCCCAGACTGAGAATTCCCTACCTTTGATCACATTTATCCACTATTTTAAGTGGTTAATAATGGAAGCTTTTTCATGCACCAATGAACAGCTGATACTATACTATGAAACTAAGAATACTATAGCTTGTGGGTCCCTAACAACCATATTCCTCCATAATTAGCTTCTGATATGGCCTCCAATAATTATGCAATTGCTACCGACTCAGCAAGCAATGTCTACTTACTATAGCCAAATCTCGCTACTATGAACACCACATTAATGAATTTTTCAAATTAAGGAATTTTTTCAAAATACCCATTAAACTTCGAATATTTTCAATGTAAAAATATTTCAGAACTACGAATTTCACTATAGCGCATATTTCAGAAAAACGTACGCGATTTATCCTGCCCTGTAAAATCAAGGAACATTAGTATTACAAATTTGGCTAAAATTAACAGTGTTGCAACCATCGTGTGAATCAGAAAATGCCGTTTCTATGGGCATTAGGCTCCGAGGGCAGTAGCTATCATGATCACCATGTCTAGCGCCAAGTGCTAGCGCCACCACAAGGCTGTGGTTTAATGTTCAGAAGCCTAGCAGGCCTATCTGCCTTTTTCTCTTTTCTCTCTTTGGGTTGGGTGTCGGTAACCGTTCAGTAATTGTTCGCGCGAGTGCTTTTTTCGTTGTGCATGATCTTAGAGCGAAGTTCGTGCATGATTCAACGATGAATGCAGCTAGTGATGGCACCAAGAAGAAGCAAAAACAGTTTTCGCTACAGAAAAGAGTGGACATACTGCAAGAAATTGACGCAGGCCAAAATAAAATTGACCTGTGCAGAAAGCGTGGCATCGCCCCATCGACGGTCGCGACCATTTTGAAGGATCGAGAAAGATCCCCAAACTTCACCGGGAGTCGCAACTTGCTCCTCCGAGGAAACTGTTGCGACTGGGAAACTTTTGAAAATGTGGACGAAGCTGCTGTCACATGGTTTAAAGATGCCAAACTGCGAAACGTTCTCGTCTGGCCAAATGCTGCAAGAAAAAGCTTGCGAATTTGCTGATGCACTTGAAATAACTGGGTTCGACGCAAGTGTGGGTTGGCTTTTCTGTTTCTGTCAAAGAAACGGAATAACTTGGCAGGTAGCCTCGGGTGAGGAAAAGGCTGCTGACAGAGAAGGCGCTGATTCCTGGCGAAATGATCATTTCTGAGAGGTAGCTGAATATTACTCTGAAGACGATATTTTCAACGCGGACGAGACCGCATGTTTTTATCAGCTGCTTCACTTCATCAGCTGATGCACTTCAAAGGACAGCAGTGTAAAGGAGGGAAGAAGTAGCGTCTTCGCGTGACCGTCCTGCTCAGCTGCAATGCAACACGCGCGAAAAAAATTAAGCCGTTTGACATAAGCAAGCAAACAAAGCCTCGCTGCTTGAAGAACGTGATGTCAGCAGCGTACGACTACCGTACGAACACGCATGCATGGATGACGAGAGAATTGTTTCCGAGTGGCTGCTCAAACTCAACAACCCAATGAGGAAGAATGACCGAAGAATTATTTTGGTTGTTGACAACTGCTCAGCTCACATTATGAATGTTCGCTTGATGCACATTTGCCTGGAGTTTCTGCCGCCAAACAACACGTCTTTGCTGCAACTGCTAGACCAAGGCATCATAAAGAGCGTGAAGGCAGAGTTTTGCAAGCGTCTTGTGCAGCGGTTGCTTATCAACCTCTGCCTAAAGCAGCCGACTGCAATAAGTATTTGTCAGGCAGTGAAAATGCTCGTAGGAGTTTGGTGCAACTTGAAGGCCGCCACCATTAGCAACGGTTGGTGAAAGGCAGGGCTCCTGAAAGCATCAGTGCATCTTGAAGACGACCTAGAGGTGATTGAAAGCAACCCGTGAGACCTGTGGGCTGAGCTTGCGGAACTGCTGCCCACCGTCTCTTCGTTCGACGACTACGTGGACGGACAGCGACAGCGCAGCACTAGCCTCGGCTGACTTGATAACCGAGGAGATCATTAACAGCGTTCGCAACGTCTCCAGTGATCTTGACCGCCCAAAGGAAGATGACTGTGGGTCATGGAACACTGAAGAAGAGGAGGTCATATCGAACTGTGACGTTTTAGTGCACATGAACAAAGTCCGCACTTTCATCGCATAGTGCAATGACGTACCCGATGAGGTGTTGTGCAAAGTGGAAGGTGTGGAGGCATTCCTAATCAGCCATGTGCGCTGCATGCGGCAGAAGAAAATAACTGATTTTTCAAATAAAGTATCTTTGAAGTGAGTGCAACATATTAATTTGAGAGCTTGCTTGTCTACATACTTGTCTACTGCTGAGGTAGGTCAATTTCATTCCTAGGTTTGACCACTGGCTTATATCTGCGTTTTTCATTACACTGATATTTCAAAATAACGAACGATTTTTGGCAGACCCGAGTGATTCGTTATATCGTGATTTGACTGTAGCCATTATCTCATTTCTCAACATTAAGGACAATTGTTATTGCGTCTGTCTAAGCTAACAATGTGAAAGACGCGGGACATGAACAAAGAAGGTGAACATGAACACAAGGACATTTAAGACACAGAACCAGCCCGTGTTTACCTTGCCCTTGTCTCACGTCATTTGTGCTAATAGCTTTGTTCTCTCAGTCTCCTATACCAACACTAGTTTCACGACTTCTGGCCAGCGCTTGCCAAAGTCATTCTCTACTGCTCTACAGCATTCCACGAACTCACTTGAGGAAGTTAATGATCTCTCGGCGCAACTGCTTGCCCAGACGGTGGTGCTGCTCCCGCTCAAGCAAGCGCCTTGCAGAAGGGGCTGCAGTTCTTCTGAGAACTGAGGGAGCTTGTGCCCTTGCAGCCACTTGTCGTCCTGCAAACAGGGAAACCTATCCTCACATGCCATATGAACGGCAACATAACCGACCGTCATTTTTCTTCGTTTCAGCGCATGAAACAAATTTAAACGAACACCTTCTTGGCTGAACACAAGGAGCATGCACACGGGATGTTGCCTGCAAATTTATGTGCTGCCTGATAATATCTGCAAGTCTGCGGCTACATAACTCAGAGGCGAGAACTGACAATGTTTACGCCATGCTGCGTAATGTGCTGCGCAATAAGTGAAACAGAAATCCAACTCCCCTACTCAAAGTTACAAAACAATCCAACTCATGTCACCATTTCACACCATCCCAGTTCTTCCTGAAATTCACACCACCAGAAAGGTAACCTCTGGTGAATTCTTTCTTCCACTTCAAACAACTGCACACAGATAAGACAGGTGGTGGTTAAATCAATGCCAGCAGGCATCTAGCATTGCCTTACCAACAAGGCCAAAAAACTATGATATTTCTATAATAGTGACTAGGTGCATGCAGATTATCAAGTGAAATAGTCACGAATTTTTGTTTCTTCATTGTCATTGCCTTGGAGAGAATACATTTTTTCAATTTTATCGATATACTCTGAACAGTTGAAACTGCAGCCTTCTATCAATGTGCGATAGCACTGAACCATGCTGAGCACTCATGGAACACGTCAATGCACATGGACGCAGGTTCTCTTAAGTCCTCGTCACAGTTTGCATCAGTGGTGTACTGGTTATCCGTGACATCGGCAATTATGCTTTGGTCCGCAAGCTTTCTCGCGGTATCGACCTCGTCGTCCGCGGAGGCAAAGTCGCCTACGGCTGCCCGATCACAAACAGCACCAGGAAATTGGAATAACTGGTTCCATAAATCATCAAGATCCGCGATGGCTTCATCGGGCTCACTCGACAAAGAAATTGCTCCGTCTTCTTTGGGAAAACAGAGGTCAGAATGCCGGAAGCAGTTCTGTATAGTTTCGTTTTTGATATCATTCCACGACCCGCTAAGCATAGACAGGACACCTAAGAGGTCGATTTTTAGGTCTCTTCCAATCCTCAGGTCCTGCAGGAGCCATTCAATCAGACGTTTCCTACAACTAACCTGCACCACACGGATTACCTGCTGGTCCAAGGGTTGAAGCTCTGACAGTGTTCGGCAGTAAGAAGCGGAGTGCAACGTTGCTGAAACTAGCCTATAGCGGTGAGCACAGCCGCTGTCTACTCTACGACAAGGCAGACGCTGTAATCTTGGCCTACCAGGTCGTTGTTCGAAGACTTTAGCCACTTGGCAAAATGTTTGAAGATCATCCATGCTCTCTGAATGGACCTGTAGGTCAACGGAACCGGAGGCGCGACCTGCAAGCATCGCAGAGGCTTGCTTCTTCCATCAGGTCTCTTCTCCGCTTTAGCCCAAATGTCAGCCTTGTTCTTCAAAATGATGCTCAGCGTATTTCTCAGAATTTTGTATGCTGCAGTGACTTTGGATTTCTTCTCACCTTGTCAACTTAATTTTTAATTTCCAGTTTCGTGGAAAAGGGAATGTGCTGCTGTTTCAAAGCTGCTATCGTGGGCACACAGAGACAGCGAAAACATGCAGAATTGCCGATGGCAGCATGACACACCATACGTGTGATCTGTGTGACAATGCGGACATAACTGACGCAACGTGCAAAAAACACATATTCTGGTTGGCTGGCTAGGTGCCAGCCACCTGTGTCAGGGAAAATCCGCGTCATGACTGGTCTGCGCATGCTACAAAGCACTATACCGTAACACCAACAGCACCCGCAGGTCCACGCGGGAAAGCTAACCTCCAGAGATGTACTGAGGAAAAGCCAGAGCCAACCAGAGTTGTCAAAATTCGATCAGATCTGCATGGAAGCTAACCCCCAGAGATGTGAGGGAAAGCCAGGTTCTTCAGTTGCTTGGTGTTGCTCAAAGTCTGATCAGTGATTGTGACAGCTAATTTTTGTACGATGTAGCTGTACATTTTCCTATACATTTGCGTAATAGCTTTACTGTGTTCAGAAATCATTCGACATAAAGGATAATTTGATCTAACCAAGTTCAACGTAATCAGGTTCTACTGTACTTTGGATGAACAAGAGATGGTAACAGTAGTTCTGCTCATTGCTCATATATTAAATGGACAGTGAGGACAAGTTGAAGTTGGCCTGCATCAATAGATTACCATGTTCTAAAGACAAAGATGCCACTTTCACTGGGAAACGAAGCTTTTATAGGCTACAAAAAGTTAAAAAAGAATTGTAAAGCTAAGCTTACCAGCTTAGAGTATTAATCAGCAAAAGCTGTCATAGTTTTGGAATAGCCATTTAGACAAGCATTTGGCCATGGAGTTTACACCGTCAGCCATAAGCCTCGCTGTGTTCCTGCTAATCAGCGAAATCTGATCTGGATACCTGTCCCCTCCCACCCTCTATCTCTCTGGACCTGCCCCGAGCAACTTAGAAAATATAATTCTCAGGAACTCAGCCATGAGCAGTGGGAGGCGAAGCTGGCTCACACAGAGCTCCCCTTTCAGTGCCAGCTGATTGGTCAGGTCCGCAGGGTCGTCTGCGACGATGGTTTACCAGACCTGGGCAAACCGCTGGCGTAATTTCTCAGTCAATAAAAGTTTGCTCTCCCTTTCTTCCAGCACTTGCCCTCTCCCTCCTCTCCTCTAAATGTGGAGAGGACGATTTCCCTGCCAACCGTGGAAAGTGGCATTTGAATAAAATTAAATTCAACAAAATTAAATTAACATTGATTAAGGTAAATTATATTAGTTTGGTGTCATGGCTGAAGCTGCAGATTCCATAGAAGAATGCAGAGCTGTGCTAAACAAAAGCTATAACAGCTTTCGCTGTGAAAAACAGAATGCAAGAGAAAAATGCAGTGAGTCAAGAGTGCAGATCCTGGAGACAGGCAACACTGGCATTCACTATCAAATGGCAGTATTTGAGTCCCTTCAGCCTTGACGTTGCGAGTTTCAACCAAGTGCTATGAAAATTTTAAAATTCAATTTTACTAGGCATGTGCAAATGTTCAAAATTTCAAAAACGAATTTAGTATGTGTGGTATTCAGTTTATATGTTCAGTTCGAGAAACAAATATTTCAGAATTACTGATCATACGAAAATTACGAAATAATCGGCAGTGATCGAACACCGCGACGACTTCCTTAAGTCCAACCATGGCAAAATCACAATATGTGGGCAAATTCAGGTGAAATTCTGCAAGTGGGCTTTCCCACATACAACATATGATGAGAACAAGATGGCCATCCACAGGCTTCAAACTATCACAATGCAAAGCGCGTAGTTTCTTTGTTTCATTCTTATGTAGTGTGCTACACACCTAACACAAACAACCATGGCTCTCCTTCAAGCATCAGCTGCGACACATCGTTTCGGTCAACTGCAAAATGCTGGACAGTCCGCTTGCAGAATTTCTAATTTCACATGGGGCTCCCCAATGGGGATTCAAGTTAAGATGTCATCGGATGGACAAAAGATCAAGCAAAATCTTGCCTACTGATGGTGAATTGTTACCTGTGCACGTCTGATGTGTGTACAATGGCAAGCGTGATGGCAATAGCAGGACCCACTGCCACTATGACAGCTTGGCCGTGCAGTTCTAGTTTCTGAGCTTCGCTGCCAGCCCACGACGACAGCGGCTATCGGCCGCGCATTTGCTGGCAATCCGAATACAGCAGCGCGCCGCTTTCAGACACCGACTGGTGCGTCACTGGTCACTTCCTTTTCTTTTTAGAAGCGGCTCATCATTCCAAAGAGAATGTGCATTCACCTCGCTTACGTATGCACTGTTCTTCCAGTATGCCAAAATTGAATTCTCATCACGGGCTTTTCTCTGTTTGTGTGATGGAGCATCCTCATAAAGCTTCCTCGCATTTTCCAATTTTAGGCAATTTCACTTTTTCCAGTGGGGTGGAGGGCATTTAATAACACGGCCATCAGATGATTCGGGTATTTTTTAGGTCCAGTAAGTCCGAATTAAGGAGATTTTACTACCCATCATGTTACCTTTAGTTCCCAAAATGTGCCATTCATGGATTTGATATTGTTACTCATTTTACGTTCCTACCATAGTACATCTAGGATGCACGTTGCTATGATGTCTAATCAAAGAGTACGCATTTCTGCGCATGTGATGTTATTTTTTCGGCATGGTGCTGAGTCAGTCTAAGTGTGTTTATTTCGGGTTCAAAGACCATACACTACTTTGAAAACAATAAGGACAACAACATTACCCTATTTATTTGTGTCTGATATGTACGTTTCCCACTGAACAAACATTTGAAATTCAATTCAATATTCAAAGGCATTTGTCTGCACATTCGTATTCAATCTGGATGAAAAAATTTTAATATTACCACACCCTTTATTTTTAACAAGAACAAAAACTGGATGCACAGCTGTTCTGAGTGTCCCTCTAACCATGGCACTGTGAAGCATATTAGACAGTCAAAAACACCAACAATAACTGCACATTAGCCACAAGAGTTGTGCAAAAGAAAAATCTTAGTAACACTTCCAGTATCAGCAGATTCCAGTACACAGTAGCCTCATTCTTGCTGTGCCATTCTCATTCTATTGTGGAGCAAATGCTTGACACCCCTAAAGAGGTCCATGCTCGCGTAGGGGCATATCTACTGCGTGCTTCAGCAGAAAGAGACCAAAAACTGGCAGTTTGAACAGCATGCCACATATGCTGCTTGTCCAAAAGAGCATCCCACTTGACCGCAAAGCCGCACAGACGTCACCTCTGCGATCTGCACCTACGCAGCTATAGTCCCACGTAACTCAACTGTTGCCAAAGGGAACATGTGAAGTAAGTTCATGGTGGAGACTCAAGCATGCTGCCAGGGGGCACTCCACAGAGCACAATGTGCATGTGTGTTCCCTGTAATACTGGTCTTCTGTGCGCATGCTCCAAACACATTTGATGCACTCTGCTCTTTCGCACAATTTGCTGTTCAAAGGGAAAAAAGAAGTCATTGCAGCTCTGAAAGAATGCCGCAAACAATTCTATCTCAGTTTTGTTCAGGCATTTCTTGGCACTTTCTGGCTATGCTGATGTTGTCTTGGCTGCAAAAGGTGTATTTTTTTTCTGGAGAAAAATCAGTTTGAATAAAGAATTTGCCTTGCCTTCTTTTGTCCCGTTCGATTCACACTCTTTTATCAAGACTGAAAAAGACTCTGCAATCACTGTTAACAAGTGAACTTGGCCTTTTCTAGCTTGTAAAGGTTCATATTCAGCAAAAGTAGCGCGTTCATCATAACTCAGTAATTGATCGATACAGGTCAACTTCAATTTGTCTCCAGTTTCGGTTTAAGAAGAAAAACAACACTCCTGGATTGCCACCGTGGCTGAATGGGAAAATAGAAGGCATACCGTGGGCAATAAAGATGCTGAATGTGACGCTAGCCGGCTATCAGAGCCTGTATCCGCCATAGAGTCAGCAGCCTCCTGCGCCTGCAGGTTCACCAGCTCATAGCAAGTGTCCAGACCGTGCAATGTCACCACACCATCACATCCCTCGTGCAGACTGTCAACAAGCATGTCCTCCAGCGGTTCTTCCTTGACCATGACCAAACCTGGAGCCCAACAAAGCAGCTGCTTCAATAAGGTCACTGACACAAAGAAGACATAAACACCAAAACAAGCTGAAATCGTGAATAATGTGGAAAGTTTCAAATACATTCTGGAGCTACTACTAAACTAGGCATTCTAAACTAGTCTGCATAGAAACCTTGGGATCCTTGGAATGCTGTTTCGGTTCTCTGAGCACCTAAATCTATGCATGCCTTATCCCTTACATTTGCTTTGCCCGTTTTAATTTCGGACTAATCATGCTCTAACTCATACAATGCCACTATAAACCAGTCATTATTAATCAAACACGGCAACTTTTTTAAAAGGCCCATGCATCTGCGTGCCCTTATTTAAATCTTATTTACATTTACGTTATTGACATTATTTATTTATTTATTTACATTTACCTTATTTACATTTACAGGGGCAGCAGCCAAGGCACACAGGGGTCCTTAGCCGCATCTGACCCCTGCATGGCTTCCCCCAGACAAGAACATCATAAACTCCCGTAGAGACTGTCCACCTCACCTCACAATTACGAATTCACAAGAAGCATGTGGAAACATCATCGACATCAGCGTAACTCCCACAGCAGCCAATGTTTCCCACAGGTACCACGGCAGAGAGTATGACATTTTTTGGATTCAGAGTCAGATCAATATGCTTTAAGACAAAAGAGCAAACTCTCTGGCTGCATGCCAAGCATTCATAGAGAGCAGAAATGTACGCCACATGAGAAGAAATCGTGTCCACTCAAAGTGCTGCAATACACCAACTGCAGATTCACCTTGAGTTATTATTCCGACAAGCACAAACAAGAAACTTACAAGCAGTCTTTGGATAGCCCAGAATGTTTGGATCTTGGTAGGGTTAACCATCAACATGTAAGTTTCACTGAGCAACTCTGCTCACATAATTAGTCTCTCCCCAGAATGAAAAAAATCAACAAATTTTGTTACCAAAATCAAAAAGAGGAAATCCCTTCCTGCCTTCGGAACAGAGTGAGTGACTTTAGTGAAAAGTTTAGCTAATTTCAGCAAACCACATAAAAAAACAAAAGGATTACAACTGCATCCCAGCTACAAACAATGACACAATGACCTTGGACATGGGGTCTCTTATAACACCAACTACCAAATGAAGATTTCTTCTTGCAGAAATGTGAAGCTGATGGCACAGGCAAATACCTAGCTCCCCCATGAGAGCAATAGGCTGCTTGTGAGCACCTTGATCGTTCCACTCTGGCATGCCAGCATGCCTCTTGCGCGGGCCATCGCAACAGTGGTCAGGCGATCACTGCACACGCCAATGGCGGGTGGTTCCTGCTTGACCAGAACCAAACCTAATCCACAAATGGCGCAGTTATCCCAGCAAATGCCATGCTGGTGCCACAGCCAAAGATAAAAACAATTAGGCTGCCAGTACGTATCAAGTAGCTGTGCAGAAAACTACTAGAAAATGAACACAAATTCAGACAAACGTAAATCTGTTGTAACAAACGCTATAAGCTGGAGACTAGCTAACCGCTGTCGCCAGCTTGCCTCTTTCACAGGATGGTGTTATGGAAAAACAGAAATAAGGCACGACAGGCTCAGTTTGTTTAGAATGTAATCGCATCACACATACCCAGTAAGCTTTGCTATGTTGTGATCTACGTGTATGTGAGGAATCAGCCTACCTACAGCTCGTGTCATTTGCAACACAAGGATTTCATAACGCTGACATATAAGCCTCATAATACAGAAAGTCATGCAGATACAGCTTGTTTTAAAATCTGACAAGTTTGTTTTGGTTGCTTTAGTCTTCATATTTCTGTCATGAAATGCTTCTCTCTAGAATTTTGCTTCAATGTTCTCCTCAACTTAGAAGCTTTATGGCCTAATGTAACTGTGCAGAAGTTTGTTTCCACAAAGGCACAAAAGGAAGGAAAGAGAGACAGAAATGTGAACGGAAAGGCAGGGGGGTTAACTAGGCCATGCGCAGTAGGCTACCCTACACATGGGAGAACGGAGGGAGAGATAAAAAGGGGAGAGACGAAAGGAAAACTTTTCCACGTGTCTGTTAGACCACTACTAACAGGTACACAGGTCACACACTGAAAGTTTACAACCTTGAACTCAATCCCGAGTCCTTCAAGAACTTGAAAAGCACCTTCACAGCTGTCCTCTGCGATGAAGGTTTAGTCCAAAGACAAGCCTTCATAAACTGACCCGCAAAAATTAAAAACAAAATAAAATATGTAAAAAAATCAGTCCACAAGATACAACAGCAGCTTTCCAAGTGTAGCTCTCTCTATATTCTTTGAGTAACAATGAACGTGACTAAAGGAACCATCAGACACATTATAATTAAAAAAACAAAGCAGTCCACTTTGTAGTGATAGGAAAACAAGAATACTAATGATTTCCATTTCATACTTTATGCATGAATAAAAAAGTTTTCAAGCACAGTTCAAAGCTGCACTGGCTTGCATATCTGTCAATTCCTTTCACTCAGAATATACTAGCAGTAGCTATATAATAATAAAAATAAAATGTATTACTTTTCAACCGCTACCCCGAATTTTCACATTATTTTATGTCATAATGCGTGCAAAGTCAAATCAGAGGCGAACATAACCCAGCAGTGAGATCAATGCTCATTGATGCACAACATTGTAATCTTTATAAGGCACATTGTAGCCCCTATACAGGAATTTCAATGCCATTCTCCTCTTCCAAAAACATTCCCCCCCACCCGAGAAAAATTTCAGTACCCCCGTCTATAAAGCAAGGCTGTTACTGAAGTACTTACTAAACTATTGTTGCAATCAAGGCCACCACTACCAAATCAGAGCTTTTTCCCATGCTTTGGCCTATATGTTAAAAATGATATCAAGGCCCTGCACGAACCCACTCATATTTTTTTAGCAGCACAAGCACAGTACAGTGGAGGAGAGGCAGTAACACATTTACTCGCAGAAAAAATATAATTCCCCCCCCCAAATTTACCAAAAATTTTGAAAGGTGCTGTCATTACGTGCAGCAAAAATATGCATTAGTAAAATTTTATATGTTTACAAACAAAATAACCAATCTGTTTCTTGACTGTGCACATAAATATGGCAGCTCGTGACATCACCCACATACAAGTGCACTTGAATAAAACATTTAGGGATGCCAGAACTGGGGGTGGGGGTGGGAGGGGCACTTCCTGTACCATTGACCTTTTTATAAATGTAAATGACCATCTACATGGGCTGAGCCCCTATAAGAATACTTGGTGATGCGCCAAACATCAGCACACCCCACTTCCCGTCCCACTTACATGGGCTGAGCTTCCCCTATAAGAATACTTGCAGATCCCCTACCCCGGTTCCCATGATACATGAAAACGACATAACAGCAGAAGCCGTGCCAAACATCAGTAGCCACATGTGAAGGACAGCAGTTGTAATACCACCATGCATGCTAGCCAACGCAATGAGTTCGGTGCGAATCAGCGATGACGTATTTTTTGATATGGGAGTGGTAATCTTACAATAAGTGAGCTTTTTCATAAAAACGATTTGCTTGCTTAGCCTACTGCTACACTAGCACAGATTAAAATGTCACTCTCTTTTATTCAAGAAGGTAAATGACCAAAACTATACCTTCCTACAAGAAAGAACAATCCATATATATTAAACAAAAAAAAGAGGTAGTCGAATAACCTAGTAAAAGAGCTTCAGCACAGACTTCCACAGACTTCAGGACCACAATGTCTCTAAGCACAAAAAAGTGATTCCTGTATTCTCACCGTCAGTATAATACTGCATGCCACGGATTAGTCAGATATCAAAATGAGGAAGGCTGAGGTACAAAACGGGCTGAATAAGATAACACAAAATAACTAATCAGAGATCACAGTGTTTCAGGCGAGCATTCACAATGAAAACAGAATTATCCCAGCGAAGGTTCAGTTAGTTCCATCAAATCCCCATGAGAAAGTGATCTCGCAGCTTGTGGTGTCAGCTATCGCATTTTCTGGGATTTGGCAATAAGGACCTCCAAGCCATCTCTTGCGTTGCACTGCGTCCAATTCAACAGCGTCATCTGCACAACAAAAGCAAAAAAAAATGACCACCTATGGAGGTGGTCACATCTCTCGTCAGACATTTGAGCACCAGCCTAACATGTTGTCATGCACTGGGTATATTGAAGCTGCCAGTGGAGTGCTCCAAAATAATTTTAAAAGCTTGCAATTCTTAGCATGCACCAAAATCGCATAGCACGTGGATATCTGTACTTTGCCTCCATCAGAATGCAACCGCTGTGGTTGGGATTTGATCCTGTGACCTTGGGATCCGCAGCCAAATGTCACATCCCGAGACACTGCGGCAGCTTAAACATATTATTCGCAGATAATTTGTTCATTGAGAAAAAGCTTAGTACAAGCCACACGTCTGGTATCTTTATTTTGCAAGGTACTAACTCTATGGTAACTTGGTGTCCATTTACTGAAGCTAACAAATGCTCGGTTTATTTATTTTGACTGAGTGCATTGTCAAGAGCCATTACATGCAAGGCTATGTTTGAAGGGTTCGTATGTAATACTTTTAAGTGCACATGTATATAGTGTGCCCAGATATGGGTGGTGCGCGTCATTGTACAGCTATATTTTAATTTTTATCAGAAGATGAAAAACTCGTTTCTATCTCTACCCCCTCACAAAAAACAGGTGAGCTGGTAAAATAAATAGAAGGTGCCACAGATGGTAGCTTACTCTTAAGCATCATCGGCAAACGAAAAACAATTAATTTATACATGAGCAGCTATACGAAGCAAGGTGACAGCTTGTGTCTGCTCGATGTAGCACCATTCATACTGTTCTATGGGATGAGGAACCACAGTGCTGCGATACAGAGATGCTAATGACACGTGAAAATAAAGCAGTGACCATGCTTTGAACAACTGTTCGGAAGTCGCAGCAATTTCCTTCAAGAGAACTGCCTAAATCTGCCTCTAATGAAATTGTCATTTCCTAATACTACGTATACACGTTTCATAGACGTGCGCGAACGAGATAAACGTATGAGGGCCAAGCAACCAACTGCAACACTAATATGACCAAAGTCACGCATCTTCAGAACAAGGAACTGAGGCGTCAAGTTCACGCTTTCATACCAGACAATATAACAGAGAGCGCTTATCACTAGCTGATAATCTCCGTTCGCTATCGCACATTGGCATCCATGCGAAACTAGCCAGGACACGAAAACAAGCCGACATTGAGTAAAACACTCGTTGAGAATACTGGGAGCTGTAATGGAGGCATCACACATAACCCATATGTCGCCACAAACTTTCCGTCCACACGTTCTTAGCCACTCGTAACATTCGCCGCAAGACCACAACGGTTGAGGAACCACAGCAGACAGCAGATCCACAATGGGTGCAGCACTTTCTCGATGTGTTTCTGTCAGCGCTGCAAAGTTCTTTCCTCGCTTGCTACCTCTCTTCAGCTGAACTTCACGCCATGCAAGAAGTGTGACTGTGGTCACAACGCAGCATGACGCAGTGACAACATAAATAAGCAAGCACCACACCTTCCACCCTGACACACATGCGCGGCACGTGCGCACGCGACCACACGCGACTTCTATGTTATGGTTATGTTGTGGACCGTATTATTGTCGGGCGCCTTATCTTGACGTCTCACGTGCAGTTTCAGCCGCAGTAGCGCAGGCAGCGGGCCCGAATTTTAGATTTCTACCAGAAGCATATTGAGAACCTTTAATTTGTTCAAAGTCTGTGCCACCAAAAAACAAGAAGTCATTTACATATACGTGGTTTGCAATTTGTATTCATTCACGATTCCAGATTCCACCACTGCTTTTTACTTGTTGCTAAGAGCGGCTTTTTCAAATGCAGTTAACGTGCCTTTGCATACTTGTCGTGATCTAAGTCTTCTCGTCCTGAGAATACTAGCAGTATCTATTTGAGCTGACAATTAGCCCTATAAAATACAACGTGCTTCAGTAATACTGCGGCAGATCGTCATGGCCGAGTGATCACGCTCAGTATATTACTCTGACAGCATATGCAAGTGAGAGCGAGTGCCGGAAAGTAATCAACAGAAGCGAGGATGAGGCGTTGAGGTAGATCATTACTGACCATGACAACAGGTCTTTGAGAATGCCGGCACAACTACGTCAGCAAGCACACGAAAATGGTAACCTTTCGAGAATGAGGTGCCTTCATATTCATATGAGGCTGGTATATCTCCTTCCTTCCTCCGGTATCTGTGAGGCATGCAGTTGTAACTGCTTTTTGTTTGTAACTGCTGGAATCTTTTTGGACTTACGCAAAGCATTTGACTAAGTTGCGCATAATATACTGATTAGAAAAATGAGCCACTATGAATCAGGGAAATCGCATCGGACAATCTGATAGCAAGCTATCTCAGCAACCGACACCAATGCACTGTGGTCCATAGCGTAAAATCAGACAATGGCACCGTCTTAACAGCTGTTCCACAGGGCTCAGTTTTAGGTCCGATCCTATTTCTGTTATACATAAATGATATAGTTAACTTACCCCAAGCAAATGACATTGTAATCTATGCGGACGACACGAACGTATTTTTTTTTTCGGCAACACTGTTCATGAGATACAGGCAGTAGAAAATGACTGACTATCCGAGCTGTCTACCTGGCTTAATCGAAATCAAATTCAGTGGAATGTTAGCAAAACAAAATTTGCGCTTTTCAGAGCAAAAACAGCGATCTTGAAACTGATATTTCGATATCATTGAAGGTTCTAATCTTGCTTGAGAACGCACAATGAAATTCGTTGGTGTCATTTTTGAGCAACACATGTTATGGACGGACCACACAGATTACGTCTGCAACAAAAGGTAGATCGTTCTGTTGGTATTATTACTAAATTTCGAACGGTCCTCCCAATCGGCGTAAAACTACAGATATACTATTCTTTACTTCACTCTCACTTGTACTACGTACAGCTCACTCGTATGGGGTTCTAGTACTACGTACAGCTCACTCGTATGGGGTTCTAGCACTCAGACAAACAATACAAAGCTTTTACGTCCGCAAAGAAGAGCTATTGGGGCTATTGAAAACACTCCCGTTTCTGTAAACACTGCCGAATATTTCGTAAAACATAACCAGCTCACTGCTGATCAACTGGACAGAAAAAAAAAAAAAACTAGTGATTCTGAATCAGAATTAAGCTGGCGAAAACAAACACACAGAAATTTCGTGCAAACTTACCTGACTCATATCGATTATAGTTTTCGGCATACAAAATGCAACATTTCAAGAGCTCGAACTAATTACGGATTTAAGATATTGAGAAACCTTATACCGCATCTGCTTGCGACTTTGCCGGCCATTGAAAATTTATTACAAGAAAATCTAGTCCCAGAAAGATTTAAAAAGCGCTTCCAAGAAGTATTGCTTGGTTTATAATAGAAAAATGAAAGTACCATTATGATGCTGTTCTTGTTTACGAAAAACTGTCTCCTATTATCTTGCTTATTTTGCACATCAACCGTTTGGAAGTTTTTTACTGTTTCTAAGCTGTGAAAGTTGATAAATATTTGCTGCATTTGTATTCTCAATTATGTAATATGTGCGCTGGTTGTTCATGCAGTGCTACAATGATCATTTCTTTTTTTCTTCTCTTCCTGTACTCCTCACAATAAAGAGTCCTAATGCATGCGATACAGTGTTTTAGTGTATAAGCATGTTTCATTGTCCAAGAACAGCAGGCCATTGTCAGGCGGGAAACCACCTTTTGATTGAGCTTTTTCTTCATTTACGCGATGTAAGTCAGAACTAACCAGAATAAAAGAAGGATACCGCACCTAGAAAGAAGCATCGCGCACAAAACGATAATGCTCGCCCTATATGGGCAACCACGTTGAATGTTCGATCCACATCGATCCACAAGGCGTTTGAATTTTGTCTAAAAGCCTGAACATTTAATTCTTTAAATGCTTTCCTGCTTCTAAATTGTGCTTTTCCTAGCCTTTAAGACAAGGGGGGGGGGGGGGGGGGTGCCTTCCTGCATTATACAGGCGCATACTTCAGAAAAAACGCTGCCGAAAACGGGGAAAATACGAAAACCTTCCGCTAAAATCACCATCCGTAAGCAGTAGGAGGTCTTCGTACGCGTCAACGACAGGCTCGGCGGATTAAAACAGCCGGCTAATATTCCGTTCGCATAGGGAAGTGTGCACAGGCGGTACGATCAATCTCAACAGCGTAAAGTTAATGATCTTTTATTCAGTGCCACTTGATAGCCACATAAAAGAAAAAAAAGTTTTGATTTGTTTCAAACACTAGAGCATGATTTGGTTGTTCGCTCCGTCGACCATAACAAGCATATACGATGTTATAGGAGCTCAGAGAAATCGACCTCCGTTTACATCCGCCGTGTAAAGTCCTTGTTCACTTGATTTCCGCGTCTAGGAGGGCTTCAAACTGTTTTATCGCCTCCAGGAGTTCCTGCTCTTCGGCCGCGGTCCGCGAACGGCGCGACCGAGAACGCGAACCTTCCCGGGACTTTTGTTTGGCGCCGCCGGTAGAGGATCCGTGTCCTTCCGACGACTTTCGTGCCGTCGATCGCGACGCATCGGTGCTGCTCGGTCCTGGTGGCCCCTGCCGGGACGAACTAGACCAAGAATCTGGCGGGTATCCGTTGCGCCCTGTCCCGGCTTCCGGTGGTATAAATCCAATCAGAGGGGGTGCTCCCATCATTCCTAAAAACGGTCCTGAAGGCTGTCCTCCGCCCTGCGGGGGAGTGGGGTCGCGAAGACCATATATCGGTCCACTGCTGCTCTGTTCCGCCTGACGCTGGGGAACTATTCCTGGCGCACTGGGACCAGGACTGCTGCTTCGGTTTGCCCCTTTATCTCGAGCTGCTGGAGGCATACCGCCACCGCTTGGTTTGGTTTTTTCCGAGGAACGACTCCCGTAGACGGCTCCATCTGGTTTTTCCCAGCCCGGGCCCTGACCCGTTGGAGGCCGTGGTGCTCCTCTTTCTTGTGAGGGTGGTCTCCCTTCTTTGTGTGAATCTTTTGGCAGCTGCCAACCAGACAGTCCAGCAGAGGGCGGTTGGTATTGTCCAGTAGGTGCGGAGCTGTGATCTGGCTGCGGGCCTGCGCCGGCTGTGCCGGGCATGGGCAAGCCAAATGGAGGAGGGCCTGGGTTCGGTGCGTTTTGTCGTGGACCAAAAGATCCGTATGGGGGGCCTGGCGGGCCACTTTGTGCGAAGCCTGGCGGTGGCTCTGTAGTTGAGAAGAAAAAGATTTATATGCTGCAAATGTTGTGCTGTTTGATAAAGAAATCCCCGAGACCAAAGTAAAACAGAATCCCGCCCCCTCACTCGAGGAGAAATTACGAAATATATAAGCCCAACTTCTAAGACAGCGGTTTATGCTTCTCGTCTTGTATGTTGTCGCCTCCGTTGGCGTTATAAATACCGTTTTACAACCAATTAATCAAGTAAAGAAAACAAGAAAGCGTTTCCTGGTGCTGTCTTTGATGCTGAAAAGAAAGTATGTTGAAAACAAGTACAGCAAATACAGCAGCTCGTTTCCCTCGGCATTTTAGAATTTCAAATCAAAATTAGCTTGCAGAGCAGCCTAGCGCATTCACATAATCTAGAGCAGCCCCCACTATGGGCATGATTTGTGCACGACGCCTACCATCTTTGATGAAGGTCACTGGATGGCTTGCGTGGAAAGAAAGCTTATAATTATGGACAACCCAATTGACTCTAATGAAGAGTGTAGGTGTTTATCATCGCTGCAGCACCAATTGTTTTTATTTTTCTCTTTTCCTTTGTCATGCGCGTAACCAAGGCAAGCGCACGTACCTGTTTCCGCCCCATGAGCGTGCACCGAATGATCTTATCGAATGAAATTCTTTTCCAGGCAGCACCAAACATTAGAATAAGGTTACGAAAATGTCCTTAAATTGCAGTAACGTTATACACTGCGTCGGAACGTTACATTAAGATTAAAAATTAACATGGAACGTTATAGCTTAATTAGAAAGCATTAACATTGAAAGCAAACATTATTCTAATCCAGACTTTAAGTAGCATTATACTGTTAGAACTATCAAATAGTGTTATTATTATATCATAAACTTCAGTTTAACGTTCGAAATAAACTATCGCTTTAATAGAGTCTCTAAACGTTATTATAATGTTTCAGTTCTAACTATAAAAACTTTACAAATATATTTCGACCATTGGTTTCCAGAACTTTTCCCGATGTTCTTATAGTAAAAATGTTTTCCAACTAGCAGTACTTTCGGATTACATCTCTTAGACAGTACTCGCCACAGATTGCATGCACCACCATTATTTGGTTGTTACCCACTCGCCGCTGTCACTCATGGGACACGCCTGGGTAATAGTTATATGAGCTTGACTCCTTTCCATCCTTTCGAGCTGAGTGTATATACGAGTTGCCTGTTGTGCTGGGCAGTGGAGCTCAAGTGTTGCCGTCGTCGGTTCTTGCAAAGCGGTGTAAGTTGCGTGTCGTCACAACTGGCGGGCTTGCAACCCTGCACAAGTATGCTTGTGCAGGGTTGCTTTCACATTTTCGAGAATTTTAAGTTTATGTTGCTTAAATTATAAGTAATGTTAGTGAAAGATAATTCGAATGTTTATTTGTAACATTACGAAAACGTTAGAAAAAAGGACATTAAGAACACTGAATTAACATTTGAGCAAAACAAAAATGCAACATTGCTGCAATGCTATACGGTGCTGCCTAGGTTTTCAGCGCTCTGTATGGAAAGAATTAGTAGCTCAGAGGTCTACACCTGGGCGAAAAAATCAGCAGTCTGTGTCGGGTGTTTGCACCACGCCGTTTTTTTTTTCAGAGTACGTGTTCTGGCGTGACCCAGTGTGATGTGAGATGGCGTGACCGTGTCTGGTGTTCCCGTCAGTCCGGGATTAATAATAATAATAATTGGTTTTGGGGGGAAAGGAAATGGCGCAGTATCTGTCTCATATATCGTTGGACACCTGAACCGCGCCGTAAGGGAAGGGATAAAGGAGGGAGTGAAAGAAGAAAGGAAGAAGAGGTGCCGTAGTGGAGGGCTCCGGAATAATTTCGACCACCTGGGGATCTTTAACGTGCACTGACATCGCACAGCACACGGGCGCCTTAGCGTTTTTCCTCCATAAAAACGCAGCCGCCGCGGTCGGGTTCGAACCCGGGAACTCCGGATCAGTAGTCGAGCGCCCTAACCACTGATCCGGGATTCCAGACATGGTATCTGATGCGATACAGGTAGTTGTGTTCTGGTGTGGACCAATCTGGTTTTCTCCGGTGTGAACCGGTCGACTGTTACCCGCTCTGGTAGGCTTTGGTTCAGAGTTTCCTAGGTGTGGTTGGTGTACCGTGCCGGTGGTGCAGATGCCCCACTAAAGAGGCATCCATGAAGAGATTTACTGTTACCTATAGCAAGTCTTTATAGTGATGCTGCATGTTTGTAATTAAATAGATGCGAATATTTGATTTCTGGTTATCGACATAAATCAAACAGGGGCTTTGCATATATCTAGCTTACGAATGGACAAACAAATGACTTCACGGAACCGTCGGCAAATAGCGCGTGATGTAACCCTTCTGTGCACTCGAAGAACCAAATAATAAGCACTTAAGTCGGACACAACTTAAGAACGAAGTGGCTTTTCCCCCTTCCAGCCAATGGGGTCGGCCGACTGTCGTGAAGATAAAAGGGGACAATCCCTTCCATCTATGGTTGTGGATAGACCCCTCTCTCCATTGTGGCGCCGCTTCCTTCTTTAGTCACACTAGCAGCTAGGGTCCTGAGAATCGGTGGACGCCATTGGCTGGAAGGTGGTCCTTGACGGAAAAAAGCCGCTGCGTTCTTCAGTTGTATCCGACTATAATTAAAAATGAAGTAAAAAATGTATAATATAGGCAATTCTTAATCCTGATGCGTTCATTTTCTCAAAGCGCCAACGGGGGTTTATATAGCACGTTGGATAATTATAATGTTTTATATATATATATATATATATATATATATATATATATAATAACATTTACACAAAGGACACTCACCACCTGCGCTGAGCTTTTGTCGAGATGTGACCAATTCTCCGCGTGCTGGATTTCATGACTGTTCAGCCGTGCATTGCTGGACACCACTTGCTACTAGGGACACCGCATATAAAGAACCTACCGTGGTATTTGTCGCGGTATGGTAATTCAAAAGCGAACGTTGGGCTGGAAGATACAACGCGACAAAAGGAATGCCCCCCTGAATGGCACTGCTCCATCATCCGCATTCATGCATGTTCTGACGTATTATTCGTCTTGGAAGAGCGTACAAGATGTTCTCGACCGCCCCAAACATTTTTATCGGCTACGTGCTGATGTCAAAATACTCACTCATCGAATTGCTGCGAGACGGAGAAATATGGCTACGTGCAGGAAGCTCTTTTTGAGAAGATTTTGAGAAAGCATGTTGGGCTAACCTGTTTGCGGTGGTACGGCGAATCCAACTCCGGCTGGAGGGCCGCCGGATTGCTGAGGGGGCCCAAAGCCAGGTGGGCGCTGGTAGGCCATTCTCTTTTCGCTGTTGGCGAGAGTGAAAACACGAAAAAGTTAATACTGACGCCTATGCTAACAGGCGCTCAGCAATGAGGCGGCATAATAAAATTTTATTCTCTGTTTTGATGTCTTCATAAGGTGCTAGGGTACACCGATGATGTTAAGGCTGTGGTCCGGATTTGTGAAAATAGCTTCGCAAGTGCATGTCCAAAAACGCCATGCATAAGCATAGAGAAAGAATAGGCAAAAATAGCTACTTCTTTTCGGCGTTCGGTTCCTGTTGTACGTGATCCGCTTGTGCCATGAGTTTTGTTTGCTCTAGGCTTAACTCATACAGCAGCTAGTCGGCAGCAAAAATTCACGGGATGTAGGTGAGCTGAAGAGAATTTCCCAGCATTAAAACAGTATTGCAAAACGCAACATTTTCTTTGTTTGGAATGATGAGCAGCCGTTTGATAACGATGGACAGCTGCGTGAATTGCGCCAAGAGGAAAATAATTCATAATTGAATCTTTTTCTCTAATGCTGTTTCGATTTCGGTTTCAGCAGCTAGGTGAACTCCACGTCGTAGGTGAACTCCACGTCGTAACTCTAGTATACTAGTGTCCTGCGCACCATTCCAAAAATTGCAACATTCATTGAAAATTTAGTATGTCTACTTCCTCTGCAGCCTCGAGCCATCCATACAATGAAGATTTTTTAATTGACTCCTGAAAGGAAAATAATATTTCAGTATTGTCTGAGTACGAGAGCGCCTCAAACGCCTGCAGGTCTCCAGGCAGCACAAGAAGAATTTTTTGTATTAAGCACGCAGATCCCGCCAACTTTTGCTGCCCGCTGTAAAATAGTCTGTCGCTACTCTGAATACTGTCCTGGAAGCACTGTCCAGCAGTTTTAGAAATGCAAGCCTTGATAAAGTAACTGACATCGCAATGTCCAGGGTAACCGTGTATTAAAATTGGCTTCCATATTGCATTTTCAGTCCTGTACTGGAACCACTTGCATAGTAATTCGGGCACCAAACGCCGAACCTGAAAATATACGTCGTATCACCAAAATCCTTCGCTAAAAAATCATAGTTATATATTGTGAAGTAAAAGAGAGCTCACCACGACAAGATCCTTTCTTTTCTTCGTCGTCGCTGATAATAGTAATCGGTTCCTATTGCACTCCAAAAAAAAAGAAATATGACAAAAAACGAAGACACGTTTTTATTCCCCCTTTCTTCCCAATAAGCTGCCTTTCGTTCTCCGGACAATATTTTTCAAATAGCTACGCTTAGTTAAAATGTGCAAATACACCAGAGAACGTCTCGCTGATGTTCCTGCACGTGCAAAAAAAATGACAACAAAGAGGAAGGTGGCTCTGTAGATGCTCTGCGAACGACGTTCCTTGTGTGCTTATAAACTATGGTGACCAAGGAGGCAAGCTACAGTAAACACTTAAAAAATAAATTAATCAAACTTCGCAATTCTCTACAATTCACAACGAATACGCAATTTCGCATCATTATTTATTTATTTATTTATTGATACTGCGTCCTTGCTTCCGAGACCTTTGCAACGTGGATAGAAAAATTGAAAAAGAAATGTACAGAAGTCAGGTGTATTTTACATCATTTTTTCGGTGAATCAAGAAAACGTGGAAATATGTGACACCTGCAGGCGCGCGCACGCGCCACTACGTGTAAAGGGAAGCGCCAATCACATGCGCAGCCAGCAACATCACAAGGTGTCTTGTAACGGCGACTAGTCTGGCGAACAGGCACGGACATCCACACTTATGCTCTGTCAATAAAAGACTCAGCTAAAATCAGTTCCTTGAAAAACGTGTTACGGCTGCTTCACTCGCACCACGATGATATTGCACCGCGGTTCAAGCGCCTTCAACACACTCGAGATAGAGCCAGTCAAGGCCCCCTTCAGTATGATACGTGGTCGGGCTAGCTGGTACTGCATGATTAATTAGACCATGTCGCAAAAGAGACGAGACATAAGACAACACGATCACGAATGTCACTTCGAACTGTTCACTCGCAGAACAGTCACACGTGTACTAGATTCATCCAACCAGACACTGAAAAAAGTTTTTTTTTTAAACTAAAGCAGCTAGACGGAGCCCTGCCCGGCCGATTTAGAGCGTAGACCGTCAACTTCTGGTCACATTACCAGTCATGTGACGGCCACCAATTGACGGTCCCGTGTCAACACGTGACCAGCGCCAGGAAGCGTAAATTATTTGAACTTATCTGAGTAATTGAGATCAACACACCCAAGATCTTTTGAAGCGAAGCCCTTTATACAGTGTTCAGCGTGCTGCGTAACATTATCCCAACACTCCCTGCTACATGTACAGGGTGTTTCACCTAAGGCTTTACCATTATTTAAAACAAGCTTTTTGTGTTAGAAATCGCTTTTTTCGCCATATCATTGTGAGCGGTACAGTACATCATGAGCTACGACGAGCTAACTAGTAGGCTGGTTATCTAATAATGAATAGTTAACTTTTTAACTATTACTGTTAGGCTCGTTAATTATTAGAGGCGTGTAGCCAGGCCGTAATCAATAGCCACATCAGTTTTTAAAGTTTCCAAAACTGGTGTGCATATTGATTACGGCGGGCTACACGCCTCTCAAGAATAAGGAGCCTAACATATATATATTAGTGCGGGCACGAAAAAGAAAGAAAAATAATATTGCCCAGCCCGCACCGCCTGTGGCACAACGGGCTTAAACCAATATAAAATAAAATATTGTAAAAATGAAGAATTTAGCATTGGAGAAAAAAGAGAGAAAAAAATGAGAGAGAGAAGGGATAAAAAAAAAGGGGGGGGGGGTCTACCACCAGCGACCCCAGCCAAGGGGACGGCAGGCCAGCGGAATTTATTTTCAACACAGCATAAACTATTCCATTGACATGATTTTCTTGTCCGTCTTGATTAACAATTTTGAGTAGTCAACATAGACTATTCTATTGACATGGTTTTGTTGTTTGTCTTAGCCAACAAAGCTTGGATAGTCTGACGTCTTGTAGTTTTCGTCACGCCGCCGTGCCTCGACTTCGGCTCTGATGTTCCAGCCGTGCACCAGCGTGGAGTTCCCGGGTTGAGCTCCAGTTTCGAGTTGTTGGCAGTAAAGTTGACGGGGGCCAAAGGCCGTAGTCGTTTTTCGGGGTGTGACCTGTAAAACTTGTTAAAGTACTTTAAAGAAACGATTAGTTATACAAGGAGCCTAAAAGTAAGAGTCAAAAGTTAAGTATTGAATATTAGCTTACAAGCCTGCTAGTCACCACGTCTTAGCTGTATTAAGATGCACAACACCGCTGCCAATGCTATGCCACGAAAAGAGCCATTCTATCTAAAAAGCTTATTTTTAAAGTGCTGTAAATTTCAGGCGAAACCCATTGTATACGCCTTCAGTTGTGCACTCACATTATACTTTTTTCGTACGTTATTGCGCACAGCTTTTTACTGGTCCTTCTTTTGCGATAGTCACAGCTCCTGGTGATGTAGGCCCCAAGAGATGACCTGAAGTTGGTCGGGGCTGAAACACGCCCATCACTTTACTTACCTTCGCACACACGCCCCACTACATCGCTGCACAGGCGTGCTGGCCCTGGCGAAGGACGGAGCAGAACAACGCTTCTTATAAGACTGACAAACTTTATCGCCCACTTGCGTTGAGAGACTTGGCAGCATGATCCCTGTGGCACGGCCAGGCTGGACGCGGCGGTAGCATAAGGTGGCTATTGGCGGCGCCGCGACGAGTCTCGCCGAGCATGTGATTGGTTGTTTCCTTCCCCACTTCCTTTTGCATTCGTTATGATCGACGTCACCATTATATCACTGACTAGAAGGCTGGCCAACTAATACTGAATAGCTAACTACTTTTTAACTATTGCTTTTAGGCTGCTTAAATATTGAGAGGCGTGTATAGCCCACGGTAAGTAATGTCCGTGTCAATTTTTAGAATTTTGAAAACGCGGTTACCCGCGGTGCTATGACTCAACAAATTGTGGCTACATCGCGCCAAAATGCACGAGCTTTCGGGAAGCTCGCAGGCAAAGTTACCTCTGCAGTGGACGTAACTGGTCGAAATAGCCGAAAAATGTTGGGCCACAGCGCCCAGGGTATCCGCGTTTTTGAAATTATAAACACTTTTATGGATATTAGTTGCGGTGGGCTACACGCCTTTCAATAAATCAAATCAAATCAAATCAAATTTATTCCGCAACAAAAAAGTTACGAGGAGGGCAGGTAAAAGCTGTGCGAAACAGCTTGAGGAGCCCTGACCCCCTAGCACACGGGACAGCATAGAAGCGGGCGGCTAAGGAAGAAAACTTGGACAAAACACATACATGAGTCAGGCAAAATATTCCAAGAAGAAAGCACCAGGAAAAGAGGGGAAAAAAGTTCAGTGTATGACATCATTATACGAACATTTCACGCAGTTCTTTTAGTGATATACCAGATAAGTGAATGTTAGTTTCTTTTATTACGCGATTTAGAAGTGTGGGAAGTAGAAATTTCAGCATTTCATGGCCATAACTGGTTCTGCATTTGGCGACGTACCACACTTCGGGATGGCGAACATTATAATTAAGGAGACTAACAGTAATAGTTCAAAAGTTTAGTGTACAGTATTAGTTAACCAGCCTGCTACTTAGCACGTATTAACTGTATTCTGATGTAGTGCACCGCTGACATTGCTATGACGAAATAAGTGCTCATGTAACTCGAAAAACCTATTTAAAAAAAATGTGTGCAGTCTGAGGTCACACACCCTGTATACCGACCGCCCCGACAACTGCTCCCCGTGGACGGCAAGTATGGTTTCCAAGTGCTCGGTTCTACTCACCGCTTCCTCATTGCTGAGACACGATGAGACTAAATGAACTTAATCACAAGCATTTTGTTGACTGACGGAGCTTTTGAATGGTTTCTTAATATGAATCATGAAAGTATATTGCTGTCGGTATTTTTGACAGCTCACCCGGCGTCTGTTTTTTCGCCTCTTAAAAGTTTTGTTTAGTAGCCCTGCTGCTTAGCGGCGATGTCTAAACCGATGCGTGTGGCTGGCGCCGGGGTTTTATTCCAACTGTGGCATGGTTCAGGCAATAATGAATTTGAGTAAAAGACTGTTCATCAGCGGTACCAACTTCCTGAGCACAATCGATGCGAGGTGAAGTGAAAAACGTTGCTTTGACGCAGACAGGTCTCAGGTGGGGTTGTGAGCGAATGATAACAGAGGCAACAGGTTTTTTCTTGCGAATATAGAAGAAACTTCAACAAAATCTGCGCATATATGGGCGCCGTGTGTTCCTTCTCGTCCAGTGTTTCTGCTCCGTTTTGTAGCGATAGCTACATTACGGTAGCATTTCGAGCCTTCAGCGTGGAGGCGCCGCCACGCCGTCACGTGGTTCGTCATGTGGTGCGGAGCAGCTGCCGGCGGCGCGGTGCCGTGGCTGATCACGTGGTTCGTCACGTGGTTGGTCACGTGACCAGCGTAATGTGGAGCAGCTGCTGCTCCTGCCGGCGGCGCGGCGCGCGGGCACAACCGAGCTGACACAGCTGTGCGCATGCGCCGTGTCAAGTGGGACGAAGATAAAGAAGGAACGCCCAGCGAAACGGAGTGGCGAAAGACTGACTTTGCAATTCAACTGAGCAAGTTCCACTCGGCCAGCTGTAGCTATCGCGTCACTCCAGGTGTAACCAGAGCTAAACCACCGCAAATTTTTTTCCTTCTTAAGTATGATGTACCAACTTGACAACTGTCTGCCTTAGCACAGTTAATTCTCAGTGCTATGTGAAAGTTAAAGTTAGTTTGTATTTTCAATCTTTCAAATTTAGTTATTCAACCGTCACCGCTCTGTTTCCTTCATATTCATTCCGATTTCCTCAAGATCTTTTAAAAATCGTGATTTTTTTCATACATTCCTCTATTTATATTTGTGAGTCGCTTGCGATAAACCTGGATGAGTTTCCTCTTATTTGGACCGTCAAACCCTGACCAATCCCCTACCGTAGGTATGTACGATTGCTTTTGAGGCAACGACTACTCCAGCGTTCCACCTAGGAAACCCTTATCGGTGAGAAAGAAGAGAAGGAATTTTTGTGACAAAGAAGATTGAAAGACGCCGGCTTTGTTTTGCTCACTGTGTAATGGAGCCGGCAGAGGAAACCACCTCCCAAGAAGGTAAATTGCTTCTAGAGGCTTATCCTTGATTTACCCTTGTCTCTGGTCTTTCTCGCAGAATGCACCGAGCCAGTCGAACCGCTGCAGCTGTCTCCAAGGTCGGGTACCGCCACGTACCTCAACCCAGCCTTTGTTCTGGATGAGCCAGACGCTTCTGACGTTGGGAACACTCCAGTCGAACCTAGGCGCCGTCTTTCCGAGCCGTCACTGCCAGTGGCGGATAGCGGTCAAGCAGGAACTGCGTCTACCAGCGCTGTGCAGGCACGCGACTCGACCGACACAGGGGACAATCCCTTCCGCTCACGCCAGGAGAGCAGTGCGTCGGAGAGCAGGCAGTGTCGTCGGTGCCAGAGAGGCAAGGGCCGATTGGATTCTTTGTGCCTTCAGATATAGCGTTATTAGTCCTAGAAGCGTCTGCAGTGAGAAAAGCCTAAAATGGGTTTTGATTTCTCAGAGGCGCTAAGGCCTCTGATAATGGTTCGTCTCGATATCGACGAAAAGTGATGGAACAATCAAGTACGCCGATCCTTTAAAAGGGCTCTGAAATACTTTCTAGGAGAGTACATAAACTCACTCAATCACTGTACTGTGTTGTCATGAACACATGAGCCAAATAATGCACTTCTACATGCAGCAGAGAACCAGCAATCACGCGCGAAAGTTGGCGAGCCCTTTCGGGCGAATTTTTCATTGTCGCACCCTCCTTCCTCGCTCGATCGCACCTGCGTATACCAGTTCAGAGATAGCTATTGGTTACATTTTTCAGATGGCAGGTAGCTACCACGGTCGCGGCCAGTAAGCCGCGTAGCTCCGGCGTGTCAGGACAACTCCGCCCCCGGAGGTTGGGCCGGCGGAGGAGCGCCGACATTCCAGCGTGCAAAAAGTGACGAGCGGTGAAGGAAAGGCGCGAAGACGGTGATATTCAAATCTTGGCTACAGATAACTCGGCTTCTACACAGCACATTAAAAAAATTCTTGCTGGATAATATGGGTGAAGCGGCTTCCTTTAAAAGCCCAGGTGAACTTCAACTTTATTAAAGCCCATTTCAGAGTACCTCTCATGCATGAGCACTGGTATGACTCTTTGTGCGTCCTTGTTTGTTCGAGCTTTTTGTTTCCTGTTCAGAGCGCATCCAGCCACGTATTTCACCTCGCTATTTGAGTTATTCTTTGCTGACGCATCCTGACATTACCGTGCTTTTGTTTTTGCTGGCAAATCATAAATTCCTCTGTGAAGGCTCCTTACAAAGATATTACTAACGTGTTTTTTGTCAGCTTAAGTTTAGAAGGAATGCAAGTGTCTTGAATACATTTTTAGGCCAACGGGTATTGGGGAAACAAGCAGACATACATAAGCACTAAAAGCACCCGTACACCATCATTTCCGTCTCTTCATTGCCTAACGTTTGTCTATGGCCCCTCACCAACCCTTGTGAGATGTTTACGCCCGTTTGTTTCAGATATTTTCTTCCCTCATGGCGTTAAAATGACGGTCTGGCTTGTCACAAGCACCGAAAAGTGCCTGCATTTGCTCGTTGTAATTGAACCAGTGCTTAAACGAATTTAGCGAGCGAGAAATGCCTCGTAGAAAAACAAAAACAAAATAACATAGGAGTTTCATTTTAAATGTTCCCTGCACCTTCTTCCCATCCGGTCAGCCTTCCAAGCGTTGGCTGTAAATCCGCTTTTGTGCCACTGCCGCTGGCGCGGGTTCAGGCACTGAACCTGTTTTAGAAAGTGCACCTTACAGGGCGTGACCTGATACCTTCGCAGACGTAAGCGCTACAAGGTATAGTGACAAATCCTGTGAAACTAGAAAAGCTGCCGGGTTGGGAAGAGGTTATTGATTTCTAGTGTGCAAGCACAAAAGATATGTATTGCCGAAATTCACTGCTTTTGTCCGAATGCGCTGTCATAATTTCCCCGATTGAGAGTACTCATTTTTTTATTCCCCGTTCTTTTTCAGAAGCCGGAAACTTGCAGCAGGCGGCCGATGGCGCACAGGGAAACCAGCTTCTGCGCTCCGTGGACCGGTTCGCTTTGACCGTCTTCCAGCTGCTGCTGCTGATTTTCACGACGGCTGCCTTCGTTGTGATGCTGCGCGTCTGGCACAAAGTTATTGAGTCACACGCCGAGGGGAACTCGGGGAACGACGACGCTGCTGCCTCGTAGAAGCGGCGAAAATCGGATTGTATGCACGAGTGGGATTCGCTCGACACGAATTAAACTTTGCGCCAGCGTATCTTTGCAAGTTTTCCCGTTGTGATGTATAATGCGACAACAAGACGTTGTTTTGCTTGTTGCATTTGCAAATTACGTTCCGCAAAAACGTTTACTTTACTTTGTAGCGCTGCTATGAATGCACGACATCCCGTACCTTATATTTTTATTTTGCTGCGCTGTTGACAAAGTAATTTATGCCATGCTCCGATGGGGCATGCTGATGGCGCTGCGCCTGAAGTGCCATGAGTGGCAGTGATCTATGAATGAAGAGAATAGCCAATTCCGCATATATGGGCACTACCCATTGGCGCTATCGCGTCATAACCTTAAGGTGAAACTAAAGACGGATTCCATCGATCTTTGTCTGAAACCTGTTTGTCCTTGAAAACCGAGCCTCGATCCGAAACTGAAGGGAAAACCGAAGTGCTAGCGCTACTAATCTGCGTTTGGCCTAACCACAATAAATCCTCCACCATTTTTTTTATGATTGCGCTCTATAAGTGTATGCGAAAGGAAAGCAAATAAAGATTGCGTAATAGCGCACCGACGCGAAAAGTGTATAAAAAAGAAGAGCTGAAACGGGGTTCTATAATTTAGGGGCCATGTTGTATTCTACCTTCGTTGAAACGTATAGTTCCTTGAGGCTTACTCTGGTTTCCTAGTGCTATAACGATTGTGCAGTGAGGTTCTGATGATGTGACTGCGAGCAGAATTCAATAGATTGACAGTAAAGGCTGGTCCAAATAAGTAGACAACCATTGTGTATGGTTATGATTGTAAACATTGTGAACCAGCGAGCGTCCCAGTATAAAGCTGGTCCTTGGACCGCTTAGTGCGAATCAGGTGGAATCATTCCTGAATACTGTGAATTGCTGCAAAAATACAGCATTTACCTCTTTTGGTAGCGATTGAAAAGGAACGTGTTCAGTTTGTAAGACTCAGTAGAAAGTGAGCGTCTCAATTACTTATCTGATTGCAGGGTGCGATGCGTACCGACTTGTAAGGCACTGAGTTTTGGGAGAATAGGTCGGGAAGTCTCTTGAGTAGAGTGTCCATGTGAATAGGAAAGAAAATGAGGCCTCTATGCAAAGTTGAAAGGTACAGATAGCCCGTAAAATCATAAGGAAAACCACGATGACAAAACTGGACTCGGGAACTTGACTGCACTTGCCGCGGTGGCTCAGTGGTTAGGGCGCTCGACTACTGATCCGGAGCTCCCGGGTTCGAACCCGGCCGCGGCGGCTGCGTTTTTATGGAGGAAAAACGCTAAGACGCCCGTGTGCTGTGCGATGTCAGTGCACGTTAAAGATCCCCAGGTGGTCGAAATTATTCCGGAGCCCTCCACTACGGCACCTCTTCTTCCTTTCTTCTTTCACTCCCTCCTTTATCCTTTCCCTTACGGCGCTGTTCAGGTGTCCAACGATATATGAGACAGATACTGCGCCATTTCCTTTCCCCCCAAAAAACCAATTATTATTATTATTATTGACTGCACCGGATGCTTTCTTTTCGTCAGACAGATTGACTGGTGTAAACTTCTTTCTGCTCCAAGGCGAGCGACAACGACGGTAGTTTTTAGCAATAAAGAGAGCAGGTTACTCTGTCGGCTGAAAGCTTTGTTATATTTTTGTACATGGCATGTAGGCATGAAAAAAGTTCACAAGAAAACGGTAAGCAACAGGGCAGGAATAGCAAAAAGGAACGATTTTAGCATTTTTCGGAGAGTTGAAGGGCTGGGTACAGAAAGGAGAACTGAGAGTAAACAAAATAAAATTATTTATAAGCAGGCCAAATAATAAAGACGAGCAAGAAATAGAAAAGAAATGTGGTAAGAAAAGCGCAAAACGAAGCACAGACTAGATGAAGCTGAATAAAGAGAAAACAGGAATCTGATAACGCATGGCCGAAAGAAGGATTTGTAACTCAAAAGCGAATACGTGCCATGTCGTGTCGATAAGCTCGGCTGCTCGGATGCTAGCCAGAGTAAAGCAAAATATTTAAGGTGAATCTGCATGAACAAGTGAAAAAATATAACTGTAACAGGACCACTTCTGTTTCTGCGCCTTTTAAAAGCCCTGTCTTTTTTAAAGCGTCAGATGTTATGCTATGCCTCGGCCAAACACGGCACCAAACCCCAAACCTTTTAATCCCTACTCTTCGACAAACTACGCATGCGCAAAGAGGAACTGAAAAGGAAAGAAGTGGCTGCTAGCTTACAAATGCGCTCGCCTATACTCTTTTTCGATGGGAAAGATGAGCTCGAAACTCTCTTTTGTTTTCTCGTCCCAACGGCGCAGCCAGCGCGGCAGCTCTGCCGAGTTAGCACCTTGACAGCGAAGCCTTGTGGTGGCTCCTTATTCGCCAGATTAGACTAGACCACGTGAGATTCGTACTACATGGCTTGATGGAACAAATAACTATACCTGCTTGAGGGCAGCAATGAGCCGAACAGGCGAAGTGACGAGGCGGCGAAAAAGTGGAGACAGACACAAGATCGCGACTAACGCGCACAGGAACAAGCGTTCATGAAAGAAACGTTTGATGATCCCGAGATCTTTGCACGACATGGGTCAAAAGGACGAGAGTGCTGCCGCGACTGCGAACTTTGAAAAGCTATGCGGATGTTAGGCGGATCAGAGAGACTCTCTCATAATTAGGAAATAATGCAAAAAATTCATCACTAATGCCTCAAAAAACCAAATCGTGAATCGGCATTTCAGACACTGTTACGTCGCAGTATCATCTCACAAATTCTCGTTCGCAAACCACCTCCCAAAAGCGTATTGAACCTCCTCTTTCACCCGCGTATCTTCGAACCGTAGGTCAAAAAATTAGGCAGTGGCTTAGCTCTGTTTAAACCTGGATATAAAAGCGAAAATCTTCAGTTATGCTTGGTTTAACGTCATGGTTATGCTTCGTAGCTTAGCTGGTATTGTATACATTGCTTATCTATAGGCGTAGACTTGGTTACTCAAAGGCATATCTTTACGAGTTAGACACAGAAGCGAGAGTATTAAACTTCTTTATTTATTTTTGTTGGACACATTGTCTTGCTGTTTCTCTACAGCCATAAAGACAGCCCGGTGATCAGAGTAGTAACAAGCGGCTGTCTCTATGGTTGTTACAGAGCATGTAGAATGTAGCTCTCCTTCCTTTCCATGTCGAATGCGCACGCCTATTCTCTGGCAAGCGCATTATAAAGCCTCCTTGCGCATGCACATGACGCACATGTGCAGTAGCGCGTGGCTGCGCCGAAAGGCCAGGCGACGGAGTCGGCAGCGGCGACGGCTGTGGCAGCGGCTAGGAGCGACCACCTGCGTGGCGCGTGACGTCACTCGTTTTCGCGCGTGCGCATAACTCACCAGTTCGGCTCACGCGAAGCTCGGCTTTGACCGGCGTAATGAAGCTTTTCGCTTCAAAACAGCTGCCGCTTTCATGCTACACACGCTTATGGTGATTATTCTGTTCAATTTGCCACGCTTTATGCACGTAGCAAAATGAAAGGAGTAGGGGCACGGAATTTCGTCGCCGTGCTAAGCCTCTGGTGCGGTTGCAGGGTATTGAACAATATTTTTAACCTGTATTAGCTGCGGATGAAGCGAAAAATATGTTTTAAAATGTGGCTTAAGTTCCGAAAAGTCCGCAGATTCCCCACGATAGATATGTCGTTGTTCACAGCAGAGTGACACTGATATAGAGACTCAGAATACCATTTCGTATTAGGCTCCCGGATGAGAGGAAACAATGATGTCATGAAGCAAGCCGCACCGTTTAATTTTGATCTCACTAGTTACGAAACTAGAGCCGCCTGTGAGTAAAACAATATGCTGCTTGAAGCTGTACAACTGTTTTGAATAGTTTGATGCACGACGTCTGAATGCCGAAAACGGCGTCACAGTGCGTTAAATCTGCAAAATATACGGGCGTCATAAGGAATATTGCAACTAGTACGACCAAATGCCTCTTAAGCTTTATGAGCGGCTCTGTCTTTCTGAACGCTTCATCAGGTCTTTCAGCGTGTGTTGGCGAGTTCGTCAACACTCTGAGCTTCGGACTTGGCTGCACATGCTTCATTGCGAATGCGAGGGTATTGGCGTCGACAACACCAGACACATGCGGCGTGCACCCGCCATTCCGGCGAAACAACTGCGGCGAACAGGTGCATGCGCGGTGGTCGCCGCACTCGAGAGGGCGCTGAGCTTTTGCATGTTAATATTTTGGAACTCCATTAGAGGGCCCAAGCTACTCAACTGGCGGTGGGACTGCTCATACTGCGCAACGAATCGCCGACAATCACTTGGGTCGCTTCAGAAGCAAGATGAGATTTTGAACGCTGAGAGATGCGCGCACTATTGGTAGCGTTCTTTGTTTAGGTGCACCCTACATAGCCTCATAGGTAGACACACGTTGTGTGAAGTTTCGGCAAATCGCGCACCTCGTACCTCGAGACGTACTCGCAGATAGGCGTTGTGATAGCGCTGGCAACTTTTTCTAGAGGAAGTTGAGTATGGGCCATTTTTCCGGAAGGGCCCACTTGGCACCATTTCGATATTTTACAGATGCAACAACGGGAGGCGCCATCGTCACAATTTTTGTCGAACTCTTTTCTGGCGTTTAAGCGTTAGGCATGAGCTATCTTTCCTCTTTGTTTTTCTTTTTTGCCCGAGGGCTTGGTGTTTGTGTTTGGGAAATGGATTTGTACTGGGGAATGAAGACCTAATCAGCCGTGGTGAACGCGTGGTAGGTTTGATCTTCTTTTTGTGTGTTTCTGTGACCTAAAGTTAGAATAGTAGACGAACCTCATACGCGTAGGGTAGCAGGGTCACGGAAAATGGTTAACATGAAATGTGAGGAGTGTGGCTGCGATTCCTTCGTAGACAGTGAGACATGGCGAGAAAGACGGAAGCAACGATGAGTCAGCATACCTAGAAGTGTGATCATATCGGACGATTTTAAGGATAGCTACAGGATGAAGGAGGTAACAGAACAGCCGCATAGAAGAGAGGCTGAAAACTATGAAGAAGCTGGTCGGGTTTGCCATTTTGTTCAAAGGTGAAGTGGCGGATGCCCAAAACCAGGCATCAAAAGTTGACCCTGGACGTTGTTTGAACGTGAAGATAATGGGGAAGAAGATAGTTTGGCCATCAGCTATCCAGCTGCAATCACTCAGAGAAGGGCGATGACAAGCAAGTGGAAGAGAACAGAGGAGGGCGCGGGTGGCTAATGTCTTAGGAAAAGAAGGTCAGGAACAGTTTGACAGTCATGAGGGACTCTAAGATGCACAAGTGCGAAAAATAGACAAAAGTAAGACGAGGAGCGATGCCAGAGTCACAGCCTTGTCGGGAGGGCTAGCGCAGACGACAATTCAGAAAGCGAAAAATCAGTTAAGCTCTTATGTCCTAACGGTGTTCTAACGAGAAAAGGAGGAGCAGTGGCAGAAGGTTGTGCACGTTGTGCACACCACAGCTCGCGTTCCCCTTTCGTCATTTGTTCTAGCCCAGAACTTTCGGGACCCTGAAAGCATAGCTTCATGGGAGCAAAATGATGCAGCATTTGTGCTCTGAAAATATCATTAGCACGTATTTTTCTCGGAGTACGAAACATGACATTGCGACCAACTGAAGTGAAAGAGGACAACGAAGTGCTTTTTGTTGGTATAGTGCTTTTGCCTTTGTAACAAAAGAAGAAGAAGCGAGGAGAGCGGGTGAGCTGTGCTCAAGAAGAGCTCCCATTTGTTAAGCGTTTCTATCACTGCTACGATGAACAACGTGTTCACGCAAACCTTTCTCTTAATTTTGGAATTTTCTCAGGCCATGGAGAGGCTTCTGGAATCGGACCGAGCACTGCTGTCAGCAGGTCCTGAGCCTCGCGACGTTGAGGATGATATCGCTGACTTCGCGGCGATATCTGCTTCCTCGTCACATCCGGCAGTGGTCAGCTGTGTCGGAGACACAGGGCTATTTTGTTCCCATGGTGATGATAGGGGGCTCGCCTGCGAAAACCCAGGAAGCGGCGCGAGTTCGCGGCGGCCTGAAAACCTGCCTCCACAAGGACCTACACCTGAACAGCAACAAGGCAAGCACGCTAAGCGCTGGAATGATGCTCCTCGTTTCAAGAGTTGTACAAGGGAATCTTGTTAATACAGTGCGACCTAATTAGAGCATACGCCTCATTCGAACTCACGCACTGATGCCGTCAACATCACACTGGGCACCTCTTAATCTGCGGCAGCATTGTTCGGAATCCTGACCCTTGTGCGTCGTGGTGCACCGGTGGGCAACTGGGGAGAGAATTTTATTTGAGCATGTAACAGATGGCCATGGCGAGCTCGCATCTGCATGTATGCTTTTCGCGGACTCTCCAAACGTAATGAGCTGCCCCTCGGCTTCATAGCGTAAGTCACCATTTCTTGCCGCACAGCTTGCGTATGAGACGCAATCCACCAATGACCTATGATGCATTGTGGGTTAATTGAAAGTGCACACAATTTTTGGACGTATTGTTAGACCATCCCTCTTAATCCAGTCTTAATCTTAATCCGGTCGTCTGTCCCCTTAGGGTTCAAACGACTCGGATTGGACTGTTGTTTTTATGTGAGGAGGTGAGGTGCTTACAAAGGGCAGAAACACTTTTATCGAGATGTTAAATGTGGCTCCAAAGCCAGTTGAAACAGCGCCACGACGTGCTCACAGAGGGAGCTAGGTCCAGCAGCTGTCAAGCTGCGGCTGCTGACTATCATCGCAAGGCTGGAGTCGCGAGCACCCCTCTGAAGGAGCCCTGCTTAAGAAACGACTAAATGTGCAAAATTGATCCACGGTCCGAGCAACACAAACTTGGAATCTATATTTGGCGACTTTGGTATAGTTAGCACTGATGACGGAACCCTCTCCTCAATGGGAAGGTTTTCTTCGAAGAAATTGCTGCTATGTTGTTGAGTGCAACATCAAATCAGTTCTGTGCTTGCACAACAGTCTCCACATTAAGGGATCCTTAATCAAACCTCCAATGAAGAACTTTTTTGGCGCCATTTGCTGCATGGGAATATTGGAGAAAAACTTTTTGGCCTGAGTTTACAAAAAAACTTTCGGAAGACATCCAGTAATCAACGTTATTAAAAGATGCCCACCATGTATATCATGTCTAAACTGCTAAAATTGTAAGACTGGTGTTTGATGAAGCGGACACCGGTCACATTTCAAATCTCCAGCGGCAAATAGACGGCGCTTTATGCACCTGAAATACCAAGCGAAAAAATGCATTTAGGCGCACTCAGTAGCTTAGTACACAAGGAGAGATTTGGCTAAAAAGGACCCTGCTGATATTTCCATACAATGTAAGGTTTTTGTAAAGTAAATTGTTTAGATTATTTCGCATCTTTGGACGTTTGTTCGGCATTGTGAGGCTTGTTTATTCCTGATAAATTTGCAGTTAAAAACAAATATCATTTTCCTGCCACTTGGTTGAGCCTTATGGTGTTGTATATTATTAGAGCGTTAGGGACTCCTCAATCGATGTATAGAAGTCAACAGCAATGCGGCCTAGCTACAGAGAACAAAAATGAAAAGCACTTGATGCCACATTGTGACAAGTGCCTGCAGTGGCGATACCTGTATTTAAGGCTTTTGCATTTGTAAATGCTGTCCTCTGGAAATTACAGCTTTTCTGGTAGAATATGATATCAATTTTTCATTTCCCTCGACCTCTAAAATAAAATGACGCTTTATACTGGCAGCATACGACAAGCTTTTTAAATATCAAATTAGTCATCAAACATCAAACATGAAATTAATGCGATAATTACTGAAAACATGCCATACCTATTGTGTCTTGACTACGTGTATAGGAGGATCTGGCTAACTGCAATTGAGTGATCAGCATTCATTCAGTAGAATGCTGTGGCCAAGTACAACCTCCAGTATGAATGGATGCTCAAAATATTATTGTACGAATGAGCATGAACTAAACACGGGAAGAAGGAGGCAAGTAATTGTTTTTATTTATTGGAAAACACCAGCGTAGTTTTTGATCCACGAGCATTGAAACCCCAATTTCAGAAAATACGTCTGTTTATTCGTCTGAGACCTCGGTTGCCAGGTGGCCAAATGGAGAGAGAGAGATTCTCCTCTGCACTTTCCGGACAGAAAAAGACAGGAAAATTGGCCGAAGGAAGACGAAAAGAGGGCGGGAGGCGCTAAGTGGCGGGTGGCGGAGATTGGAGCGGGGACACATTGTGTTACTTTGTGACTGCTGGATTGCAGCGTGCGAATGGAGCCAGGAGTACGGCTTGTTTCATGATACCTGACGGACTGTATCACGCCATCTGCTAGCTCGGGCTGAAGCCGTTCGCGACAGCAGCTGCTCCGTCCTAGGGAACACTAATGCTAACGCATACTCCGCCGCATTAGAAGTATGGATCGTCTATAATCATTTTCGTTCGCACGCCATGCAGTATTCGCGTAATACCCCAGGAACTAGTCGGATGTTCAGAAGAGCGTCTGGGGCCAAATTACGGAACGATCACAATCTGAGAACACTCACAAAA
The DNA here is from genome assembly GCA_030143305.2 of Amblyomma americanum. Taxonomy (NCBI): domain Eukaryota; kingdom Metazoa; phylum Arthropoda; class Arachnida; order Ixodida; family Ixodidae; genus Amblyomma; species Amblyomma americanum. Next base: position 231,015 of record JARKHS020026157.1, on the reverse strand, counting down.
CGGTCACAAAGCCCAGCTTTCATTGATCGCCATGGGCTGGCGGACATATCAACCTATAGGAGCAGCAGCTTTCGACTGCTTCCGGCGTTTTGAGCGCGGTTTAAAACCTCTTTAAAGACTTTCCATTATAAATTGTCGGAGCTGCCCAGAGGAGCTAAGGTACAACACGTTGACAGGACAAAAACGAGAATACATGAACAAGAGCTTGTCTGACTGCTTTCATGATATTCAGTGTTTCATGCACTAATTACTCCATATAAGTTATTGATGCCAAATATGTTAATAATATTATCAATACATAAGTTAGCCGCCGCGGTAGCTCAGTGGCTACGGTGCTCGGCTGCTGATCCGAAAGACGCGGATTCGATACCAGCCACGGCGGTCGCATTTCGATGGAGGCGAAATGTTAAGGCCCGTGTACTGTGCGATGTCAGTGCACGTTAAAGACCCTAGATGGTCGAAATTTTCCGGAGCACTGCACTACAGCGCCCCTCATAGCCTGAGTCACTTTGGGACATTAAACGCCATAAACTGTAAACCATAAACCATAAACATAAGTTATTCAAGATAACACAGAATAATGCAGTAGTTTTAAGATATGGCAGCCTCAATGAACAGATGTTTTCTGGCAATGACGTCATTGCCCGGATAAAACTTATGCGGAAGAGTGTTACGTCACGACATCTATGTCTTCATCACTTGGCGCTTCAGCTTTGATCCGAATTTCACACTAAACTGTTATCGCCATGGCAGTAACAGTTTATAGGAATTGTTTATAGTAATGTGCTGACACTTCTCTTTCTCCTCGTCCGCAGAGGCGGCAGCGTCAACCCCGCCGGCCAGGGCAGCTCTGGCAGTCACCGTGTTGCGGCGCATTGCCGGTCTATCGCCGGCGCTCTTGCTGATGACGTTGCTCACGTTGACCCTGCTGCACCTCGTGCTGCTGATGGAAGTGTGGCGCATCAAAACTCTATTGCAAACAAGGAGGCCCTGACTGAGGAGACATGGCCTCTTTGAGGGTCACTCTGCGATAACGTGCGCTGCAGCCAGTGGCCGGCAATGTATTTTTCGCTTTTTTTATTGGCCTAATACACAGCTTACGATTTCTCTTACAATACAATGCAATATAGGCAACCCCAGCTGCAGTGTTGGGTGCTACTATAAATATGAGCCGTAAATTAAAACAATTGAGAAGTATTCGAAACACGGTATCAGCTTTGAACTCGTTTTCTGGCTATAAGTGAACATTGTGGTGTGCAGCACCGCATACTGGCCCTCCCTGGTAGAGATACACGGCCGACAGCTTCTCATCCGGGGAGGGCTTTGAAGCACGCGTTTGGGACATAAAACAGTTTATTGTATAGTATAAACATCCCGCATCTGCATTTGTCAGATGCAAATAGCTCAAGGGGTTTTATTTTGAGCCATACTGACACAATAAACACATTGCCTCTATGTGACGAAGGCTGTACGCCACCTGCTCCGTGATGCTGATTTGTGAAGGCCATATTGATTTTACTTACAATCAGTGATGCACAACAAGCTCAAACTACGAATAAGCGTCAGTAGTTTCTGGGTGTTTGACAGAGCCGCCAAAAACCTATAAACTATGACTTCCCCACCAAATAAAGCGCGGTTAAATCCGGTATTTTGCAGACTGCAAAAAGCTACATGGCTACGACAGCCAAAAAAGCTTTAAATATGCTTTGCCTTCAGCCCTATGATGCTGCCCTAACAAACAGGCGTGTGGTGCTACTGGACGTAGGGTCAATTTTTCCGGTTCTCGGTGACGACCGCCGTCGTTTGGCTTGGTTTGGTTTATGGGGGTTTAACGTCCCAAAGCGACTCAGGCTATGAGGGACACCGTAGTGAAGGGCTCCAGAAATTTCGACCACGTGCCTGGGGTTCTTTAACGTGCACTGACATCGCACAGTACACGGGCCTCTAGAATTTCGCCTCCATCGAAATTCGACCGCCGCGGCCGGGATCGAACCAGCGTCATTCGGGCCAGAAGCCGAGCACCATAACCACTCAGCCACCGCGGCGGCTCGCAGTCGTTTCCATTTTGCTGCTCAGGTCGGAACATTTCTCGTGTTCAAGATATGTTTCTAATAGGGGAGCAATTACTTATTGGCGTCCACTCAAGCACAGCCATACGCCTACAAAGAAAAGCTATAAAGCTTTCACAGAAACTTCGCATTTAATTAAAAATTCGTCCTGGTCCGGGGTTCGAAACCAAGACCACCGCTTCACCGGAGCAGTCACTCTGCCAATTGAGCTAACCGGGGCAACAAGCTTACGGTAGGGCGAGAACGATTTCATCAATAACTCGAGGTAGGAACAGTGTTGGTCAAATGTTTAGGGGAATCCTCCAATCGTCCTCGTCCTGGTTTCGAGCCCCGGACCAGGACGAATTTTTTTAATCGCGAACTTTCTGAGAAATCTTTATATCTTTCATTTTTAGCCGTATGGCTGCACTTGGGTGGACGGAAAAAGAGTAATCGCTTCCTTATTACAAATCTACTCCACCTTGGGGGATTCCCCTGAACATTTGACCAGGTATGTTTCTGTTGCATGGTCGCACTGAGCGCACAGTTTACGCCTTTACGGCCTTGCCTTGTTCTTGTCCAAAATAAATCGTCGTGATAACTACTTTTCATCTTTTGTGCCTCGTAATGCGAATCTAGTCCTGCTAGTGCAAGTATCCAGACCTCTCAGTCTTTAAGTAGTGTAACCGTGTATTTAGTATCGCGCTCCATTCCTATAGCCATGGTCTGCCGGTGCTTTATTTACTTCAATGGTATGGGGCTATGCTGTGCACCGATTTCTTTCGGAATTCTTTAGGACTTCCTGGCCGTCGCAGGCCAATTCTTTGATCCCTTTTCCGATGACACGGTAGACTTCGATGAGATTGCTCCTTTAGGTGTTGGTCATGTGCTCAGGAGTGACTTGTAACTTCACGAAAGCAAAACAATATAACACAGCTGCTGTTCAACCTTTTTCGTAGGATCTGCCTTTTGCTTTCAGCACAAATGATGACGACGCTGTGGCCTTCACCTATTTAATTTCTCTCAGGGGCAGAGAACACTACTTTTAGTCGTGCTTCCCAGGTTTTATCACTACTTTCTTAATGGCGGTTTCGGCATATAGGCGTCCTAACGTGTCATCAAAATTTGAACATAACCCAAGGGGAAACCGTAAATAATTTTCTCTTTATTCTGTGCGACAGAAGAGAGTTATATCGAAAGAGAAAATTCGAAGCAGCGTTGAGGGGCCGGGGGGGGGGGGTGGGGGGGAGAGATTCATTTCTTGCTACGCATTCAAATGCAGCCAAAACGGCAGTACCACCACAATATCGATACGCCCACGTGGTTTCCAATGCGTCACCCGCTTTCAGAAAATTTCTCAAAAACCCACCTTTACTATACTACATTAGAAAGCTAGGCAATCCCGGCAATACCACCGATAACCTATTCTACCCTATCCCAATGGGAGGCTGTTGTGTGCAATTAAGTGAGACCAGACCAGAGGACACGCTAAAGGTGGCGGACCGGGCTCACTGTGCGTCTAAAGCCACTGCGACCTTGAATGAAAGCTCCTCTTCATACATAAGAAAAGAAGACAACAAGGAAAGGCGTGCAAATTTAAAATTTTCTAAGAATCAATAAAATTTATTAATTCTGCCTCAATCTCCTATTTGCCCACACGCTCCTTGCTGCAAAGTAACTGGCCAATACAGAATCATCATTATTGCGGTTCTTTGCATTTATGAGCGCATAATCCTGCGCTTCGTTGTTTCCACCAAATAAGAAGGAAGAAAAAACGTGTAGAGCAGGCTTTCTATGCTCAACTTTTGTCGAAATATTATTAAAATTTCTTTCTTTATGACACTAAACCTTGGCCAATCCCCCCATGTGGGTATGTGCCATGTTTTAAGTGGTAGAAGAAGAAAAAGAAGAAGAAGGCTTTCTGTGATGAAAAGCAGTTTTCTCCGTTTAGCCTACACACTTCCACTGCGGCCTCTGCACTCAGTGGCGCTGACGTAAAGCCTCAATTTTCCAAGGATATGATTAGGATTAGGAAATCTGAGCGCACACTCGTTTCGGAAGCTTCCTAGCCACAGGTCGTTCAGGAGTAAATCGCTTAATTCGCAGTGACGTCTGCACCTGTGCCGTTAAAGGTGGCGGTCAGCTGCACCGGAGGCACCAGAGGCACCTAGGTGAAGACAGAAAGAGATCACTCCAACCCGAATACTTTCCTCCAGGAGGACGTTCACCTGAATAGGAACAAGGCAAGCAAGATGCGCGTCGAAATGCGTCTCGTTTTTAGAGTTCTTACTGTAGAAAATACTAACAGCGAAAAATTGACATGCAGTTTGAGGAAGGCGCGATTTTTACGAATGTTTTTTCAGTTCAGCTGATGAGGTACAGTGGGACTCAGTTTGAGGTGACATTTTCAAAGGCGCCGTGGTGATATTGTCGGATGGAGAGTCAGACCAGCTTTGCATCTGCACAATTATTTAATAGTGAAGGCAATGTAAACGGTGTCTCTTTCAAAGAAAACACCCTTCTGTCGCAGCCGTTCTGCTGCACCCCTTGCATTCCTGTGTTTTTAGTGTTAATAATGCGTGCAGCTTGCCTTTTGTAGAGTCTGAATTTCGCAGAGTCTGCTTTTTGAGCGTTCATAATAATTAGAATAAATATATAGAGGCCGTCATATTGCGTATTGTTTTCAAGAACGTTATTCCTGCTACTATCTCAAGTAATTTATGGTTTCTAATAAAACAAATGAATTTCAGGGCTAAACAGAGGTGGCATTCCAAAGGTTCTCGGAAGCAAATTTTGAGTGTTGAGAATTTGACCCTTACAATAAACAGACGAAACAAATCTCGCGAGCTGTAATTGATGCCTGTGAAAAGGAAAACATCGTCGTACAATTAGCGTGTAATTTCTGTAGCGAGGCTTTCGAGCACAAAAAAATGCAGGCCTAACCGGAAACCAAGGTCGTTTTCTAAAAGGAAGCTCCTGGCTGCACGAAGAGTACTTTCTCCATACTACCAGCCTCTTGATAATTTCCGGGTCCTATACTTCGCAGAGGAAGACCACACAACAGCTTTTCTGGCAGTTGCCTAATTAATTATTCTGCACTAAAATAACGTATTGACCACGAAAGCCATCATCGTCATGAGCTCGGCCCTGCTGCGTAAACTGCGGGGCAAAAAGCCCCTCCAAATGATGTCCAATTTACCCTACCCTGAGCCACTTGCTATCATCCAATCCGCGCAAACTTCTTAATCTCACCTGTTCATTTGACTATCTGGCGCCCCCTGCTACATTTATGTTCCCTTCGAATCCACTCCTCTATCCTAATGTTCCGTCGGTTGTCTCTTCTCCGTAATGCATACCCTTCCCAGGTCCGGCTCGTCTTTTGGCGCTATAACTAAACATGCTATAACTAACATGGGCAGCAGCGCGAAAGACGGGTACGAGCTGTGTTTCCTCCTATTTTGAATTGAGATATGATTACCTGACGTGTGTTGCCTAGCCAGTCTGCCTTTTTCCTATGTCTTACAATCACGCTATGTCTAGCTTAGCCTTTTGGCTTCTCAGAACGCGGTGGAGGCGGCAGCTTCACCCGAATCGGCCACACCTCCTTCGGCAGCAGAGTACCTGCTGCGGTGCATCGGCCGCGCATCTCTTCGACGCTCTTGCTGCTCGTGTTGTTCACTTTCGCCTTGCTCCACCTCGTGGTGCTGATGGGAAGTGTGGCGTGTCAGAACGGTCCTCCGTGGACGAATGACTGGATGATGCCTGAGTGCATTCCAGACAATCTGCGCTAAATTGCACTCATTTGAGAGGATATTCGGGATGTATACATTTTTCAGTTTCTTTCCGTTGCAGCCCGCTGAGATATGTGATTCTGCTAGTGCATAATGCTAAATAGGATTCCTCTGCGAAATATCGAGACACAGCGACAAAGCCTAGGCGCGAATATAAACTATTATCTGGTATTGGGCAAGAAGCGTTAGTTTTAGTGTGAAGGCACTACTTAACGCGGCCCCAACCAAGATTCTTGTCTTAATCCTCGGACTAACTCGGGTAAGCTCGGGATAGTTCGCAGGAGCGTCGCGCAACCTGCAGCCAATGGGAGGAAGTTCGGGTAAGTTCGGAGGAGCGTCGCGCCTGTTGAGGCCAACGGAAGGTACAACGTCGTCCCAGCTGCCAGCGAGTGGAAACGAAGAGCGAGAATACACTTGCAGATGCCAGAAATAACAGGCGTAGAAGGAACGCATACTTTCGCATGTCTACTCGGTTTAACTAGGTTAAAAGTCAACATTTTTTTTTGTCAATTTCCTGTACCTAAACGTATGTCACATTGATCGCGCATGACGAAGTACTTCACAATTCCGATTGTTTTTGTTTAGATAGCCTCGCCACTTTTACGTGGCATTGCTTTTTGGTGGTACGAGTTACAACTCGTTACCCTTGGTGTCGTGGCTGTCGTTGGAGATATGCTAATGTGTAGTCCATACCACGACCACGTTCATGTAAATTCTTCTTCCTTTACAGTAGGTCTTTCCTACCGACACATTTACTGGGGCTGTTGACGCTGTTATTTTGGCAGGGCATATAACGCAAAGGCAAGATAACCGATGTTCGTTATATACAGCGGACTCGGTCCCAAGAGAAGGCAAGCGTAGCACGGGGCTGTAGAAATTGAGGTGGGCGGATGAGATGAGGAAGTTTACAGGGATAAGATGGTCTGAGCTATCAGAGGACCGGGTTTTTGGAGAGATATGAGAGAGGACTTCGCCCTGCAGTGGGCATAGTTAGACTGATAATGATGATGAACGCCGAGTGGGCGTTCCGCCAGGGTCTAGTACACTTGCCAGGTTGAGGGTGGATTCTGGGTGGATTCTGTCTACGTAACGTAGATAGAACCCAGTATTCAGTGTCCGCCGTGATGACGTAAAGCGACTGCAGCTGACTATCAAATGTTCAAGGTATTCTCATATATGATGCTAGAACAAAACATGCTGGATTGGGCACTTGCATCGGTAGATTTGCCTGCATCATCTGCAACGGTGCTGAATCATATAAGCAAGTTTAATTTGACAGTGCCATCTACCGCCGCCTTCTAATGCGAGAGATGAATGTGCTGGTACCACTGCCACGAGGTTTTTTTTTTCCTTGGTCCGTATAACCGCATAGGATCCTGATTCTCAATCCATTCCTAGAATAATCATGAGAAGCACATCAAAGCACACTAAGCTATAAAATTTGTTCATAAATTCCGTTTTTCTGCAAAAGCTTACCGCGAACAAACTAGGACAAGAGGCTCCGAGTGTTGCACAGTAAGTAGTTCTTCCTTGACGAGTTTCGACGTTGTTGTGCAGTGACTAAAACAAACTGGGTTGAATCGGGAATTCATAGGGACTATAGGAATGTTTTCCTGCATCGTAAATTGCATATTGCGTGCTGCAGTGCTGCACCAAGAGTAGGACTCCGACGTGATAGGACTCAGCCGAGACGACTGCAGAAGAAAGCACGGCTGTCGAGTGACATTCGCGGAAAATCGCAAAATGACCCCCACGTATTTCACAAGCGCTAACATGAAATCGACTTCTGCTTGAGGTAATGATTCCGCTTGAGTTTGTAAGTACTAATGGGTTCCAATAGATATTGCTGAAATATATTGCTGATATTGCTGATATTGCTGAAATACAAATACAAATACCTTTATTTAAGCATCAGAGATGTTAGGGGTGCGCCCAAAAAGCCCATGACTGGCTTGAAAGAGGTGCGCACCCCTGTATATAAAAATATACCGTACATAAAGGTCGTCAACCATTATAATGCTGTAGAGGTATCTACTACTGACATTGGTTCTTTCCCCGCGTTGCAGTGCTTTAAATGTGTCACAATGGGCTTCATATTGCAAGCTGCTTATGTGTGTTCGCGCAACAATAGTACGGAATTTAGTCGCCGTCGGTGCATTTAGTCCGCAGTTCCTGGTGTCCATGCTTGGCAATTAGGCGCTCCGTGGATTTCTCGTCCTGTGCGCGCAAGATCCATTCGCAGTTCCACATTTTTGTCCGGATCAGACGTATAACGTCGAGGATTACTCGTGGATACGCTTTGATCCCAAGAAGTGACTTTCTTGGCATTATGCGGGACTTTAAAGCCCAAGCCAAAACGTGGGATCGCTAAGCCTCGCAAGCACTTCGGCACCGGGCCCGGCGTCCGTTGCCGCGTTCGGCCTGACCAGCGAGCAGCTACTCCGCTACGGCTTCGACGATGGATGTGGACCACACCCATGGCTACGACCCCGAGTCTGGAGGATTCGGAAGTGTTCCGAGCAGCAGCAAACAAGGCGAGGGGACCTTTGATAATTCACAGCCAGAACCTGAATGGGAGACGATATACCTCAGGGCAGGACAGCGTGCACAAGGGCACTGGGCATCGAAGACATATGATGACGACCCGAAGTCATCAGCAGCGGATCTCACGAGCCGCAAAAGGCCCCCGAGACTGCCTGACCTCGACAAGTATGAATTTAAAGTGATTATCAAGCCGAAAGACCGTTTGGACCTAAAAATGTGGGGTGGGAGTGTACACCCACTTAACGTCGCGTTCGAAAACGCGTTACGTGGCAAGACGCTACGTGCCAAACCTTACATCAGAGTTATTGAAGAGCAAAACATCATCATCGCGGCAACTTCCCATGTCGAAGACGCGACAGTACTTGCGAAGATCGATCACATCAACCTAGACGGGAAAAAGTACCACCTCAATGCCTACGTGAGAACACCGCAAGACTCATGCAAAGGGGTGGTGCACGGGATTGACCCCAACGCATCTGACAGAGACCTAGAGAAAGACTTTACCTCAGAAACCCACGAAATATTAGGCGTCCGAAGGCTCGGCAGATCCAACTCGGCGGTGATACTGTTCAGTGGATACAAAGTCCCTTTCTTTGTTACGTACGGGTGGATCGAGCGCAAATGTTTTCTTTATAGGAAAACTAGACCGTTTTGCGTACTGTGCGGCAGGGAAGGACATAGACCGGACGTCTGCCCCAGCCCAGCTGAATCGAAATGTGACTCGTGCGGCAAGCTGAATCCCGGGGAAGCTCACGATTGCACCCCAACTTGTGCGGCATGCCAGGGGAATCACCACACCTACTCAAGGGAATGCAAAGCAAAGTTTCTGGATGCCATCAATAAGCCTAGGAAACATCAACATTTCGATGATCAGGAAGAGAAACCGACAACCAGTGGCACCAGCAAGAGCTACGCGTAAGCTGTACGCACCAGCCGAAAAGAGCAGTTCGACAAGAAGGAATCCAGAAGATCGGCCTCGAATTCTACGTCCAGGTCCAGGTCAAGATCTAAGTCTAGTCAACGTCGCAACTCATCAGGCCGATCCGGAACGGAAGAGTCAAGACATCATAAAGAGCAGGGGACCACCAGGTCGGTCTCCTTTGCACCTAAGGCGGATCCACCGGCACATGAGACGCCACGCACCCGAGAACGCGGACCGTCTTCGGAGAAGCAAGAAGACTCAAGACACATCGTAAAGGTGGGCTATGCTGGGTTATTGCCTCCATCCCTCCCCGGAAACGCGATATCTAAGGAGTTTAACGACCTGAAAGCAGAAATTATTCAGCTAAAAACACAGAACGAGGCGTTGCGAGCTGAACTTAAATTGGTCAGGCTGCAGTCACAAACAACTCACGACAAAACACCCGAAGCCCGGCCAAACTCACAGTCAGTTTATGAGCGCGTCATTGCAGAGCTGAGGGCTGACAGAGAGGAGCAAGATAAAAAGTTCCTACAAGTTAATCAGATGGTCAAAAACGAGCTCGCAAACGAGTCCGCCAACACTAGGAAATACATAAACTCTGCCATTGCCACAGTTCGAGACGAATTCAAATCGAAACTCAACGAGTGCAACTTCAGAAATAGGAAATCCAAATATGCCGACAGGCACCCCCTACCAGAAGAGGACGAATAAGGGCCATGGCACATAGGGGACATGAAACAATTATTTGGCAATGGAATTGTCGGGGATTTAAAAAGAAAAAAGCAAGCCTTCAATTTTTCATCGACACGTCGGAGGCGCCACCTGCTGTAATAGTACTTCAAGAAGCAAATACGGTCATCAGCATGAAGGGGTACAAAACTTTCCAAGACGAGTATAGTCTAGGAATACTTGTTCACAAGGAGTTTACCGCAACGCTGCAAGAACCGCTAGCCGAAAATATCGAACATGCTTACAATGAAATTCTTCCCAAACACAGGGGAAAACGCAGTTTGCACATACTGAACGTGTACAGTCGCCCCAGGGACTCATGCCGTCAGATAGCCACGCTATTTAATAATTTTATCAAGAGCGCAGGTAAGGACCCCCTCGTCATAGCCGGTGATTTCAATGCGCCCCATCAAGCATCGGGATATCACTTTAACAGCCCGAAAGGTAGGAGGATCCTTGAGATCGCTAACAGAGAAGGGCTCACAATCTTAACGGATCCCCTGCAACCCACCAGAGCGGGTAATAGCGTCAGCAGAGGCACCTGTCCAGATCTCACGCTTGTGAAAAACTGCCTGCAGTCCACCTGGTCTAACACTGGCGAGTCCCTGGGCAGTGATCACTTCATCATCTCCTGCACTGTTCAGGGAGTCAAATGTCGGAAACCATTTGGCAAGGTTAAGATTGTGAACTGGGACAAGTGGAGAGAGGAACTCGCACGTCTCCCGGACGAAGATATCACAGATATTGAGGCATGGACAGCGCTGCAGATGAAAACTGTCGCCAGGCATTCTGCGACAGTGAACACCACGGAGGAAACTCCGGCAGTTGACCCGCACCTGTTACATCTGTGGGAAGCCAGGAGATCTCTGACAAGGAGGTGGAAAAGGCACAAGTTAAATCGCAAGCTGAAGACCAAGATTGCAGAACTCACCAAAGAAGCGGATGACTACGCACATAACCTCGCTAACCAAAATTGGCTCAAGCTGTGTGATGAGCTCAACGGTAGAATGGGCACGGCTAAAGCATGGGGACTCCTCAGATCCCTTATCGAGCCGAACTCAAACCGGAAAGAGCAAACAGACACGCTCTGTAACGCCTTGCACAGCTATAAAGGGGACAACGAAACCCTCATTGCAGAACTTGCACGGAAATTCCTCGGTCTGGGATCCTCGTACCCTCTCCCTGCGTACACCGGTGCACCCAATGAAGAGATGGACCAAGACGTAACGGTTGAGGAAATGAGGGCGGAGCTTGACGTCATGCGTAAGAACACCGCTCCTGGACCGGACCAGATAAACACCAAGATGCTCTTTAATATGGATGACATCTCTTTAAGAAAATTAGTGAAATACTTCAACACGCAGTGCTGGCACAAGGGCCAGATCCCCGACTCCTGGAAATTGGCTTTAGTGCGATTTATTCCCAAGCCCAATAAGCCATGCGATATTGATCATTTACGACCGATCTCCCTGACGTCGTGTCTGGGTAAACTGTTCGAGTGGGTCGTGAACGCCCGACTGAAACGACTCCTGAGGAAGACTGATATCCTCCCTGACACGCTGTACGGGTTTAGAGAAAAGCTGTCTACACAGGATATTCTCCTCCGTATCAGAGAGGATATTCTGGACAACCCCGGCAGATGTCAGGTCAAGGCCATCCTTGCGCTCGATTTAAAAGGGGCATTTGACAATGTCAACCACCAGGGAATACTGGATGAGCTTAACAGCATCAACTGTGGTGACCGCACATATAATTACGTGAGGGGCTTTCTCTCCAATTAAAAAGCGTCAATAAGTATTGGTGATCGGACCTCCTCTCCGTTCAATCTAGGTTCCAAGGGCACCCCGCAGGGAGCGGTCTTGTCTCCGCTTCTCTTCAACCTGGCCATGCGTGGGCTACCAGAGAAGCTAGACCGCATCCAAGGCATTGAGCACGCTTTATACGTCGACGACATTACGATCTGGTGTTGCAGCGGTAATGAAGGGGAAATTCAAGGCCGGCTTCAGGAAGCAGCGAATGTCGTGTGCCAGCATGCGGCGAGGCATGGGTTAACGTGCTCTCCCGAGAAATCAGAGTTACTCCTGATCGACCGTGGCAAGAGGCAGAATACGGGGCTTTTGCCGTCCACTCCCTCTGTCGCCATTACGGTCCAGGGTATGAGCATTCCGATCAAGAAAGAGATCAAGATCCTGGGAGCCATCATACCCAGCGGCAACACTAACACCACTACAATCAGACAGCTCCAAGCCTATTCCGAACAAGTCTCTAGAATGCTACGCCGGGTAATCAAGAAAAGAAATGGGCTAAGAGAGAAGGAGGCCCTAAGATTAGTTCAGGCTTTCATTCTCTCTAAACTAACATACGCCACCCCGTACTTACGGCTTAGCCAAAAGGAGAAAGACCAACTAGATGTTATTATTCGAAAGGCAGTTAAGACGGCGCTGGGACTTCCTTTATGCACATCCACTGAGCGCTTACTACAGCTGGGGATCCATAACACCATCGACGAACTAATAGAGGCCCACCGTGTAAATCAAATTGTCAGGCTCTCAACATCTAAGCCTGGCAGGAAAATATTACAGAAGCTGAGAATCAGTCCACCCCGGGAAGTCGCTGACAAGATCGACATGCCCATGCAGATGAGATCACACATCACGACTCACCCCATACCAAAACGCATGGATGAGGAATACAACAGAGGACGGAGACTAGCCAGAGCTAGACACCTCTCTAAGCGCTGGGATGGAAACAAGGACACGATCTACGTCGATGCGGCTGGACCCGTTAACGGAGTCGCGGCAATTGCAGCAGTTTCACCCCGGGGGGATATCATTGCAAGCAGCCTTATCCAAGCGGTGGATACCACATCGGCTGAAGAAGCAGCTATCGCACTAGCGATATCAAAGAACAGCGAGGCAACGGTTATGTCCGACTCACAAGCAGTGGTACGCAATTACCTCAGAGGGCGCGTTGGCGCTCCGTGTTGGGAAATTTCGGAAAGGTCTAATCCTTCCAACATCCAGATCTTCTGGACGCCAGGGCACCTCTCAACGACGGGCAATGAGGCGGCCAACACAGCTGCTCGAGCTCTCCTCCTCCGAGCATCTGGCACGCAGCCTCTCTCTGACATAGTTGACAACCCCTCACCCTTACTAAGCTACGCAGAAATTACGGAGTACTATAAGATCACAAGAAGGGAATATCCTCTTCCTCACAAAACCCTAAGTAAATATGAAGAGCACATAATCAGGCGACTACAAACTAATACTCTGCCCAATCCTTACCTAATCAGTAAATGGTACCCAGAAACCTACAATTCGTCCTGCCCCTTCTGTGGAGCAGTTGGCACACTCTTTCACGCGGTTTGGGAATGTCAAGAAAACCCAGACTTGGACAGCAATCCCGATCCAACTCATGAGCGCTGGGAGGCAACCCTTCATAGCCACAGCCCACTCGACCAGAAATTGCTGGTTGAGAGGGGCCGGATTATGATGACGACCAATGGGTTCTCGTACTGAACCCACCCAGTTTTTGTGGTCTGAATAAATGTTTTTCCTCCTCCTCCTCCTGGCGAGCATAAGAGCTGAGTGTGACCTCAACAGAGGCACTTATGATGAAACATGGCAGAGCAGTTAGACAGATGACATGCAACAAACTTGCACGGATATCTTACCCCCGGCAGGCACAGTACATGGATAATTGTAAGTCAAATGAAGAAGCATTTTCCTTGCAATAATTATAGTCATGGCTGTTTTTAATGTAGTTTATCACCAAGGGGATACTGCAGCGGGAAGCAATATTTCAGGATTTCGAGCGCTTTTTTTTTCTCGTCCTGGCGAGAGATCGCGGTTGCTGCTGGAGATCTAGTGGCAGAGAAACGAATGACTTCGGTGTTCGGGGCATGAACTAGCTTCGATGCGCACACCTCCTTGGTGGGGTAACTTTACTCCCGAGATGACGCTCCGGAAGCTGACTGCACTGCACGCTGAGTTCACATTAGTATTGAGTGACATAAACAAGGCTTCGACGAAACTTCGCCTGGTTAGGCATGAGATGAAGTGAATCGCGGTCACTGACCAAGTCTGAAGATGTATATGACGTTTCGAAACCGTATATGTAAGATTAGAAATCACAGTCACACAACGAACGCCATTGCCGAGCATGCTCATGAATATACACACAAGATTTACGTGGACAACACCACTACTGCAGCCAAGGAAAAAAACGTGTTATCCCGGCGGCTGCTAGAATCGCAAATCATTCATTCAATGCCAGCGACGATGAACCGGACAGAAGGGACTATGCCGGTCGTTTAAGCGCGCTCATTACGTCACGTGCTGGTTACATAAGTAACGACGAATCCTTGTCCTACTCAGTGAACAAGGGACCCGTATGCGGTTCCGAAACGTCATACACTTCTTCAGACCTGGTTACCGTGATTCCGATTCAGCGAACACAGGGCAGTACCTTGAATAGACAAATAAATACCGGATGACGATAAGCGTTTTGATTACACAAAATAACATTTGCTGCTAACGAACTCAATTTGCTCACATGTTATAACTACGTTACCGTGAATACCAGCATACTGCCAGGGAATCTTCAGAAGATGAATCCACATTAGAAGATATGAAATAGGTCGATGGGTGGAGCTTACGGTTGATCAAAAGTTTTTATTAACGTAATATATCTCAGACTACAGGATGAATACACTCGTTAAGGCATGTCAAAAAATTGCAAAGAACGCCTACATTATTTACATTGCTTACAGTGGATACTTTGCATCAGTGTCGATAACTCCAAGATGAATTTATTGGAGCAAGACCCGATAAGACAGTTTGAAAACATCGCCTATGTTTCTATGCCCCCCATGCTAGTTTAACTGCGGATAAAGCTGAACGGTACGCAAACGTTATTTCACAAGGAATAAACAATCATCAAAGCTAAAAGCTACCCTCTAAGGCAAGACAGCGGGAGTTTGATCACTTTTGTAGAGATGCAAACAACGAAGCTAGTGCGCTGGAAACCAGCGCAGAGAGTCCGTTGTCCTCCCCGAGTGCCAGCATCAGCAGGCAGAGAACAGCTGCGCCGGACAGGAGTCCCACGAAGGCGAGCAGGCAGGCACCCAAGAACTCCGCGTGCCACAGGGCGTAGGCGTAGTCCCATTCCGCTTCGACGACTGCATTGCGACCTGCGCATTGAAATGAGGGCGTATTTAGAGAAATGCCAGTTTACCTTCTACAGCCGATCAGTAGAGCGGACAACCGCTTGGGGCATACTCCACCGAAGAATACGTTCGATGCCACTGCTCGCTGATCCTGATGAACGCAAATATATGGTTCGCAAATTCGGTAACGCGAAGGCCTGAATTTACGGAAGCAACGTAAGGATGAGGAGCCAACTTGCTGTTCTGAGTGGGTCACTTCTGATTGGCTGGGCGGGCAAGAACCCATAAAGCCTCAGGTGAAAACTGTCCTATCGAAGTCGCAAGGTTACGCATAGGCCGATGGCACTCTGTTGCCACAGTGCTGTGATGGCCTAATAAGCTTCCGTGAGCCAGTCGCAATTCCGTAGAAACGCAGCGCAATGTGGTGACTAGTAGAATCGTCGAGCTGGCTAGGTCCGCGGGTCACTGCAAATTGGGCAGGTTTTTACGAAACTGGTAGTAGAAAAATATTCCTATTTTCGATTAGAATAGCAAAATGTAAAAAAAAACGCTCGTTTCACGTTTTTATATACAGCTGAAAGAGGTTTCAACTATCCTCCATTATTGCTTTCAGCATGTGTCAGACTATATCCGTTTTTGTGAACTGCAGTTTAGTGCGGTGATATCACAAAGGTGAAGTGCACAGGCGCTGTTCATAGGCGGAGTGCACAGGCGGAGCCATTAGGAAAAGAAAAACAAAGAAGAAATAGCATCCGCAAAAAAGTATATTGAAGGCTGCTCACAGGTCCATGAGTAAGCTACTTTGCGCTATGCAGTGGCAAACATGGGAGCAATCAGTGCATTGAGGTGAAATGCGGCTCTGTGGTGCGATATTATAGCGCTTGGAGAAGTCCACAGTTGAATAAGTGTCGCAGGATACAAGAGGTAGATCGAAAAGTGCGCGCTTTTCCCAGTACGGAAATGAGCAGGTATTGCTTTGTGCTTGCTATGGTTGACTCTCATGCGGTAGTCATGCAGAAAAATATTATAGAAGTTTCACTTGCCTTCCTCAGCGTGAGGCGTATCAGGTGGCAATACTGTGGCCACACTCCCGGTAAAATCCCCGTTCGCAGCGTCTTCCGTTTCCTCAAGATGAGCCAGGTCGTTCAACTCGATGGCTCTAACATGCTGCGTTGGGTTCTTCGGCAGGGTGGCTTCAACTTTCTGAACACTCGCATCCATGTGGCACGGAATTCATACCCGTGTAACTAATGTACTTAGAACCGAATTCTTCTTCCTAGGCTCCTAGTGACACGTACCCAAAGTGCGTGATGATGATGATGATGATGATGTCCTCAGGCTGAATCGTAGGGCGTGTTGTTGTTTTCTTCTTTCTAGTGCTTGTATCTGCTTTTACTTCAGAACACAATTGGAGTCATGCAATATTACGCTAAACAATAAACAAAGCCTTAACCTCGACTAAAAAAACTACATTTAATACGAATTGCCCTCTAATGTCTAGATTTACTTGACACGTTGCATCACGGCTACAGCGGCGGTATGGGCGTGAGTTGTTAGAGCCCAATAGTGGTCTGCTCTTTCCGCACATTTCCTATGACATAATAGGAAAGCTCTTGCAGGATTTTCGTGCTGTCATATATATGTCATATGTCGAACATATGCCATATGTTCTATATTTGTCGTTGTAATGGTCTGCGATGTTCTCCTTTCATCTCTTGTCCCTTCTTATTTTCCGCGCTCGCATTGTATGTGTTTTAGTTTTGGTTGTGAAATTGATGCCTCTTTTTTGTTTTTCTTTGTTCACCCTTAATCAGCTTGTTAATGTTAGCATTTCAATTTTACGCAGTGTGCCCCCCCCCCCCCCCTCCGTTCTTTTTTCTACGTTGGTATGCGTTTGTTGTAAAGGCAGAACTATGGTTTTGATTAGTGAAAGAGGAAGGCGAAGAGTAAAAACGCCGATGAAGAGCCTTCAGGTACTCAAACGCACTGTCTAGCGCACTGTCTCCTGCGCAAAAGAGGAGTATAATACAAATCATGATTTCCTTTCACAATCAGGAAATAGACGAGGTTTGTTGAATTTCATTAGGCGCAAAAAAGTGATTCCACCGTGGCTGTCAACATTGAATCCCTCGTTCAGTCCCCTGCTGACGTCGCCAAGGCCTTAGAGGACATGCCGCGTGGCCTAGAGATTCAATTTACATCTGCTCTACTTTGTCCAACTGTATTCACATGTACCTCAAGTGATTTCACTGAGGTCTTCATGCCTAAGCTGTCGCAAATTGTTTCTGCGCTGATCCCCAGTGGCTTCTGGCCCCGATAACGTCACTTAATCTATGATCAAAATTTTCTTAAATGAATCTCCTGAAGACCGATTGGATTTAGTTAACCATTCTATTAAAGGTCCTTGGATACCTCATGAGTGGCGTCTTGCTGAAATAGCTCCATTGCTTAAAAAGTGAAGGCCTCGCCTTCCAGAAAACGGGGTCCGCTAGCCGTTGTCTCGCCCGACGAGTGACACACCTACAGTCAGTGCCAAAAGACCGGTTTATTTCAGACCAAAACAACGCTTCAAAAGAAAGAAAACAAGAAAACAGGCGCTATACTTGAGCACTTCGAAACAAATAAACAGACTCGGAAAGGCAGTTCAAAAGGACTACACAGAAAATACAGTAAGACGCGCGAAAGACCAAGCGGCAGCGATGAGGGCTTGACACACTACATGAAACCTGGCTGCTTGCGTAGCAGCCACTCACACCAAGGGGCTGTTCCATCCTTGCAGATGCCACTTCCATCTGCGCTCTTCATCCCGGTACGATGCCGACCAGCCGTCCGTGTACATCCTGTTGGCTCGTGCTGACCGCCTAATCCGTAACCACGCTCTAGCAACGATCCCACAGGAATCCCCGCGCGCGCCGCTTCGCTGGCCTTATCAAAGAATCCTCGCAGCGATCGCCACATCTGGCGAGCAAATGTTCGGTCATGCGCAGTTGCGCTGCCTGCGCGCGCATCTAGATGACTGGAAGAGAGCGCGCGCATTTGAAATTGCTAAAAAAGGGGCCGTAGAGCCCTACAAAAGCAAGGGGAGGGTTTTACTTTAGACAACATATGCTCTACTTCATTAACATCGAACCTAGTGAAGTTAGTGGAAACGGTCCTCTCAGCCGTGTCATCTCTTCCATTTCTGAAAATGCTCTCTTGAATCCGTGTAAAATTGGTTTCAGGCCGGCCTCTTCAATTTGGTGTGCTCATACGGACCAAGAGAGTCGTATTAAATTAGCACGCAACAGAAAACAGTTTGCTGCGCTTGTCACCTTGGATGTCAGTAAAGCATACGACAGCGTTGAGCACTCGACTCTGTTACTCAGATTACAGGAACTCAATTTCCCAAACTATTTTGTAGTCTGGATATCTGCTTTTTTGGAAAATGGAGGATTTTATTGCTGCCAAAATGGTGTTTCCTCAAGGAGATTTCCACAGACAAGAAATGTACCGCAAGGATCAGTTCTCTCACCTGTTCTTTTTAACATTTTTCTAAGCTCAATTTTATGCATTCAAATTGTGAAAACAAATGTGTACGCCGACGATACTCCATTTTTTGCATCAGCAGGTGATATTCACACTCTTTATCGAACCCTGCAAAATGACCTCAATGTTCTTGACAACTGGCTAGGAAGAATTCATCTGTCCCTTAATGTGGAGAAATGCGCATTGTTAGTATTTCCAGTTTATGTTCCTGTAAATGTCTGCCTGGTTTATAGAAATAACATAATACCTCAAGTTCAGACGGTGAAGTATCTCGGAGTTATATACGACTCTACTCTTTCCTGGCGGCCGCACATTGAGCAACTTTCTGCAAAAGGAGTTCGGGCCATTGGTATCCTGCGTAGGCTTTGTAGTGCTGCTAGGTCAGGCATGAGATGGCATACACTTCTGATGATTTATAAAATGTACGTCCACCCAATTTTGGAGTTCGGCTGTGTTTTATTCTCAGGAGCTCCTGCCAATAAACTTCGCCTTCTTGTGCTCTTGGAGCGTGAGGCGTTGCGCCTCTGTCTTGGGCTTCCAAAATATGTCGTCAATGCTGTTCTGCACTTTGAGGCGCGAATCCCATCGTTATCAGCTAGGTTTCGCTTTTTAACAGTTCAAACATTTTTAAAATTGCGCGACTCACCTCTTTACGCCTGCAGTGTAAAATTTCTTGGTTAACCTGCAGTCTTTTTTAGTGCCGCCTGGTCTCGTTTGCATACTCCGCAGGTATGTTGGTTTCGTGCAGTCCCTCCTTGATCCCATAAACATTCATTTCACAGATGCCCCCAAATGTATAACAACTCATCTTCTGTCCAGATTGAATTCGATGAGGTTTTCCCATCGAATGCAAAACTGCAGCCCTTTCCGCTTCTTCAGGGTCTGTTGCAGGACCATTTAAGGTCCTTTCTCTGTTATATTATTATTGCTACCAATGCCTCGCAGGATCGCGAAAACGCAGGTGTGGGAATTTTCTCGCCTTCACTGGGTTGGTCTTTTTCTCTCCGTCTTCCTGACTTCACTTTAATTTTAGCAGCAAAATTATCCTTACGTAAATTAGAAACTACCGTTTCCCAGGTCGGGGTTATGGCAGACTCTGTCCCTTTGCTCTTCATTATTCTCACCCTCTGAGTCTCGAGCACTACGTCTCTTTAGGTTCCTGATCCGGTTCCATCTAAATTCGGTAATGTTGCTTTGGGCTCCGGGGTACATGGGCTTTCACTTAAATGAGGTTGCAGATTCCTTAACAAGGGCCTCTCTCTGCGGCCCAATTATTGCTGTCCTGTCCTGCCAACCTGTGCATATACAGCTGCGCTGAGGTTTCGCAGCTACACAATATTCCAGGAATTTGCTGCCTCGGCTTTTACATCATCTCCCGAATATCAGCATTTCTGCATCCTTGGTGCTAGCAGCAAAGATTGGCGCTCGCGCAGACTAGAGGTCTCTTTCACGCGTTTGCGTTGCCGGGTTCCCCTTCTAAATTTCTATCTTCACAGATCTGGCCTGGCGGCTTCCCCACTGTGACCTTTTTGTGCCGAACCTGAGACAATAGATCACTTCCTGCTGTTCTGCCGCCACTTCTCTCATTTGAGGAAGCATTTTTTGCAAATTCCATTTCATCAACTGGGCTTGCCTGTGTTTTCCGCGGTTGTTCTTTCCATTGGCGCTTCTTTGCTTGGACGAAGCGACAGGAGTGTGCGCTCTGCTGTGCAAAATTTCCTTCAAGAAAAGCAGCGACTCCCATTCTACTTTCTGTTTCCCGCTCTCAGTCTGTACGACATTCAAACATTACAGGCATTGTATACTATTACGCACATTAAGCCATTGACCCGTCTTCGATCTCCAAGTTAACAGTACCCCTGTCCTTGCGTCTTCCAATCTATCAGTAGTTAGAAACAGCGCGATGAAACGCGGACAACACTACGAAACAACACACACGAGCGCTGACTCACAACTAAATTTTTATTGGTTATCGCTGCAGCAGCCCTTTTACCCACCCTCTCATGTCTTCTATATAGGCATCTTACCTTGAAAATAAAAATTCAGTTGTGAGTCGGTGCTCGTGTGTGTTGTTTCTTCGTGTTGTCTGCGTTTCACCGCGCTGTTTCTATGTACATTGCATTACCATCTAGCCCGGAACCTTGCACTTCTGCCTATATACTATTACTACTCCTGTTCCCGTCAAAACGTTCCTATTGCCAGCAATTAACCACCAGTGTCTTGGCCACTCCCCTGAAGTGGGTATGTGCCAGCATTGTTTGAGGCCAACCAGCCATCCTACTCTGACGCTCTCAATCTGAATCTTGGACTTCAGACTTGCTCTTCGCCGCTCATTTTTACCAGGAAGGTTGGTGCTCACTGCCGTACTGAACAGCTTTATGGAGGCTGACAGCGCCCTCCTTTCGGATGGTCCGGAGCTGCGTGGGGTCGAGCGCGACGCTGCTGTCTTCCGAACCATGCTTACTGCTTCATTGGGCACCGCGGAGGTTAGGGGCAGCGGAGATGCAGCGTCATCCGTCCCTTGTGAAGACGGTAGCTCCCGCTCCGAGCCTGAGGAGCGTGGCAGAAGCAAATCATCACGGCACTCGGAAAAAGGGCTTCGTCGGGGACCTACTTCTGAGCAACAGCCAGGCAAGAAATATCGGCCCTCAAAACTTGTCAATTAGAGAGCCATTGTTTGGGGCTATGAAAATGAGTGAGTTAAAAATGAATGCTTGTATATGTGGCGTGGTAGAATTATTTTTATTAATGCATCTATATAACCATACCACCCCTCAAAGAATTGGTGATTGTCTTGTTGTGGTTGCAGCCTGTGAAATCGGGGGGCACATATAGCTTACTCCTGGCTAGAGTATAAAATTACTGGACTCTGAGAACATATCCTCCGCAACGAGCTGAGAAATGCTGCGGTACACAGCCCTTATGGCCCAATAGATATTCAGCGCAGAGAGATGTCCTCATCATGACAGCCCTCTTTGGAAGAGCGTAGGCAGTTAAATTTTTCGGTAATAGTGTCCACAGATGTGGACTTTTCAGTTACTGCTGTGTTAAAATAATCTGCAACCAAAGCACCTTACGTTTCGGACCCTTTGCGACATTTGACATTTGGTACATCAAGCCAGACATGAGAGATGAATGCAAGAAAGCTGCTTTTAGGATGAAGGCCTTCGGGCTTTACGTTAGCGCTAGCGTGGATACGGAAAGCATGTGTTTTTTTGGCTTCTTTTACGCGCATGAACCTTATGAAAGACCTAAGATACGCAGCTTTGGCCATACAAGAATTTCTTTCAGCGGTGAGAGTCTGAAAGCTGTCTACAGCCCTTGTATGAGGGCCAAGAGCAATTGGATTGTTATTCATCAGAAAGGTGCAATTTTTCTTCGCAGTACAGGCACATTCCTGCCCACGGTTCAAGTATTACATTTATAGATGTTTGCTGTAGAGTACAATTTTCGTGGTTATTGAACTCAGTAAATAGTTTACATTGCAGTTTAAGTGGTGTTCTTGGCATAATTATTATAAGGAGGTAGAAGCAAGCAATTGAAACTGCTACTGGTGTATGGGTTTTTCGCTCATGTAGTCAAACTGTTGTGCCTTTGTGCGATGCATTTTTGAGACGTCAGTGCAACCGCCGAAACAAATGATTTTTGCAGAGTAGAATTATGAGTGCCATTCCAAACCGCATACCGTTTCTAGACCCCTATTTGCACAGAAATGCGTTCGCTCCAACATCGTTGCGCAAATAATGCTATTAGTCACTGATATTTGGCCTTCGAACCTGGTTAAGTACCTTGCAGACGCAGAAACATTTAGGGTCCTGACTTTCCTGTGATTTGCAGAGGCACCAGTTTTGACTCAACGTGGAAGAGGATCTGAGCTATTCTACCACCTCCGCCACCATTACACTCTCGCGCCGATTCTTGTGCTGCTGACTCTGCTGATGCTGACGTTGGTTCACCTCCTGATGCAAGTGTGGCGCGTTAAGACGCTGGTCCATGACGACATGGCCTGACTGTAGTACGGAACTAAGGCGGCTTCCCAACACTTCTATCAGGACTGGTCAATTTTGGAGAGATTGTTACGAATTCCTTATGTATGTCTTTCCTCGTCAATGCTTCCCGATCAATTAAAAAAAGAAAAGAAATTACGTTCGCGGGTATCATCGTGTGAGTTGCGTTTTTTCTCTGGTTATATTGCAAAAATTTTCTGGTGAAGCTAGGAAACACAGAAAGTAAATGTATTGCATCAGGAAGTCAGTATTAACAATACATATTGGTTTGGGCCTATCCCTTGAATGGGTTTTAAGTGCACAGCAAAGCAGCACTTGACTGACTCGCGCAGTGCTCATAAAATAGCAGCCAGTCGTTTTTTGATACCAAAACTCAATCATGTTTCGAGTAAACGCGCATGAAACGTAGTAGAAACTCCAGGGGCTGAATTTCGGAACGATCCAATTATAAACTTGTCACAAACGGATCATTAGCATCGCCCAATGTCCCCTAGCCCATGCCAACCAACAGCAGCGGGGCTTTGCTGCTGTTTTGAGACGGTGGCCGTTCCGTAACTTGGCCCCTGGTGCCTTTCTCTAACATACAGTGCACGTGAAGGTCTTAACCGTTTTCGCCATGCGTCGCCTTGCGGTAGGATTCATGTATGGCGGGAGTGCATTGCCTAAGGGTTGACAGGGGTGACAAGGCTTAAGTCGGTCAAACTTAATTTGACTGAGGGGGATAATGTTAGAAGATTTGTCGGAAGCGTCATGCTGGGGAACGATCCTATGAGCGGTGGAGACAGGAGAGCTTGCGGTGGTGTTTGCTGTATTGCCCTTTGATCTAACTGGTGCACTGATCGGATAGAGGCGCGTTTGTTAAACTGACGCCAAATGCTTCATATGAAGCCATATGATATAAGACTGCAGTTGAGTCGTCGGGCTGCGAGAGCATCACTAGTATGAATTACCCGCCGACGGCGGATAAGTGACAGTGACGCTTTGTTTCTGACCTTAAGTTATCGGTTTGAATCGCGCTTCTGCGACCTCCAAAACAAAAGGAATACCATGTCACACGTAGCAGTGCTCAATTTCATTTTGGTTCTAAGAAATGGCTGAAAAAGCAACAAATTTGGGCAATGCAGATTGGAATAAAAGGCATTATTAAGTCGTTTCAAAGCACTTGCTCTTCATACAGCCCGTAAAGCGACCTTTTTCGAATCACAAGCTGCAACTGTACCACGAACTACAAAGTTCAGATGTACAACGTGTCGAAAACGCTGGCGATAACTACCCAGACACGTTTTCAGCGCACACAGCGAGAGTGATCTATCGCCCTCTTGTATATGCGCTGTAGCAATGATCAAATAAAATACAAAGACAGCTGCGTGTAAGATAGATGCGTTCGCCGCGTTGTCGTACCGAGAAACCGATTGTGAGACGATGAATTTGCTGAGACACTCAGCAAGTTTTTCTCAGCTGTGGAGGACTAAGCTAGGCAGCAGGGTTGCCTATGTTGATCCCTGTACGTGACATGTGAGAAATGCATTACTTGTGCTGTTGAAATTCAACCGACGCGCCCGAATGGCTACATCGTCTGGGTCCTCCGCTGGAACGCGAAGCCTGGAGACACAGCATTTTACAACGTAAGGCTTAAGGTGGGTTCAGTTATGCTTGGCTTCCCAAATAAGGATCGTGTTTTCAGCCTCCTCGTCTGCCTCTCTGTGGCTTCAGCAACGTTTCTGTACATAATGCACGCTATTTCCTTAAAACGCTTCCAACACTACTGGGAAGTTATTAGGAACAGACAGGGCTTATCGCTGACATTCAACTTTTATGAAGACAGACCTTTTAGGAACGCTTCAAGTGTGAACGAGACATTGATAAAAGAGTCTCCAGAAAGAGATACAGCTGCTGCTTGCAGCGAACCAAGTCTACGCATCCTCTATTTTGTGCATACGGCTCCAAAAAATGTGGACAAGCGCCAATGGCTCCGCAGCACCATAGGCGACGCAGAAATAGCGGCTTCTGTGAATTCAACGATCGTGTTTTTTGTTGGAGTAGCACCTGACCCGAACGACCAGCAAGCAGTCGAAGAAGAAGCCGAAAGACAGAGAGACATTGTCGTGCTGAATTTCACGGACAGCTACAGGAACCTCACGTACAAGTTCGTTCAAGGTATGCGTTGGGTCTCCGACAACTGCCTCCTGAGCTCGACTGTGACGATTGTGAAGATGGATGACGACATTCTTGTGAATGTGTTCGCCTTGTCGTCGTACGTGTCCAGCTTGTATATGCCAGAGACTACTATTCACTGCTCCGTTCACATCGGCGTGCGTCCGCTCAGAAATCGGACTTCCAAGTGGTACGTCAGTAAGAAAGAGTACGGCCCGAAAGTGTTTCCAGACTATTGTGCCGGCGCCGCTGTCATGATGAGGCCTGCTGTCATGCGAAAGCTCTATGAAGCCACGAGCCACGTCCCATTTTTCTGGATTGATGACGTGTACGTAACGGGCATCACTGCTGCGGTAGCAGGGGTTCCGCTGGTAGACATCAGGAAGTACTTTCCACTGCTGTTTGCGCGGAATAAGACGGCCGTGCCGAAATCTACTTTGTTCATTAACACAGGTCGCCCTAACAAAATTCAAGACAAATTAGGTAAGCTCTGGGAAAGTGTGATAAAAGGCAGGGCGTACAAAAAAAGAAGATTTAATTTAAAAGTTGTGATGCGCGCTCGTAAACGCTTACCTTGGTTAATTCAGTGGATAACGCACATTGCGTAAGTTCAGTGGAAGTAATCTCATTCAACTTAATGGAAGGCTCATGAACTCTGGAAGTGTGCATTACACTACTGCATGCTGATAGAAACTATAGCAAATGGGGGTAACTAAACAAGTAAGGTACTCATTATTTGTGGAACGCACAGTGGTATTGTTTGCTGTTGTGTGTGGAATGTTTTTTGCATAGAGCAGGATGCAATTTAAAATACAACAATCGGCAAAGGTTAGCCCCGGCTCCAAGGTGCTTTGTGCTTAGCTAACAAATTGCAACAGCAAATCAAATCAGCGTTTTTGTATTTTGCTGTATTAAACAAGTGGCAGCCCTTTAAATTAAACTCTTGTGTTAACCATTTTGTCGACCGATTAGCTCCTTGTTTAGGTAATAAGAAGGTCTTTAACAACGGATATTCTTTTCTCGGAGGAAAACTGTGTGACGCTCGGCAATCTGGGTGGAGCTTCACTGCGGACTTAAATTGTATACGATCGTAGTTAGACCTGTCTTGTGCTTGTAATGTATGTTTCTCATTTCTAAAAAAAATCAGTTTGAATAAAATCACCCAAGCTTGTGTAATGTACATCGGCTGATTATGCTGTTCAACGGGAATCTTTTGTGCGTCACTAAAAGGCAGTGCACTAAAAACCTAACAAGAAAAGACAAAGCACGAAACGCTGATTACGCGCCATTCAACAGTTTTGAAGTTTAAAGTGAGCAACTATTTTGTCCGCGCTTGACGTGATTGTTGTGTGCAGTGTTACCGCTCCAATACTGTCACACACACCATTTAGTTCAAGCAGAAACAAAACTCCAAATATTGGGAATTCGTCCTCGTTGCTCTCGCCAGTTATTGAACATATTTTCCTCTAATATCTGTCATAGCTATGTGCTTCTACGAGCCTACAAACCGGCAAAGCCGACAAGGCTGTAAAAGAGCAAACAGACACTGTTACAGGGATGCGCGAATAGAGGCGCTGCCTGTGTTCATGTGTTTCTATTTTTTGCATTGTTGGTTCTTTGAAAATGGGTAAAACCTACTTCGCTTCCGTACTTCGGAAGTTTTATAGTTTTTTAGGGAGCAGCATGCTACATCTAGCACTTTTCTTATTTGCCACATACCAAACTATATTGTGCTACCATGATGTGATGGGGTATTATACAACACTGCCTCTTTTTTTCAAGCGGGTCGACAAAAAACAGATCTTGCGTGTGATGATCACTGGTATTTTTGGCTCCCTGCATGATGCTGGCGTTAACTGCTTGGGGCTGCTTCGTTTTGTGTGTACACAATAAAGTCCGGTGATCAAATTAATGTGGTGTTATGCGTGTTCTAAATTCAAGAGCCTCATTCGAGTGAAACGGTGAAGCTAAACGGAACGAGCCCAGTACTAAAACTCTAATTTTTATGTAAAGCATGCTTTCTAAGCTCTGTGAGCCTGCGTGAGCGCACTTACACTGTAACATTGCGACTCAATTAGTTTTCACACCATTTGTGCAAGCATAAAGGCCTTGTGCTCGGAAACCGTTTACTGTTTTCGCTAATATTTGCTTACATTCGCCTCATATTCTCAGAGTTAGGCGTTCAGCAACGAAAAGAATGCCAGCCGCTGAGGCTATTTGTTTTTAATGCTGGCGTTATGCCAAATATGTAAGTATGCAGTTTGATAACGGATTAGCATCAGTGCAGTAGTTTCCCTAAGACCACTTATAACTTTTATTATTTTTGTTGGCTTTCCGCTCTGATTAAGCGGGCAGTAAAATAAATGCGTGAGCAGAATAAATTGCTTCCGGTTGCAATTAACTGGTAGCATAAACGCT
Organism: Amblyomma americanum; assembly: GCA_030143305.2. Classification (NCBI taxonomy): domain Eukaryota; kingdom Metazoa; phylum Arthropoda; class Arachnida; order Ixodida; family Ixodidae; genus Amblyomma; species Amblyomma americanum. The sequence goes on along the minus strand of JARKHS020026157.1, from coordinate 203,710 downwards.
CATATTTTCTTTTTTCTTCACTACAGACCTCTTGGGTACTGCGCTATTATCGGCTGTATGCCTTTAGTGCTTTCTTTATTTATGCGTTTGTTCATAAGAACCGGAATAATATAGTGTGACGAATTGGTGGCTGTAATCCGGAGAGCAGAAAGACAGCGAAAATGGCTCCTAAACAATATTCTAGTTGGGCTGACTTGAGCCCACAATGGACTGAATCACTCGGCGGCGGCGTAGCAACAAGAGTGCTCGGCGGTCATCGAATACAATGCCTGCCGGTATCGGCCGTGATTAGCTTAAAGCTGAGAGCGAAGTTTCTAGATAAAGCGTGAAAAGTTACTACAACGTTCTCGAACAACGTAGAATCGGCTCCGCCTGGATGCGATAAATCGAGATAAATCTGGTCGCGTCTTATAATCGCAAACAAAGGGATAAATTGGTGCGCCCGCAGCTTTGAAAAATGAACAAACAAACACTGAAAAAATATTGCGGCAATATGCTGCAGCAGTGTAATTAGGCGGAAGAGGTAAATGCTGAACTTTGTGAGCGAGTAAAGCATAAATATGTGCAGTAGAATGATGTGCATTGAACCACGCAGGATTCGTGTAATGTCGATCTGCATCGAAACTTGTGCGGATATTTTACTTATGCCAGCAATAGCTTTGCTGCATTTAATTTCTTTTATCATGTGGTGCTTGCTTAACAGAATTCAGGAAGTTCCACGGGTGAAAATATTGGGGCTTACTATCGCATACAGCAACAGTTATCAAGAGGTAATAAGACGACTAGTAGAGACGACTTGACAAGTAGCAAGAATCATTGCCAGAATCAACATAAGGAAGAGATATGAAAGAAAAAGACATTTTGCAGCTAGAACAGGCTTTCTTAATTTGCAGAATTGCGTACGTTGCGACGTGTTCTTAGATTAAAAAAGCATACAAGGACAAACTCTCTGTCCTCATAAGGAAGGTAAGAGGGCTCTCGGCATTTTAATCAGCACGTGAGCATAAAGGCTACTGAAACTGGGAATCCACAAAAAGCTGGATGATATAACTGACGCCCTCCTGATGTCGCAGAAATGCCGCTTAGCCAACAGTAAGACAGGTAGCGCAATGTTAGACTCAAACTGTCATGCATAAGCAAAACGCACGACTGACATAAGCTCCCGAAGAGCTGAGCATCCTAGACATAAAGCCTACAGAAAGGAACTTGCAGCCGGTGCGCAATAAAGTGCGCAAAAACTTGTTAGCTAGGCGAGGATGCTTTGGCCAGGGGCACACATCGTAACACAAGAACTAGTTTCACAGACCTGACGAAAGGTATCCTGTTGCTACGACTACATGATGAAAGCAATAAATAACGATTTTTAATAACTCAGATGTACGTCAATGCATAGTACATGGCAATTAGTTTGAAAAGTTGTGAAACGTGTTGCATTTCAGATGGGGAACCATTAAAGCATAACATGAAATATGAAGCAGTGTGCGTTCATTAAATGAAGAACACGCTAACCCATTCGGTCGTCAGGAATGCACGTGATCTATGTTCCAGTTTCATGGTTCCATGAGCAGCAGAATAGAGTTCATTAAAAATGACAAAATATTAAGCGCGGTTAGGCTAAATGAGAATTAGGTATGTTAGCACTTTGGTTTATACTTTCGTTTTGGTGTTTTGGGTTTCACTTCAGGAGACACTTCAGCTCCGCCTTAAGGTTATGAGTCCAAAGCTGTAATGGGTTAATGCCCAATATGCGCAATTGATCATTCTCTACATTTATTAATTTCTGGGTGTCTCATACCACTCTAGGCGCTCTAGTGCAGCAGTTAATCGATGCGCGATTTACCTGCTATGATAGGTGCTGCCATCGGGGAAGCTTGTGAGACCCAACTTGCTCTTCGCGAGCAACATCTGACGACTAATCGTTAATTGAACTGCCACCATCAGCGTAAAGCCGCAAGAAAGTTTTACGGGTTAATAGGAGTTTAACGTCCAAAAGGGACTCAGGCTATGAGGAAGAAGGAGGAATGAACTTTATTAGGCTTTTCTAATGTCGTTAGCCCACTTTCGCCCAAGGTGGTCTCCATGAAAGGGCGACGTCAAGGATCGAATCTGCGATGTTGGCTTGTACTTCTTAGTCGTCACAGCGTATGATAGTTTCCCAGCTGTCAGGTTAGGGATATGGCAGGAGCTTTCTGGGGGGTGCATTTCCCTCGCATCCTCAGGTAATATGGTGATCATCTGCGTTAAGGTTTTTTGTCACAAGTTTGGCAAATAGGATTAACTTCACCTTTTGTAATTAAGGCCAATCGATATGGGCTCATAAGACTTTTCGTCTGGGCTCTTCTAAGAGCCGTGGCTTGTGCCCTGGTCAGCTCTGCGTGTGGGCGTGGGTAAAGGCGTCTGTTTTCTCTATATATGTTTGTAACCTCTGTGTATGTGGTGGATGTCTCCACCGGCGGCTCACTTGGGCAGACGGCTCCATTTGCGAGGGACGCCGTAGTTAAGGGCTTCATAAATTTCGTCCACATCGGGTACTTTAACATGCAGTGAGATCGCACAGTACACGAGCCTCTAGAATTTCACCTCCATCGAAATTCAACCGCCGCGGCCGGGACAGAATCCCCGTCTTTCGCGTGAGCGGCCGATTTCCTTAACCGCTGAGCCATCGCAGCGGCTTGCGACAAAGTTTTGGTGCTGCGTTTAGTCTTGCTCCCGGCATAACCTCGGCGTAGTTCCATCTGATCTTCGCCATCTGCTTCTCCTCAGTTCTATTTTACTGTATGCGGGTATCGGCTCTGGCGTCGCACCACCTCTGCCGTCGGATTATACTGAAGGTCGGCTCGGGAAAGGCGGGGGGTGTGCTTCGTAACTCGGTTCCAGCTGCAAGAACATCAGCAACAAAGATTTCCTACAGTCCCTCCTAATCGGGAAGCTCAGTGGGCTCAGCTGCGTCATAGCGATGGCGTCAGTCTGGAAACAGCGTTAGCTCGGTTCGCCTAACGTTTCTTCGAACGCCCCTGCGTCGAGTGCGGAGCCATTTTAAGAGGCTGCCAAAGGTATTCCTAACACTCCTCCGCGAGTACGGTTTTTGCGTTAGCATTAGAACGCCCAGCTTGAAAAATCTGTCCACCTAAATCAAGCTTTGGTTAACAGGTGTTAAAGGGGGAGAGGGAAATCTCACTTTTAGAGGAGTGAAGGAGATAGAGTGAAAATGAGAGACAAATGACGAATAGAGCATGGGAGGAGATAGGTGATAGGTTGGAGAGAGAGGAGACGGGGTACGTCGTGTCACACTGTGACTACTGGATTGGATCACGCCATTCATGCATTCGAACTATCAGAGCCTGTCAGCGGCTGTTCCTTTCGGGTGGGAGGGGGGGGGGGGGACTGATACAAAACTGCAGCAAAGCGCGAAGTGCTAATCAAATCGCACGCTAATGAGCTCTGGCATTTCAAAGCCCTCAAGGTAAATTCCTTCAGGTTAAAGCCCTTTATGTTGAAAGCCAGCAAGGTAGGACGTAGGCCCAGTTGCTAGTTCATTTTTTCCATCCTCTAACAGCGCACAGAAACACTAGGACACTTGGAAGGAACGACGCTCTTGTCCGAGTCGTTCCTTTCACGATGAACAAAATGTTGAAGGCCTTTAGGTGAAAGGCCTTTGGGCCATAGATGCTTTCGCATTTATAGCATGTAAGGACTTAAACTTGCCACCATAACTTTCCGAAGTACTGCCAGCATAGAAAACTCGTAGACGGTGGTCAATGTACTTCGAAGTGTTTTTATTCTCTCAACCTACTCAATAAAACCTTTAATAATAGGAATAATAATAATAATAATAATAATAATAATAATAATAATAATAATAATAATAATAATAATAATAATAATAATAATAATAATAATAATAATAATAATAATAATAATAATAATAATAATATTAATAATAATAATAATAATAATAATAGGTTTTTGGGGAAAGGAAAAGGCGCAGTATCTGTCTCATATATCGTTGGACACCTGACCCGCACCGTAAGGGAAGGGATAAAGGAGAGAGTGAAAGAAGAAAGGAAGAAACAGGTGCCATAGCGGTGGGCTCCGGAATAATTTCGACCACCTGGGGATATTTAACGTGCACTGACATCGCACAGCACACGGGCGCCTTAGCGTTTTGCCTCCATAAAAACGCAGCCGCCGCGGTCGGGTTCGAACCCGGGAACTCCGGATCAGTAACCGAGCGCCCTAACCACTGAGCCACCGCGGCGGGCACCTTTATGAAATAAAAAAAAACAATGCAGCTCGCTCAGTAACTTCTCTGTACTTCGAGAAAAAAGAGCTGACGCGAATGTGTTCACGTTGCTTTACGCGCAAGATGTGTGTTTAGTTCACTGCGATGCATGTTCGTTTCTACCTGCGTATATTACAGCAGAGGCCAAGCAATTGCTCGCCACGATACATTACCACCGAACGAAAAATGATACTCTAACGCTTCCCACCCCCCTTACTGCTCTCAGGAATGTCCTCACACAAAGGGCAATCCGAGACGAATGCCATCTAGTGGGTTGTTCTCCTCTAAACTGTTTGTACATTCATTCACTTGACTTCTATACAAGGACCGCTACCGTAGCGTGGGGCCATTAGAGCAACGCCACGACGGTGTAGCGGATATGAGACACGATTTTCGAGACTCACAATTAACTAGCATGTTCCTACATGAACGCAAAGCGATCTTCTCAGTAAGAAGCGTTTTCCTGCCGTCTATAATTCCGACCGTTATTTGGAAAAAAATTTCTGTGCGTCAATCCGCCGTGCAGCTTTCCGTGAACACATACGTCCGCGAAAACATGACAGCAGGGGCGACTGACGTTGATGCCCCCCATAGTGCATATGATTCCTGAAACTCGAGACGTTGATCACATACCAGCTCAACGCATTCGCACTTCATCTGCATTGCCTGCCATCGGGAATAATTTATCATGTGAATTGGTTGAATTTCGTTAACTGAAAGAATGGTAAGCTACAAACAGCTAGAAGAATATGAACATTCAATGGCATTTGATGATATCGAATGCGGGGACGATGACTTATTGCAGCTGCATAAACGAGACAAAATCTGCTATACATTCCGGAGAGCAAGCTGCCGGGCTAGTTGGTGATGCATTTTGTAAACTATGAAGCGCAAAATACCGGACGATGGACAGAGTAAGGGACACAAAAAACAGGTTCACGAGCGCTACTACCAACTGTTTATTCATGCTGTGGTACAGGGGTTATATAAGAACAGAATGTCGAGCATGAGCGTGGGAAAGGCACAGAAACCACACATCAGACATGCGCACAAGTTAATAAAAAAATCGAAAAAGGCACATTCCGATGAATAAACGTGTGCAGATGTGTCACTGACACAACAATCGGACAGCTTTCGGATATAATAAGCCTCTAGAACGAGCCTAGCCATATCATTGCCGCTCTTGCCTAGAACCGTGGTTTTGTCCAACCTTGCCCTACACGTGCACGAAGCAATGTGACGCACGAGATTAGCACTAGTGTCTTTGTTTTCTATGTTTTTGGCATGCTCCCGTAGCCGGTCCCGTAGCTGTCCGTCGTCCGGTATTATGCGCTTCCTAGTTTAAAATCTGCTATCCATGACCATGAAATTGTCCGATGCATAGCTGTGGTGTCCAGACACTTCGAAAAGAGGATGAGGTGCAGAAAAATACATCAGTATAGCTGCTTGGAATGAGGGAAATTGAGAAGCACATATTACTTTACTGAAATTGTTTTCGCGAATAGAGGACATTAGTCTTGGAATTTCGAGCAGTACAATTAATGAAACTTATATTCTGAAAACTACAATCGCCTGCTACAGAAAAAATTTACTAAGCTTTACATGAACGCAATTTGCGACAAGATAGATCTCGAGAGTTTCAAGACCAGTGACCACTTGCACGAAGCAAATAAGACAAAGTTCCCAGTATAACCTTTTTCGCGCTCTAAACCCTCTTTTGGTTTAAAGAACAGGAAAGCCGCATAAATGGTTCACTTTGTGGGGGGACGCATGAAGCATTCCTCCTTGTGATTGCGCTCAGCTGGCGGAAACCTTTTAACAAAGACGACGACGAACATGCTTGTACATTAACTGTTCCACCATGACCGCCTACATGCTTTAAACGGAAGACATCGAGATAAAATTTAGCGCTGTAAAACACCCTTTGTGCTGTACGACGCAGGTGCAGGTTATAGAATCTCAGGTTGTCGATATTAATTGACATCCCTTCATTACGGCCTCTTTTACCTTCCTCTCCACCCACACCCAACCCGGTAGAGACCGAGTTACGAAAGCAGATAGCAGCCCTAAAACAACGTCTGGCAAATACAGGTGGCGCCTCTTCCGGGCGCTCATAGATCCAAACCAGACGGGCACCGAGACGCAGAAATACCTGCAGAAGCGATACACAAATTTCAAGGCGTCGCGACCTAGCTAACGCTGATGCCCCGGGATTAGTATCTTAGCACGACCAAAGACCCAAGGGCACAAGCCTACACGTACAGTGGAGGCGAACACACCGAGATAGACAAACCTTTCAAACTATATGACCTCAAGGTGACCCTAGCGGGGCTGAAACGCGGGACCGTGCCAGAGAGGGGCGAGATCACGGTAAAACTCTTAGCCAGTCTTCCGGAAACCGCATACGAATCCCTCCTGGAACATTTTAATTCGATCTGGATGGGCGCAATTTCACTTCCCACGGAGTACAAGATGGCGCTGGTAACTTTAATCCCCATGGCGGGGAAAGCCGTAGACACGGACAACCTCAGATCAATTTCTCTCACCTCTTGCGTGGGCAAACTGATGGAAATGATGGTCGGAGACAGACTATCCGAGTATCTAGAAAACAATCCAGTCTACGCCTACTCGACGTACGGCTTCAGGCCAAAGAAATCGGCTCAGGACGTCGTGCTGCAGCTCAGCAAGGAGGTACTAAACCCGATCAAACATCCGAACGGGGGTAAGGTACTGCTTTCCCTTGATCTGAAGGAAGCCATCGACAATTTGACGCAAGAGGCGATCCAGACGCACCTCTCGGAGACGGAGTGCAGCGAGAACTCGTTCGAGTACATAACACACAAGCAGACAGGCCTACGTGAGGATCAAGAACGCAGAACGCGGTCCCCTTCTGTTAGGCACGAGAGGGACGCCGCAGGGAGCGGTGCTACCCCCCTGCTTTTCCACTGGGCAATGAAAAACCTGAAGGCTCAAATGGAAAAAGTCGCGGGTGTGCAGCACGCGCTGTACGCGGATGACATCTCCATACGGGTCACGCGAGGCTCTCCCGGAGAAATGGAGGCCAGCCTGCAAGAGGCAGCCTCCGCGGTGAACGAGTAAGCGAGAAGGTGCGGCCTCCATTGCTCCCCGCAAAAAATTTGAATTCGTGCACATTCGCTACTACAGAAAAATGCCCGAACACAAGAAGACTGCGACTCTGATCAGAACTGATACCCGAGCGAGAAGAAATCACAGTCCTAGGTTCACCAGCATAAGCTGGCGACAACCACGCTCCACAAGCTAAAGAAGCCAGGTGGGCTGAATGGTCTGCAGTCTTGAACAAGAAAGGGGGACCGCGAAGCAGAGACGCTCTGTCGCTGGCCAATGCCTTTGTAGCTAGCAGAATCCTCTACTCGAACCTCTATCTCCGCCTCAAATAACACGACAGGAACATCCTCGAGGTGATCATTCGCAAAATGGCGAATAGGGCCCTCGACCTCCCGATAAACACGTCGAACCTGCGACTCCAAGGTAAGGATATGGCGAACTCCTTCGAGGAACTAAGAGAAGCCCCCTCACAAGTGAATACACGCGATTATCGCAGCCGCTGTCAGGACGTCGCCTATTGGTTCGACTACACATACAACACACGAATAAAAACGAGAGAGTAAGACTCTCGCAGGAGTGGCGCTACACCCTGCACGTAAGACCACTCTCGACAGGCAAGTCCAGGGCAAATGGCCTTAGCTCACCACAAAGGAGGGAAGCTCGGGGTATACTATGTGGACGCGCCCGGCCCGCCCCAAGGTGGACGGTACACAGCGATGGTGATCCAGAAGTCCAAAACGGTGAACGGGCTCACTTTCAAAGCCTGAAATGTAACCCAAGCGGAGGAGGTCGCCATCGTGTTAGCAACAACACACTCCGATTCAAAGACAATCGCAAGTGACACCCGAGGGGAGTGTCGCACGTCGGGCAGAGCTGGGTCCCCACCTGGCCTACCGGCTACTGCAAAACAGCTCGTACGTTGGAAGCCCGTCCCGCCGCTTCATTTATTGTCCGGGCTCCGGCCCACTCGGGGCTTGGAGGAAACGAGGCAGCAGACGCAGTCTGCCTGCGCGCTCTCAAACCGCGCAACCTCATCCCCTTCCTCTTCCTCCTCAGAAGAAACGAAGGCCGCGACGGCCTACAGCTTCAGGGAAATAACTCGACTATACCAAGTTAGACACAACCTTTACCCTACCCGTGTAAAGGATTAACGAGAGCGGAGGAACGCCTGTTGTGCCCGGCCTCGCTAATGCACTTTGACCCTGCCTACTCCGGGGAGTGCCCGCACAGTTATGCAAGGTCCTCGGACCTCTACCACAAGGTGTGGGCGTGACCCTCCTACCCTGCCTTTACCCCCAACCCAAACCCCACCTTGGAGGACTGGAAGGCGACCCTATACTCACCTGCTCCGACTTGGAAGCGCAAAGGGCGTTGGTCAACAATCAATGGCCGCAGCAGAAGCCACTCAGATGGTCCCGTACTAGGGAGTCCATTTCGTGTTTGTGAGGGGAAGGGCACTAAGCCTGACCTTAGAGCAACCTCCATCTAACCCCCTCTTTTTAGAGGAAATAAACAGTTTTTCCTCCACCACCCTCAGGCCCTGTGAAGCTTTGGGGACGTTAAACTCCACACAGAAGACAAAACACACGAATGAATTATTTCTAAGAACTTAGGTTTGGACAATTTCATGGGAGATAACTGCCTGCTTGGGCCGCAGTGGATCATGTTGTTCGCTATTTAATTTATAGTCAACGCTTGACGTGATCACAAGAACAAGGAAAATTCAGAATTGATGTGTAATGAGAAGCTACGGACAGACCACCAACAGTCAATCAACAGTCGCCTAAATTTTTAAGCCTCAGAAAGAGAAAAAGAATTGCATAAACCGCAGTGCACGAATGACGCTCTCAGCTGCGTTGACAGCGTTGTGCACGGCTCGTGGATTCAGCAAATCGGCCTTCAATGAATTAACTTACAGAATGCTTGTTCATAAGACGCACCGCAACCAAACCACGCTTATTTGGCGGCGCGACCTTTGCCTGCCCAAAGCCGTGCTGCCAGCTTCTGCAAAGCGACACCTACAAGATGAATTATTGATCTCGTCTTGCTGGCTTGAAAAACGTGGAGTTATTTCCTGCCTCTCCCACATCGTGTTTTTTTTTCGGGCGCTGTAATGACATTTTAATGACACACGAACCATTCCCCGCGGCTTTCATGGTGCCGGTTAGAAGCTGCATTCATTTTAATGTCGCTTTTAAGGTTGCAAAACAACAAAAAGTGGTTCTGAAAGCTCAAGTCGTGTAAACAGTGCTCAACCCTAATGTCAGCGCGATCGTGACTTGACATTATCATGACAATGACAAATGGCCATGACGTAAAGAATTCTGTTGCTTTTTGTTTTCTGAACAAGTAAGTGCTCATCCCGGTGAGGTTTGTGTTCGTCTTTCGTAATAGAGTCTGTTATTTATGGATGGAGTCTGAGCGCTGACTGAGCTCGTGAGGAAGAATGTTAGCCTTTGAATGGGCCTTAATTACCGGAGGCCGAAGCCTATTTTTCGCTGAGTAACGCCTTCAAGGTGTTTTCAGCATTACGTTGTCAAACCTAGCTATTCTAACGGAGATTCCCTAGTGCGCAATTGAAATTTTACTGGGCGCTATTCATGCAGGCGCTAGCACTACTACGTCTGTCCTACAGCCTAATAATAAACTGTGAATGAAGTGATTCCTTACCTGATTCCTCCACCACAACAAATTTTCTAATAAAAAAGAAGCGTGATAGTGAGCACCTTCGCCTTATTTGGGGGAGCATTAGTAGTTCGGCGTGAAAAAAATTAGTGATCTGCATTTACGAGGCGCAACAACACCAGAATTATTGCTTTTTTTCAGTTCTTTTCCATGCGTTGATTATGAAGTAATCTTCACTTGTGAAAATAGGGCGCCGGTCAATTTCATTTCTGGAATAAAGTGGAAGCAATGCATATTAATTGCGAATTTGAAACGCGTCCCCAACTGCAGAAGTGGAAGGCTATCGCGTGCAGGATCGAACGAGCGCCACAAACAGATCGAACAAAACAAAACGAAGCCGTGTTTATAACTTATAGGTCAAGAGCCAATAAGAAATGAAAACCCAAAGAAAAACACAAACTCAACACGCGCACAACCCTATATGTTAAAGGAAAGAGTTCACCAGACATTGAACTTCCCAGGTGAAGCGGATATGCCTTGCAGGCAAAGCGCACGCGGGTGGATGAACTGCGACGTGTCGCTGGTGTTGCATTGAAGGAAGCGGTGGAACGGAGCAAGGTGGTAGTAGGAGCGGAGAGGACCACAGTAAGACGCCGGTGGACTCCCGGCAGCTGAGTCCAGGAACGTGGCAGCAGCAGAAAGAGTAGCCAGGACCAGTCGACAGCGTCACGAAACGCTGTAGGAGGCGGTCCAAGGGGGGCCTCTCGGCAGCGCGGTGCTACAGTGCGTCGGCTGCCACCTCAACGCTTGAATGCCACGACCTCCGCTGCGCTGTCTCCTTTCGCACCTAGGCTTCCTAACACGTAAGCTCTCCACTCCTCGTTCTCGCCACGCTCTTCGTCATCGTCGCCTTGCAATCACCATTCGCACGTGCACACACGGAACGCTGGGGTGGCATGTGCAGCGCTCCGCTGTCGACGCACCACACTCCAAAAATCCTGCGACGATTTGGTGTGCACCTCACATATGCCCGCTTGGGAAATGTTTTTTTTTCGCAAAAAAAAAACAGCCATCGGTGCTCTAAACAAGACTGTTCACGTGGGAAGCGGACAAGTTACACGCCGCCGAAGACACCGAGGGTACTTTACCCAGTGCAAATGTAGGCACGCGGAGACGCGCACAGAGGAAACATGGCGTCAAACATTATACATCTGGCAAAAGGGGAACTAGAAACCTTACAAATCATCGGAGACAAACCTTACACACGTCTGTACCATAAAGGTTAAAATTTACTTTTTGAACAATTGTGAAGGAAAAAACAACTCAAACATTACCAGACTAGATTTGCACAGCTAACCATTGCAAACACCAGATAGTAGCACTGTACGTTGGGCAGCACCTTCCGGCAATTTACAAACGACTCATGCAATCAGCGCCTATGTTTTCCGAGCCCTTGATGTACTCTACACGGAAGGTATAGTCTTGTAATGTTAAAAGGGCTGCGAAACTCTGCTTGAACAGATGCCGGCTATACTTCAGATGAATTTTTTATATCACACAGATGCTGATTCAAAAGAGAATTACAGGAATCGATGCATAAGAACGGGAGTTATTCAATGATGAAATTTCAAAATATAACCAAACAAACTGCTGCCCTCAACTCAAGATACTGAGACTATAGTGAACTAACCCAGCAAGCAACGTACCTCCCCATGTGCGTCCAAAAAGGATGGAATGTCCCAGTACAACATTTATCAAACATTTCCAGACCGTATAGGCAGGACATAGAAACACAAGCAAAAGAGCAGTGCTTCCACTAAGGGTCCAGGAACGTTATTAAAAGCGTTAGCTCTTACTCATCCCGTTTCGAGATTTCGTGGGGTCTGCTACCACCCTGACATCACAGCGCCATCTGTGGCAGCAACTAGAAAACAGGATATCTCGCATGGACACTGGTAGCGCCATGCACAATAGAATTGTTGAAACAACCACCTGCCGCGTGGCAATGATTACCTCTCGGTGCAATGTGGTGGAACTATGTGAGAATGACACCAGGGGACGAAATGGAGGCATAGTTTCGGTTCCTCGAATCCAAGATGGCGGCCTATAAAATTCGTTGTGCCCTCCCACCTGTTTTCCCCATCACCCCAAAAGATATTCTAAAACGGAAGGAGAACTGTCCAGTTACAGGACCGCTTTACGTGTACGCCTTCGTTCCGCTATATATACTCCGACAACAAGGGGCACCCATCCGGGGACAGTTGTGTACCGAATGTGGTAGGCAAATAAAACCCTATGGTTTGTGGTATAGAAATAAAGCCACATATAAATAATAGGTAAACATGTATACATGCAATTACTAATTAAGCGTTACCATATCGCGCCGCAAGCCGAATTCTAGGCCTACCTTGACCCCAATCTTTGGGATATATCTTGAGGGGGTGTAACTGGACAACGGGCGCGTTCTTCTTCTCTTTCTTCGTCTAGTAAACCACACAGCTAACGCTCGTTACTTCTACGTCTTTCAGACGCTGCCGACCTTTTTTCGATAGTGTTAAGCAGAAACAAAAAATAATCATGGCATTTTGGTCCCAGAAAGATAACTGGGGAAAACGTTTCAGTACCAATGCTTTCCAGCAAGAAGTAAAAATCAACTCCTCGCTATCTTCTCTCTCTCGCGCGCCACAAGCTGTGGGGAGAGAAGGTTTTGTTTGCTCTTGCACTCGCGGTTTTGAGAGATCAAACAATTTCGCTAGAACAGCCGCAGGAAGCAGTTAACCCCGCATCTCTCTCAGATCATGCGTTTCCCGTGCACGTGGGCTGTCGGCTCCATGCTGCAGGCAGGCGACGGCGATGTGCCTTTTCATCGTGCCACCGGAAGCGGCGGTCACCAACGTGCCCGTCTTCTATACTGTTTCCAACTTAAACACGGTGCGGCGGTCCCTGCAGGCACCTCCAACTACCAGCAGTCCTCGCTGCGCCGCTGTCTAGCAGAGGTGCAGTAATGGCCTCCCGTCGCTCGCCCGGCTTCTTTGATGGACGGAAGCCATCTTGCGCACTTATTCGCGCAGATCCAAGCCGTTCGCGCGCAAGCCCCAGCGCGCGGCAGCTCTTGCTCTCATCACTGGGCTGTCGTGGACTTCGTGGCACGGATTCACGGCAGCTTTCCCGCGTACCTCGGCGTGCCCCCATAATAATTCTTTTGGGAGTGAGCGGTGGCGCATCGCAAGTCCTTTGCGCAGCTTGACGGCCCTACTCCATGATGCCGCTGTTCCAGGTGGCGTTCGCGGCGGCAGATTTCAAGGCAATGAGCGACTCTTAGCACGCCCTCTGAATTCTTTAGCGCCTCCGACGACTGCGGCGTGTTGATGGTGGCCGCGTGGCCATCCACTGCGGTGATAGGCGGGAGGGACCTTTGGAGGCCCACCACGCGCTTGCTGCGAGTGCTCATGGATTAACCTACTCTACCTACATTGCCGTCCTGTCGCGGCGGTATAGTTTATGTTGTATTCGCGTCGCTAGTGACCTCCTCCTTCACCGGATTACTTGTGCCTTGATCTCGCCTCCCACGCCGTATTGTGCCGCACGCGCGGTCTGCGCACCAATGGGTGCTGCGCGCCAGGGCACCTACCTCAAGATGTCCACCCTTCCCGTCTGGCTTCAAGCAGTCTTTTTACTACACTTAGTCACAAGAATATAAAACGGGGTGTAACGCGTACGTTTGAGCGTAATTCTCTGTGCTGTGAGAAGGCGCAGGACAGAAGGCTGCGTTGAATTCATAGTTGCAGCTGTTGGAGCCTTTTATTTCATTTCTGGGTTTCCGCTGGCAATGTCGTCAAGGTATGTTGGCTTATGTTTTTTTTATATATGCCTTGTAGAAATAAAAATTTTTCCTGTTTTGATAAACTCTCGTTGAAGCTTACTTCGAGGCTCGTGCGAGAGGCAAAGAGAGACGGAGGTTTTAACCTGCAGAAAATCTGTGACCTGAAACCCCGTATCTGCAGCATACGCCCATCTCGTCTTTTCTTTTGGCACTCAAGTTGCTCTTTACATGCGTTTGCTTTTGCGTCTGCATATATGGTTTTGTAGCCCTTAGAATATTTGCTTAAGGTGCATCAACTTTCAACCTGTATTATGTTTTTCTTGTTTCATTTCTCAGATTTCTCAAAGCTAGAGAGAAAAGTGGCCATTATTATATGCTGGTGCCGCAGTGCTATGTACATGGCTCATCAAAATGGTGCATACATATGCGTCTTCTGGTTGTATTCATTTAAATGCAAAAGCACATCTAGTAAACTGAAATGACATCTGTATTGCGCTCCTACTTCCTGTTATATTGGAGGGATCGGACGACTTTTTGAATTCAGATTTCATTTGTGGTGTAAAACGCTAGCACATTTCAAGTAAACAGGTAAGTCCAGCACGGCCGAGCCAGCATGCATTCACATGAGTGGACAGATATATTACACCGCCTACAACATAAGCATGTGCCTGAAATTTGGCTTATATGTGCGCTTAGATTCCCGAAGGCTGCATGAGAAAGGAGAAATAATTTTATTGAGCCAGAGCCGAGAAATCCAGCATTAACCTTTTGGGTCTTTCACTGGGACGCACAATTTTTTGGACACTGCTAGTTGTGGGGATGTATTTTGGATGTGTTCGGGAAGAATGAGCACCTCCTGGGGAGATTCCAAATGTCCCGATGGGCTATTTTTGGGAAATTTTGAGGAGGTTTGTTGTTTGTTGGGAATTGCAACGTAGTGACGGCCTGTGCAAGATACTAGATATTTTTAGCACAGCGCGTACCGCTACTGCCTACCGCGTACCATGGCCCGCCGCTAGGAACGCGCTGATCGGTCACGGCGAGCAAGGCGCGCGCACTGTTGACGGGAACGTGGCGCCATCTGGCGCCGCCGCTCTGTGATCCTCCACAAGGTTACGATGTGCACTACTAAATGTGATACGAATGGGAAGGGCTTTTTTCTTTGTGTCCTTCCTTGAGACCGAAACAAACGCTTGTACAGTGCAATGAATCGTTCGGATCGATTCCGCAAGCCTTTCTCAGATACATAGAGAGTAGCCTTAAGTTCTGTATGCTGGGTCGTAGGAAATGTGCTTTGAGAGGCGCAAAGTCCTTCTATGCAAAGGAATAGCCGGAGCCTCTGGCGGTGTATTTTTGGGTCACTTGCTTTACAGCACTTTCATCTAAGGCAAACATGTTCGTTTTGTTGACGTAATATAAAACGCAAAAACATTACAAAACGTATCTCTGTTTATTAAGACAAGTTGCAATATATTCACTGTTTGTCCAATCATCAAGCCCCCGCCCAATGATGTCATATACATAGCTAAAAACCGCCACTGTATGGTGACACCGTCAACGATATTAATTTGTTTTTGCGAGCTAAATAAAATATTAAAAACCTAAGCATACGCGGTATGACCGATGCTAATAACATCACTACAACTCCATCTATGCAACCAGCAAGCAAAACAATGTCCTGATTATATGTTTCGCGGCATCTTTAAGCTCCAGCGCAGTACCCTGCTGTTCAAGTCTTTTACTATTTTAGATATTGCAAGGGTCGGGGGTCAGTCTGAATGGTGAAGAACGTTTCGTACAATAATGAGTGGAATTTCGTCAAAGCTCAGACTATCGTCAAACACTCGCGCTCCATTGCTGAGTAGCGAGATTCGCGAGGTAAGAACTGTCGACTCGCATATGATGCCGGGTAGAAGACTCCATCAGGTTCCTGCAGGAGAACGGCTGACCTCGGAAGCATATGTGCGAAGCATAAACTGCTTACTGAGAATTTTAGCCCTTAATACGTGCCTGGAAGCTAATGCGTCTTGAGCTCGTCAAGCGCGGCTTGACTCTGTGGTGTCCAAGGGACATGGTTGCGTTCAGTTTTGCGTGTCATCACCACGAACGGTTGGGCTTTGTCGGCCCATCAAGAGATGAAATCGCGGTAGTATCCGGCAAGCCCTAAGAAGGAACGTACTTGCTTCTTGGTCTACGGAAGCGGCACGTTGACAAGCTTTTCTACCACCGTTTCCAACGGTTGGATTGTCCCTTCTCCAAGCTGGTGTCCAGGAAAAGATATGTTAGTGGCTCCGATTTTGCTTTTCTGCTTTTTGAGCGTGAGGCCGGTCTCGCATACCCTGGTAAAAACCTTGTTCACGGTCCAAAGAACTATTTCCCAGGAAGAAGTCGCTACGAGAAAAACGTCGATGTAATGGACGACATTCTATATGTCATGTAACAGAATGCTCATAAGGCGCGTCAGGATAGCTGAGGCTGTCTTAATGCCGAAGGGCATGTAGACAAAGTGATAGTGAGCGGATTGGGTAGAGAACGCTGTTTTCGGTCTCTAATTTTCTGCCGAAGGTGATTGTCAGTAGCCTCAATCAAGGTCAAATTTCGAAAAGTACACTTTGGTTCCAAGCTAGGTAAATATTACGCCTGATCTTGGAATGGGCTCTGCATCAGACACAAGAACATCATTGATGCGTCGAAAGTCTATGCAAGTGCGATATGTGTTGTCTTTATTTTTAACCAAAACGAAGGGAGAATTATATGGCGATTTCGAACCTTCAGTGATCCCTAATTTGACCATTTCGTCTATCTCCCTTTCGAATACGTCTTAAATGGCAAAAGGCCACGGGTTTTGCGGAGTATTCACGACTTCAGAAGTACAGAGCCTGATTTGGCACTCCACTAAACTAGTCTTCTCAAGTAACACTTGTTGCGGGGCTAGTTGGTGCATAGTTCTATGTACAAATGTTAGCGCAAAAATAAGAGACAATAACAAGAAAGGTGGACAAGACAACGCACTTTGTCTTGTCCACCTTTCTTGTGATTGTCTCTTATTTTTGCGCTAACATTTGTACATAAAACTAGTCTTCCCAGGAATCTCAGAAAACATGTCTGCATACATTTCAAGTAAGTTCCGAATCTCTTCCTTTTTCACGTCATCGAACTTGGTGGAGACCTGCACAGCTTCAATCCCTTTACCCCTGTTCGTGCTAACGGTAGGCAGATATTCTTCTGAGTCACCTTCTACGGTTACGACGAAAGATGACGCCTGTACGCTCTCTTGGGACGCACGCTTTTCGTACCGTCTAAGCATATTAATGTGGAATATATACTTCTTAGTGTGGCACAAGTCGATCTAATAATCCACGTCGTTTTTTTTTCCAGAAACCACAAAGGGACCTTTCCACTGCTTTAGTAGTTTATTGTGGCTACTCGGCAAAAGAACGAGGGCTCTATCACCCTACCTTAGGTGCCGCTTCTTGCTGTTCCTGTCATAATGCCTCTTCTGAAATTGCTAATCATGTAGAAAATTTTAATGTACCGCTCGCGCAGTCTGCTCGAGACGTTCTCTTAGATCGAGAACATAACCATATGTTCTCTTCGCGTCTTCCCGCAGCTCTTCCTTTATCCAGAGGTCTCTGAGGACTACGAGCGGTCCTCGCACGTGTCGTCCAAAAATTAATTCAAATGGAGAAAGCCCCGGACCCCGCCTGCGGCACCTCTCTGTATGCGAACAGGAGCGGAGCGATGTAACGATCCCATGTTTTGGGCTGCTCTTTACTCAGCTTCAGCAGCATCTGCTTGAGCGGGCTGTTAAATTTTTCTACCATCCCATTGCTCATTGAACGGTAAGGAGTCGTGCTGAGATGTTTCACTGCCAAGAGATCATTGAGTTCTCTCATCATTTCGGAAGTGAAACCGGAATCGTGGTCACAAAGGATCTGTGCCGGAAAACCTATCCGTGAAAAAATCTCCACCAAACCTTTCGCCACGGTTTCTGAATCTATCTTTGGCAAAGCAACGGCTTCGGGATACCGCGTGGAAAAATCGACGAGAGTGAGAATATATCTATTCCATCATCGATGTGAGCGACAGCGGACCGACAATATCAAAAGCGACACGACCAAATGGAGTGTCATAAGAGGCATGCGTCCCAGCGGAAGTTTCCCTCCTTAGAATTTCGGGCACATCCTTTGGCAGTTGTAGCACGAGCTCACAGACCTTTTAATCTCCTCCTGCACTCCAGGCCAGTAGCATTCTTCCAAAACTTGATCTGTAGTCTTCTTAATGCCCTGATGCCCCGCCAACCGGCTGTCCTGGGCCAGGCTTAACACCTGCGATATGCAAGACTTGGAAAGTAATACCTGTTGAACCTCTCTGCTAGAGGCTAGATGATAGAGGCGGTACAAAAACCCTTTTAAAGAATACGAGTGAGAAGCGTCATGCTTGCCATGTAACATCTTTCCTACTTTCACCCAACACGCCTTCAGTCACCCATCTTCTCTTTGCTCTTTTTCTAACATTTCCTTGGTAAACCGAATGGGACCGACGCTTAAATCAGAATTATCCCTACTTCGTCCGGAAACTTTCTTTCCAGCCAGCACCACTGCTGGGCTCTCGCCATCACCGTTTTCACTGGCAACCTCGCCATTGTCTATGCCAAGACATAAGTTAGCAGCGTCCTCCGATTTCTTCCAAATAATATCTGGATTCGACGACTCACGGGCCCCCGGTATATTTCCAATTATCACATGATACAATGGTGTCTCCACGCATTTCACCAGGGCCTTGCGAGTGAAATAAGGGGAAGCGATATAGACTTCTGCCTCGGGAACTTCCAGACTACTGCCACCAACAACGAACACCGTAGATCCCAAGCCGGTGTGAGCTGTGTAAGAAACTAGGGCACTTCGCACAACCAGCGGTTTGCTCCCCGTGTCCTGTAAAACATGCACGGGTAGGCATCGGAGCTCACCGTTTAGGACAGGCACGTTTTGTGCATCTGCAGGCTTTATGGACAAGTCCCACCGCCCCTTTATTCTCAGCTGGTTCAAGCCTTCCTGCTGTTGTGGACACCATTTTAGGCGCAACACTCTCTGGCTGAACACGACAGGACGATTGCTTCTGGTTTCGTGCTTCCTTGAGCAAGAACTTACATCATGCTTTGCCTTTCGACAATAAAAGCAACAAAGCTGTTTTGGCTTAGAGCGACAGTCGGCAGCGAATTGTCCAGGTCGGTTACAAATGAGGCACCTTCCTGACTGTCTATTTGATGAGACGTCCTCCCCTCTCAGAAAGCCCGCCACGAATGATTCTTTTAACGATGACAAGGTTCTTTGCCGCTTGGCCTCTAGAAAGTTGTCGGCTGCCTCAGCCATTTTGTCGAGCGTCTTACGCTCTCTTTCCCGAAGGAAAATCGCCAGAGGACTATGAGAGTTCTTCATGAACTGTTCGGCCGCCACCAAGTCAGGTAAACCATTGTACGTTGTAGCTGTAACCGACATCTCGACCCATCGATCAAAAAGACTGTGCAAGCGGGCCGCGTTTTGCTTGCCTGTTTGCCATGCGGCTTACTTTCACGAAAACTTTCTTGATATGCCTCTGCTGTGAACCTAAAATGTTGGAGCAGGGCTAGTTTTGCCTTATCAAATTCTATTGAATCTGTTGGAGACAATCGCCGAACACACGGAGGGCTTCCCCAGTCAAAGACATTTTGAGTGCTGTAGCTCATTTTTCCTTGGGCCAGCTGTGCCCTCCTGCGATACGCTCTAAACGTTTGAGGTATGCATCCAAGTCATCCCTGCGATCGTCGAAAAGTGGGAGCGACTTGTGTGAACTAACCGCTGTTGAGGGCCCCTGTGCGGGTTGTCGTTTACCGCCACCAGAGTCTGTGGGCCTTAATTGGAGCTGCAATCTACGCTCTTCAGCCTCTGCTAGCGCTTTTCATGCTAACTGCATTTTGCTAATTTATGATTCCACGTTTTCGTTTCTAACCTTGCTTCCATGATGCTACCAATAAATTCATTCTTAGTAGCAATGAAATGTTTGCTCCTTTTGGCCGTAATAAGGCTTCTCAGAAGGATGCCTTTCTCAAACCACTTTTTCATCGAAAATTTTATGTATTGTGCTTACAGAGCGGTTCTTGAGGGTGACGGGGCCGGTGAAAAACTGCCGGAGTTTCACCTTTCTCTTGGCGTGCCTTTCTCTCTCTCATTTTCAATTATGATCATGATGGATATCAATGGTGCAAGGGCAACTTTAGCCAGAGCGCCGTGCAACATTTATTTTGAAATACTGAAGATGGGGTCAGGTACTCGTTTCCCAAGCATTTCAACCCAGATAAGCCGAGCCTCCCCGCCAGGAAGAAAATCTTCAGCGGTTGTATCACCAGTGGGTATCCGACGGGTCGAACCCTGCACGTTTCTTACGCGTGCGAGGCGGATGCTTAGACCAATAGGTCACCGCTGCGGTCTCTTTCACTTGGCCGCCCTTCTTCCCGCACTATGTTGTGTGAGCGAAAGTTGACTCTGTAAGTTACAACTTACCACGGAAGAATGAAAAACGTGTTTGCGTTATTCGCGTGCGACGCCTAAGCTCACGCTAAGGAGCATTAACTGGCGACACTTCACTAAGAGCAAAGAAAAAGTTTTGGTCAAAAGGGCCACATTGCGGAGCAAGCGATCTGACTGGCAATAAAATAGAAGAGGCCTTGGCTGCATCTTAACCTGGTCGTTTACAATGCCCCCAATTGCGGCCATTCTTAGGCTCACCTGGAGCACATAATGATAGATCACATATACTGCAGACTGGCCACGCCTCAGCCCACGTTTGCTATAGGATTTCGTCTAGCCTTCATCACAATTTCTTAGAAGACTGCAGGAAGCTTTCGGTCATACAACGAGGGCGCTTTGCCTTAGATAGGCTCCTAAACAGATACGAGCGCAATGTTTAGGTTCTAACTCGTGTCTTTTCTGAAGGAAACGGGTGCCGATGACGCACTTTATTTAATGTGGTATAGTGCACTCCTTGAGAGTAGTTGGAGGTGGATGGCATGAAAGGCCCTGAAGGAGAATTTTAAGCGTCATTTGATAAGTTGTTGTTGCACGTTTTGGGCGCAAAAATGTCAATCACTTGTGAGGAAAAAACTGGTTTTGTTCCATTCGAACAATGTAATTGAGGATGGGATCTGAAAATATTCAGGCAGAGTAATAAGGTTGAGTACACACACCACGATGTGCGCAACAGCGCCACAATTTTAAGGCAAATATGAGCGCGTCTCTTTGGCATTCAGGTACATAATCAACTCCAAAACTGTGCAGGTTTCAGCCGAGCGACCTGGCGAATTCTGCTCATGTTCTGTGGGCATTGTAATGATTTATAATGGTGACATCGATCGTCACCAAGAAGAAAGTTACTGCGGGGCAGAATTTTTTATCTTTATTTGTTGCGAATAAAATAGGTTTGAATGCTATAATTCTTACCCACGAAAATAGGTGTCACAGCTGGCTTCACGCGGATAGATATAAAAGGCACTTGTAACAGCAGATTATTACATCTTGTACGTTTCTGAACATCCTCAATTGCGGTCTGCACAAGCAAGCGTCTTGGTTACGCTGATCTCGTTTCCTTTTAGTCTGATTGGAAAAGAGTGAATTTGGGCTTCACGGCGAAACAAAAATTGACGCCTCCAGAGGTGCCCGAGTGTTCTCAACACAAACGGTTTACGAACATCTCGCTGAAATTGCAGACGTGAAGGTAACGGCAGCACTTTGACATGTCAAAAAGATTCCGGTGTGCGATGCGAGTGCCTATATGAAGCAGTAATATTTAACAGCACATTACCACTAACACTTTTTAATATAAAATGATATCAAACGTTAAATTTTAACAAGACTTTTTATTCAGTCGAGTGTCTTCGAACATTGCATATTCCATGGCTATTCATTGCCATTTCGCTTTGTTTATCCCGATAAGACGTGGGCGGAACATCCACGGCAGTGTAATATTGGGATCAAGGCAACCACCAACAAGCGGGAAGTAGCGTATTGCACGGCACACACAGCCGCTCTTGCAACTGTCAACAGATGGTCGCCGTGGGCGGCACTGAAACAGAAACGCACAATTGTGATGTAATCTGTAAAGGACACGGCATTATCTACCAGTGGCTATCAGGACACACCGGCATCGCAGGCAATCATCGTGCAGTAAGGGCCACGCGAACTGCCCACCACGGCGGTGACTGATACCCCTGTCACACGGGCACTTTCGATCCTCATTGAGCTCGATCTGCATCGAGATTTTCGAGCACGCTCGAAACATCCGGTGCTACACGGGCATTTTCAATGCTCATTGAGAAGTTTCCCTCATGTGTGTTAGGTGGCGCCAAATGTTCCGCCGACAGCCATAACATGGCGATGTCCGGCAACACTGTGCAGTCGGGGGCAGCGGCAGCCAAATCCGTAGCCAAATCGGTACATTGCGTATCTGCGCCAGGCTTTTGTGGCGCACCTCTGCTGCTGTGCAATGCAACCCGAGGGCCCGCAACGCCCCCGCGATTTCTGCATAGACTGCGGCGTTTCTCTTCTGGCGCCGAAAATTATTTAGGCGGTCCTGCCAGCAGTCGATGAGAGCGGCTGTCTCGCGCTCGCTCCAATTTCCCCACTGACGAGCAGGAGGGCGCCATCTTTGTTTACACTGACGGCGAAGCTTGGAGCTTGGTGTAGAGATTATTTTCAAATGTTTGCATATAAGCAGACATAGCACCTGAAAAATGTTCTGTATTACATTTTAATCAATTACAACAACAATTGTGCTTTGGTTTTGTTAACTTGTGTTTATTTTTATAGCTTCATGAGAGCAAGAGTGTTCTCGATTGTGCTTGGAACCTCAAGCACTCTTGAGGAATCGGCATCGAGTCAAGCAGGATCGAGCTCGATTGCGCTTGAAAGTGGCCGTGTGACAACCGTCGATCTGCATTGAGTTCGATGAGCATTGACTCAATGAGGATCGAAACTGCCCGTGTGACAGGGGTATGAGTGTCGATCCCGCTTTCGAGAGGCGACGCAGCGAGCTGGCTCCATGCACTGGCACGGGAGATCAAGGTTACTTCGTAGAATTACGGCCAGTTTTAGAACCCACGTTTACGGTCCCTGGAACCGGACCTGAAGCTGCGGCTTCCATCCGGCCTACTTCGACGTGAAACTACTTTGTCGGCTGTGGCTTGGTGTAACTTTCACGTACTACTTCTTTGTAATTGGTGTGGCTATGTAATTGGTATGTTATGGATGCAGAAGCATGTGCCATCTACGGGCGCGACGAGACTATAGCCCACAATCTTTGTGAAAGCCCTGCAGACAGTGCCGAGAGGAAGTCTTTCTGCCATGCGCTGGAGCGCCTTGATGAATGGCCGCTGACGGAAATGAAGATTATCGGAGACTGGACGCGGCGACCGCCGGTGGTGAAGCCCTCTCAGGCACTGGTCCGCTTCTTGAGAACTTCTGACCTGCAGGATAGGCTGTGACTTCACCGAATGCTTACTGACTTCTGATACTGAATTAATTTTCCTGTTGCTACCTTTTCTTTTACCCCTTTAAATATTATCCTGCCTTTGCCCTAGTACAGGGTAGCAAACCGATTTCTTCTCCCGATTAACATGCCTGCCTTTCCTTCTGCTTTTCCTCCGCCTCCTTTTTATACACTAGTCAGCTTTTTTCTCACGGCTATTGAGAGTTGCCCTATATTTAAATATTGAAAACAGGCAACTGCTGGTGGAATGACGGGAAATCAGGCGCACTTCAATTTGTGTTTCAGGTGGGTGCCCATTCTAAACGTTTTGTAATTTCCACCAAGCACTGATGGGCGACCACAGATCTGAATAAGCGCAATGATTTAACCTGTGGCAAACGAAGCTCAAAGGCCCAACCTCCACCTGGCCATGGCCATAAGATGCCCCTAGCGTCATGCTCTGATATTGTTAAAAAAAGCTCATACGCAAAGGCAACCTAGTTTGGCACAATGGCCGACTGAAAATCAGCTTCCTTCAGGACGCTTGACATACTAAAAGCCTTGTATTTGGTTTGTGTTTTGTTTTTGTGCAAGCGGAGGGAAGTTAATAAAATTTCGCTTTGAAAGTTTCTTGTGTCTGCGTCCATTTTTTAAATTCATTTTCTGCTACATCATCAGTGCTTGCTCAGGCGTTATCGAACCGTTACCCCACAAAACGTCCTGGTGCTTATAAAATTAAATCTTCCATTGCTTGGAAAAGCGGACTAGTCACGTTGCTCAAGAACAATCATATCACAATGTTTATCGGCAAAAGCAAAGGCAATGAAAAGATTCGCCTTCAAAAGCAAGCTCACTAGATAATACATAGCGGTCTTCCCATCGTGATATGTAGGCGGGAGCTTTAATGCCAAAGTGTTTCACTTCTTACTCCGGCTGCTCATTCTACATTAACGTATCTTAAATCATTGCGTAACTTACACTGCGATTTGTAGATATGAACCTCAGCAACACATAATGAATAGAAAAAGCCAAAACAGCAGTCTATAAGAGAGACACGATGACGCACTGTTGCTAATTCACAAGAGAACATATTTGATAGCGTTGTGGAAATTCTGTGGTTCGTTTTATGTTGTACATAGTGCTACTTTATTGTATTCTATCAGTTAAACCGCAGAGCATCTAAACAGTACTCGCGGTTATTATTCTTTACGCATCAAAAAAGGCAACTATCTTCTGTGTCCGCAAACTTCTTAATCGCATCCACCCATTTTACTTTCTGCCTGCCGCCCCCTGCGACGCTTGCTTTCTCTTGAAATCTACTCCGTTACCCTTAAGGACCAACGTTTATCTTCCCTTCACATAACATGCCCTGGCCAAGCCCATTTCTTGCTCTTGATTTCGACTAAAATGTAATTAGCCCGTGTTCGTTCCCACTCCATCCGCTTCCCCTCTCTTAACGTTACACCTATCATTTTTCTTTCCCTACCTCGCTGCGTTGTCCTTAACTTAACCTGAAACGTTTTCGTTAGCCTCCACGTTTCTGCCCCGTAGGTGAGTACCGGCAAGATACAGCTGTTGCATACTTTCCTTTTGGGGGATATTGGTAAACTGCTATTCATGATCTGAGAGAACCTGCCATACGCGCTCCACCCCGTTCTTATTCTTCTAGTTATTTGCCTCTCATGATCCGGATCAGCTGTTACCCCTTGCCCTGAGTTGACGTACTCCTTTACCACTTCCAGTACCTCGCTGCCAATTGTGAACTGCTGTTCCCTTGCTGGACTGTTGAAGATTACTTTGGTTTTCTGCGTGTTAATTTTTAGACCCACCGCTCTGCTCTGCCTAAATCATGCTTTGCAGTTTATCTCCTGAGTGACTCAGCAAGGCAATGTAATCAACAAATCGGATATTGTTTAGCAGCCATCGCAGAGGCTTAGTGGTTATGGCGCTCGGCGCGGATGCGAAAGACAGGGGTTCGATCCTGGCTGCGGTGGTCCAATTTTGATGGAGGCGAAATACTAGAGGCCCCTGTACTGTGCGATGTCAGGGCACGTTAACGAACCCCAGGTGGTCCAAATTTTCGGAGCTTTTCACTGCGGCCTCCCTCATAAAAAAAAATGTATTTTCAGGAAAGGTGACGCCGTAACTGTCTCCCATATGTCGGTGCACACCCGAACCGCGCCGTAAGGGATGGGATAAAAGAGGAAGCGAAAAAAGAAAGAAAGAGGTGCCGTAATGGAGGTCTGTGGAAAATTTCGACCACCTGGGGATCATTAACGTGCACTGACATCGCACAGCACCATCCCTCATAGCCTGAGTCGATTTGGGACGTTAAACCCACTCAAGCCATGGGCCATAAGGAGATTATTTAGGTATTCTCCATTCACTCCTATCCCCAACTGTTCCTCATTCAAGCTTCTGAATACCTCCTGCAAAGAGGCGGTGAATAGTATTGACGAGATCGTGTCTCCTTGCCTGACGCCCTACCTTAATGGAATTTTATTGCTGATTTTATGGAAGACTATAGTAGCATTGCAGGTAATATAGATATTTTCCAGTATTTTCACAAAAGGCTATTCTACATCCTGATTCTGCAGTGCCTGCATGAGATAAAGAAGTTTGCGGGCATACGATGGGCGAAACTGGCAAAGGACAGGGTTAGTTGCAAAGAAGTGGGAGGGGCCTTCTTTGTCCTGCAGTGGGCGGAGTCAGGCTGATGATGATGATGATCTTCTGTGCTAGCTACAGGCATCATTCATCTATCGAAGGTCAATCGTACTTCAGTGCGTCTGTCGAGCCTTCTTTGATACCTGAATGGTACTGTATATAAATGAAATATTTTGTGCCGTTTTTTAAAAAAGAAGCAAAAAGAACAGTGGCCTGCATCCGTGCTTCTTTTATACTGGGAACTGATGTTGGAAATAACCGCCAGATTTTTTTTCAACTTTCAACTATCTCATGAACTTATGTCTTCACGTATGATTGTGGAAGCACGGGCCACGGCCGTTTTACCAAAGTTCCTTTGGCAGAATATGTAACGTTATGGAGCACTGCAATGATCAATAATTATTTGTTGGCATTGTTTTACAGATTTTAGGAGATCGGTTTATACCAATGGCTATGCATTTGATTGTCAACGCTGATATGAATAGATATGATCTCAGTTCGAAAAGACTTTTTGAAGATAGGTTACTTGGCGACTTCGAAGTGACACATTGGCCGGCGTCTAAATACAGTCGACATTCGCTCTCGAGGGGGCAACTGAGAAGTCCATAAAGGCGAAGTACTCTTAAGCGGGTAATAATTACCGCTTAATGCCATTACCAACATACAGAGCCAAAGCGCTATACGAAAGCCAGAAATGTAAATAATACTCGCACATCACCTGGATTCTGCCCTTCAGATACGAATTTTCTTGGTTTGGTATCCAACGTAAGAAAAGAAAGAAACCATAAAAGCGCTCTGGTGTTCCTCCGCTAGTGCTAGTTTTTTGCGTTCTTTTGGGTCACCAAGTTTAATTAAGAGCATTCTAGGCTCCACAAATCTGCTGTGACACATCTGTGTCAGTTTACATATAAAAACATAGGGGAATGTCAAACATACGTTTTAGAATTGCTAAAGGTAGCGCCTAAATCTGCACCAGCACCACTTTCCTGCTTTACACATAGCATACCGTTCTTGATAGTACTGACCGGCACCACGTCAAATAATCAGAGTAGAGTTGTTACGTATGGTGTACTACTAGAAATTAAAGTTTAATTATTGAATAGAAGGAAAAGCAAAACTTTGCTGGAGAGAACGTGCAGACAGAGATTATGCTAATCTTCACCTGATGATTTTAAGAATAAGGGTAATAGCATTTATTAGATGCAATATACATGCAAATCCACTTACGAATGCAAGGCAGGACTTGTGTTCCCAGATGCCGCCACTGCGAAATAAATGGAAGGCAGAAGTAGAAGGTTAGTTTATCGAATTGGCATATAGAGCTTGAAAGAACGCAAATAGGTACTAAAGATACAGTGAACTTATCAGCGGTAGAACCGGTAGCGAAGCTCCAAGATATCGCTGAATTTGCGTAAAAAATTAGTCGCAACTTTGCCTTAGGCGCTATAGTTGCGACGTCTGAACAAAAAGGCAAGGTCGCCCTTGTTATATTAGAGAAAACGGGGCTAAATATTTTCAGTTTTAATGTTTGAGAAGGAAACCTTGTATGATCTTCATGAAAATTGCACGAATTATCTTTACCCTGTGCAACCTCTGTAATGTTTTTCTAGTTTAGATCTGCGTTCGGAGAGTAACGTTAGAAGTGTATAGTACTGACGAAAACAGCGGAGTCTTGACCTCGTTTTCTACGCATCCCCTCTTTGGTTTAAGACTGTAGAAATTACGCATCCTTGATTTCGCTTTCTTGAAATGATTATTTCCTTATTCAGTAACCCAACTATGCGAACTTTGACCATGCTGCAATGCTTTTCTGGGCATTCTAGTGCATTTGCCAATATTGCCAGCTTGCGAGAAAGAAGGCGTTCAGAGTCGGCCATTTACCATGCTCGCACTCCTCTGGCTGTCCGGTATTATAAGTCGCCTAGGCTGCAGTCTCTGTGGTCTGATGTTTAGTTTGTTAACAGCAAGAGCATTTCAGGTGGCATAGCAAAATTGTGGTCACAGTATTTTGTGCTGCTTCTGCTATTCAGGCTCTCTAACGGCCCGCCAAAGTGGTGCGTACCGATTTCACTGAATTGTGTATGGCGCATCCCCAAGCAATGACTGTGGCGTACTCACCGCTATATCTCTTTGTTTGTATAAATGATCAGGGAAAACAATCTGGGTTAACATTCCTGAGTGTTGATGCGTTTTGGTAGGTGGTCCCATAGTATTGTATAAAGCCGGTTATAAGAACCTGATAACCCTCCCTGATTATAAGAAGTCAGCATGCGTGTGAAAGGCACAAGGTTGCTATGTGCACGTCAGCTAACTGTACTGTTTCATTTCCTCCGGAACTCGCAGTCCTGGTATCCATTGAAGAGCTGGGAACCTCTCCTGAGGCATTGTTGTAGAAGTGGTCGATGGTACCCAGGTTGCGCGTGCATGTTACGAAGACGATATTGAGCAAACAATAATGTGTGCTCCGCTACTTGATCACCTCAAGGGTTCGTATGCGTTGTTTATTCCACGAAAAGGCCTCGTCAAGTGTAAAGGCTTTTCTTGCACCGCCCTCTGAGCAGGGGTTGGAAGATAAGACTGATTCTTGTAGGATGCCAAAATTTTGGAGTTAAAACCTCATAGCGTTTTCCGTCTCATGTTTCGACTATATTGCAGCTCTAATGCGGACTGTATGTTAGCACTGACGCATATAACCGGGAAAATCCAGAGAACCTCATGAGCTTGAACTCAAGTTACTATCTATGAAATATGTCGAATACTTTGATCACCTATCAAGCCCAAGATTCTTGGATATCAATTTTAGTTATGAGCCGCCTGCGGAATATTGTAAGCTACTTTTATTAAAATATTGAAGGCATTTTTTTATTTTTCCGGTGTACAGCAAAATATTTCATTTAAAGTTTCTCCATCGCTCGCATAGAGTAGTTAGGATAGTCATAGAAAACCAGCGGGGAACGTTTTTGACGACAGCAAAAACGTTAATAACAAAAAAATGCAAGCTTCCCGAGGGGAGATATGCTGATATATTGATTGTTAAAGTGAACTCTTGCTACACATGAGAAATTTGCTTTCGTAGAGTATCTCCCGTCGAAAAATCTGATTGTCCAAAAGTTCTGGGTATGGTGGTTCAAAAGTTCCACATACGCAGGGAAGAGAAAAGGATACTATTTTAAAACACCGAAAATATGAATTGTACTTTCAGTTCTTTGAGCAGATTTTGTGAGATCATTTAAGCAAAAGCTGATGCATTCCTACAGACACATTGATAAACTGGACATTTTCGCAAGCGGATCCTGTAACGAATATATTCCGCTATTGGGCTTCATGCCCCTATGGTGCGGCGTTATTTCACGAAATGAAGAAGCCGCTGCCTGACGAACATTAAAGGCCACATTTACTCGAGCACAGAAATTATACTTACATAGCTTCTGCCCCCACAGCAACTGCAAAAATAATGTAGAGTGTTATCATTGTGTATATGCTTTACACCGCTTATTTACTAGAAGCGCTTCAGTCCACATTTCTTCGCTTTTATGCGCTCGTCTCAGGGATGCTAAAGGTGGAAAATCAGACTTCCAAATCTCTGTTGTGAATAAAAGATCATACCGAATTTTGGCGCCTAACCTATGTGCGGGTGGCCTTTTTTTGCAGCTGGTTTCTTTTTCGGTTGTTGTTATGTCGGCGCTACGGGAAAATGCCAGAAAAAGCTGTTTTGACGACTCAATTGCCTTTGTTCTGTCGCTGACGGATGTTTTTCTCTTTGTCTTCCTCCACTCAAGAAGATGGGCCGTGGATAATTAACTTATTGCATCATGTGCAGCCTAAGTGAGGCTGCGACATTAGCTGCTGCAGTAGCTTCATTTTATGCATTAGTTATATGGGTCCCTCACCTACTCTGCCCGTTTCCAGTCTCTTATCGTTACACCTATTATTTTTCCTTCCATAGCTCACTGCGTGGTCCTTACTTAAGCTGAACCCTTTTCGTTAGCCTCCATGTTCTCCCCGTAGGTGAGTACCGGTAAGATACTGCTGTTGTACACATTTGTCTTGAGGGATATTGGTAAACTGCCATTTATGATCTGAGATAACCTGCCATATGCACTCCACCTCATTCTTATTCTTCTAGTTATTTCCTTTTCATGCTCCGGATCAGCGGTCGCCACCTGCCCTAGATATACGTAGTCCCTTATCACTACAAGCGCCTAGCTACCAATAGTGACCTGCTGTTCCCTTGCTAAAGTCTTGAACATTACTTTGGTTTTCTGCATGTCAATTTTTAGGCCCACAGCTCTGGTCTGCCTGTCGATCTTATGAGATGACGAATGCAGGTAAATGACATCCTAGTCGGAATCAAGAGGAAGAAGTGAGCTTGGCCAGGGCATGGAATGCGATGGCCACATAACCGCTGGTCCTTAAGGGCAACAGAATAGATTCCGAGAGAAGGCAAGCGTAGCAGGGGGTGGCAGAAAGTTAGGTGGGCGGATGAGATTAAGAAGTTTGCGGGGATACGATGGCCGCAGCTGGCAAAGGACAGGGTAAATTGGGGAGATATGGGAGAGGCTGTTGCCCTGCAGAGGGCGTAGTCAGGCTTAGCATGATATGTCTATGCGGCAGCGTTCACAACGACTACAGAGATGTTGGCAGAAGGTAAACAACTGGCGTTAAACTTGGTTTATGGTTTATGAAGGTTAAACATCCCAAACCGGGTCAGGCTATGAGGGACGCTGTAGTGAAGGGCTCCGGAAATTTCGACCGCCTGGTGTTCTTTAACATGCACTGACATCGCACAGTACACGGGCCTCTAGAAATTCGCCTTCATCAAAATTCGGCCCGCTGCGGCCGGTATCGAACCCGCGTCTTTCGGGTCAGCAGCCGAGCGCCATAACTACTGAGTCACCGCGGCAGCTGGCGTTTGTTGTGTTAAGGCAGGACCGCGGAAAGCAAGAACTGAGCGAAAGCAATGGCAAAAGCTGTAGTTCCTGATTCTTGAAGGTAAGTATCCCGTCGATCTTGGCCACACTCAATGCTAGGTGAAGAACTTCAGAGTTAAGGTGCGGAAAGCACCTAGGGCAATGCAGTTGCGGCGACTACAATCTTGTCAGGACAGGATTAGTTGGAGCGATATAGCTGTGGACTGCTATGTCTTGCTAGCTATGTCCTGCTGTGGACGTACTTAAGGGTTAGCGATGATGACAGTCTTACAAAAAAAATCGGTCGCCGCTAATGTGACGAAGTAAGTGCTGAGGCTGCGTATTGGAGGCTTAAAGTAGAAAGCAAGCACGCATTACAAAACTTTGTAATAAGGAACTAATACTGATTAGTGTCGATACAAGCTCAGCCGTACGGCTTAGCTGGTAGAGAGACTGCCCTGGGCACGAGGGGGTCCCGGCTTCGAACAACCGACCAGGGCAAATTTTGCGTAACTATGACGTTTATGCTAAATATGTATAAGTTGTATTCGTAATCGTACGGCTGTATTTGGGAAGATGGTAATGAGTAATTGCTTGCATACTGAGAATCTACTCCACCGTAGCAGAGTCCCCTAAACATTTTGCGATTTGAGCTTCGCAGCAATATGTTGTGTGAAAAATAAAAAAAAGCCGTACAGGTTTTTTCTAAATGAACAAACGGAGCCTGAGGGTCACTTCAGTTCGTAATACTCTTCATAAAATATTCGAGTTAACGTGCTTCGGAGAACATCAGCCAGGTAATGTCCCCCGCCAACCAAAAGCCGTGTCTATTGGTCTCCAATTAGCAGAAGTTTTGAAGCAGCCGATGTCCCCATTTTCGGTTAATTTAGTTACATATCCTTGCAGCTCACTATATCCCATCCGCAACTACATTTTGCTTCCTGGAAATCAACTCTGTTACTTGTTGTTGTTGCCTCAAATACGGTGGCACATACCCACGTTGGGGGATTGACCAGGGTTTAGTGCAGATTGAAATAGGAAAAATCTCATCCAGCTTTATCTCAAGCGGCTCAAAAATTGAGAGAACTGAGCGAAAAAGAAAATCATGAATTTTGAGAGAGCTTGAGGAAATCAGAATGCGAATCAAGGAAACAAAGTGGTGCGAGTAGAATAACTCAACTTTAAATAATTAATCAGAAAGAAAATAATTTTGAGAGGAAAGTAAAGGCATCAAGAAGTTAACACAAAAATCTCCCGGTTTCAATGATATACTTGTGAAGAAGCTGACACACCTGCCAAATGGCATGCCCTTTGACGGTTGCACCGAAGGAGAGGAGGACGGGAAAAGTAAACGGCAGCCCTAATTGAGCGAGAGGATTTTCCAAAAACTGAATTCTCTGCCGTGCAAACCGCCGGCAGTAGAGGATGAAATGATGTATCGTTTCAACGTCCCCGCATGACGCAGATAGATTCGACGGCGTGAACCCAGATCGGCATAAATATAGATTAAGGCGAGGAATCCTACAGCGCAACAGCGTCATGGAAACCTCACATTGTCTTGATGCGCAGGAACGTATGTTCCATGGGAATTTCAAATGTTCGAAATCCGCTGCACCAAGGATGGGCTCATGGCTCAGGTAATGGTGTACTTGGAAGCGTTCATAACGGGACGTCGTCAGAAGGGTGAGGTTCGGAACGACATGGGCAACAGGCCCATTGATGGCTGATTTCGCTAAGAGATCGGCCATCGAATTTGAAGTAATGCTACAGTGCCCTGGGATCCACTGCAAACGCCCCTCTAGGACATGGCGTGGCACAAAGTACATTAGGGATTGGTACAGGAGACTAGTTTTCGAACTTTCTAGTGCAGCCAAGACTGAGAGGCAGTCCGAGAGAATAACTTCAAAAATATTGCTGAGAACTTTTTTAAGGGCCATACCAATAGGGAGAAATTCAGCAGCGAAAATTGGTGTATAATCAGAGACCCGGAGAGAATAACTTGAATCTAGTGTGTGGGAATAAACACCTACTGCTGCCTTTTCGCCTTGTTGAGAGGCATCTGTGAAAATTGCAGCATGGCTCAGATACAGAAACAGATATTCCTCCAGGAGACCGTTTAGCACGTTGGCGGATAAGTGCTTTGCATATAGCGGCAGCATATGGTCGAAGCAAACAGCTGGTGCAGCCTGCAAACTGCTGACGCATTGCACAGACCTAAGCGAGACTGCAATTCTCGACAAAAGGGGCTTAGTAAACACAAATTGAGGCAGTTTGTAATGCGGCCAATGTTTATCTAGAAACAAAGATGGGCTAGTAAAAAAAAAAATTGGAGGAGCCACTTTAGGCATTGGCTCAAGTCCCCGTAAGAAGGTGCGCACTGTGTGAAGCTGGAAGCGAGAGTTCAAGTTCCGTATGCGAGCTTCCAGGAAGAGGACACAATTCGCCACTGATTTTGGTAAACACAGGCAAAGCCGTAGAATGCGGCTCTCCAAAAGAACCAGAGGTTGAATTTTGTATTTAGGGCAACTCGAGAACAGAACGCAACCGAATAACAAAATTGGTCTTACGTAAGTCTTATAGAGAAATAAGAGAGTGTCTCTGTGCATACCAAATTTCTTATTGCTGACTCGCATAAGGCGACCGAGAGCTCGCTCAATTTTGAAGAATATACTTCTGATATGCGAGGTCGCCAGTCTAGATGGCGGTCGTAAATTACACCTAGGTACTTTAAGGACTCAACTTGCGGGATTTGGGCACCACAATACTGTAGACAGGTATAAAGTGTGGACGCTGGAGGAAAAATGAGAACGGAAGATCTGTTCCCGTTGAGAATTAAATGTAACTTGCCCAGCCATACTTCCAGTGCATTGAGGTAGGCCTGCAAAAGTTGGTAAAGTGAGTGAATGTCTCTAGCAGAAGTAAAAAAAGGCGATGTCGTCCGCATACACATACACTTGGACGTCACCCTGAATTGGTATGTCTCGCATAAGTATATTAAAAAGTAAAGGAGACAGTACCGAACCCTGAGGCACACCCCTAGTCTGTGAAAAAGTCTCGGAAGTAAAGGAACCGCCATAACAAAAGAGACGCCTATCTTTTAGGGATTCCTGAACCCACGCAAGAATGTAAAAAGGCGGCCGAATTTCGTGAAGCTTGTTCAATAGTATTTAATGCTCTACGCTGTCATATGCTTTAGCGATATCCATAATGACTAAAACCGCGACTTCTTTCTTCTCCATTGCAATCCTAATTCTGCTTTCCAAATCTAAATGTGCGGTCCAAATCGAGCACCCCCGACGAAACCCTGTCTGATAAGCACTGAAGGCTTGTATTGCAAGAACGTGATCTGTAAGACAGCTGTGAACAATGCGTTCAATAAGTTTAACTAAATTAGACAAGAGGGAAATTGGCCGAATGTTATCAATTACAAAACCCTTTTTTGGATCTTTGAGAAGTAAGATTATTTTCGCAATTTTCCATTCAGGAGGGAGCCAAGCTGTCTCCAGGGAGACATCAACCATATGCAATGCATCCGAGGTAAATCCTTCCACAATAGACTTCAACATACCGATGGAGATCTCATCGCATCCGGGAGCTGCAGGTTTGAGGCAAGTAACAATGGAAAATAATTCAAAGGGTGTAACCGCAGTGAAGCCTGCGCGCGGAGGGGGTAGTACGAATGGAACCACAAACCGCGCTTGAAAGCGCAGAGCAAGGCCTTGTGCTATCTGTCAAGTTGTTTTTTTGCATCCTCGGGTGTTAAAACCACTGACTGTGCAACATGAGAGGACGGCATTTTATGGTTGCGCTCCATGAATCGGTACAAAGCTTTGCGGTTATTAGGGCTTGATAGATAACTGTTCCAATTCGCATTGTACTCCTCCTTGGCATTACCAATGGTCCTTTAAATGAAGCCGCGAAAAATTGTAATTTCCGCGGAGTGTTATGAGAGAGGGTTTTCCAGGCAGCTTTTCTAAGTCGATATGCTCTTTCACAGCCATCATTCTACGACAGGGAGGGCTGTTTGTTTTTGACCGTAGACTGCACCGTGAACACGAAACGCTCAGTGGCCCCTAACACGGAATAGAGAACTTGGCTAGCGCGATCCAAGTTATCAGATGATGCAATAGAGGAGAAAGAGGATTGCACAAGTTTTTCGAAAAGTGTGTGGTTTACGAATTTTTGTGGAGAATCAGTCGCCCTTAGGGGAGAAGCTGCTAGCGTGAAAGATATCGAAAAGTGGTCACCGGAAGTACCGCAATCCACTGTAGACCACGAAGAAACCTGCACCCCGTTCACAGCCAATGTTAAGTCAATGACAGACCGAGAGTCGGAACGCAAGAAAGTAACTTCTGGACTGTTACAGCAACGCACGTTCCTTGCCGACATCCATGACCAAAGAAGCTGCCCATATGCATCAGTTCGAAAACCCCAAATAACGTGATGAGTACTGAAATCACCAGCAATCACCAATCTATTGTTAGACCGCAAAAGAACATTTAAATGATATGTGCTGTGGACACCTAAAGGAAAGTAAACATTAGCAATCCTAAGGGGAGCACACTGTGGAATTGCGATATCAACAGCCAACAGTTCGCAGTCAGGTCTTTGAATTTGGTGTGATACATGCGCCCGATGAACAAATTTAGAAGAAATTAATGTTAACAATCCACCACCCCGGCCGCAATTGAGATCGGCTCGGAATAGCCGGAAATTTTTGAGAGAGAATGACCTAATAGAAGTAAGCCAAGTTTCCTGAAGTAAAGTTATGTCTTGGTCGAATTGTGAGACAAGGGTCTGTAAAGCGTGAAAAGAAGATACGATCGACTGAACGGCAATACCACTGTAGTACTTTTAACTCCGCCATTGTTACTGTAAAAGCAGAGAGGCTGCGACAGCCTCCTTTAACAAATCAGACTTATGTGGAATACTGCGGGAACCTTTCTTGCTTTTGTTGCTTGGGAGAGCAGACTTCGAAGAAGAGGAAGCAGCTCGACGCTTCTGGGAAGGATTCCTCATCTCGACGTCCGTAGTGCAAACGGTAGAAAGGCTGGTATCCCCGGCACCATGTACAGGAACAGACGAGGACACAGCAGGAATAGGAGCCAAGGAAGAGACACCAGAGAGGCTATGGGAAGGACTAGTTGATAGAACGGGAAGGCCAACAGTTGAATGAGTAACCTGACTTGAAATGACCTGGGATAGAGCTTCACTGAATGTAGTCAGCATACGGTTCACAACACCTGCAAGCGCCTTCTCGACAGCTGACACCACAGACTTTGTCAGCAACGCCTCTGCCTCAGAACCAGATGACCTTGCAAGACCCGCATAAGATTGCTTCTTCCGGTCTAATTGTGCATAAGCTTCAGCTCTAGAGCACCTTCTCTGCTGAATGATGTCCAGAACATTCTGCTCTTCTGAACGTTTGGGACAGCCAGCATCATCAGCCGGATGAATGCCGCCACAAAGTCTGCAAATGGGACCCTCAGATGTGCAGAGGTCTGCGGAATGATTCTCCCCGCATAGTCGGCAACACGTCGCAGATTTGCAAGCTTTGCTGCTGTGACCGAAGCGCCAGCAATGCCTGCATTGCAAAGGACGAGGATGTAGCGGGTCGACTCGGTACACTATGGGCCAAACCTTAAGCTCAGACGGGCATGAAGATCCTGCAAATGTTGCAATCACAGACTCTGTCGGCCCACGTGAGCCATTAGCATCTCTGGTGCAGCGGTAAACTGATAACACGCCGACACCGGCGTCCTGAAAGTCGTCAAGCAGTTCCTGAGGAGAGGCCGATGGGTCCACGCCGCGGATGATTCCTTTTGAACATGCGAGTTGCTCTGGAATAAAAGGCTTTACTGGAAATGACGCGAAGGATGTGCAGCGCAGAAGCTCCGACACGCTCTGAACATCCGAGGATCGGCACAGAATGCCCCTACGGCCAAAAGGGCGCACTTCAGAGATTTCCAGGTGGCGGCTGGTAACAGCCTTCAGCTGCTCCTGGATCATTTTAGAATTTTTCAATTTTAGGATCCCGTCTCCATAGGGTACAAGCGCCACTGGGATGTCACTGACGCCATTTCGACCGAAAGAATTCAAGGGCAAACTTTGTGCCGGCAGGCTGGCGAACCAGGGAGCCGAACCCCCACCCGGGGAAGCTAAAGACATTGCCCTAGGCCTAAGGGGACATTGTCCTTGCTATCGGCGCAGCAATAAAAAACACCTGGCCAAAACCCCAACACGTGGAACGGGTTCACCAAAGAAGGAAGAAGGGAGTCCGCGTCAGTCGGCCTTTGGAAACCTTCTGAAGAGAAGACCTGAAGAGCCTTTCAAGACGCTTCGGATCTCCCCTCAGCTGACCGAAGGGTCATACTCTGTTACCTCAAAAGATGTTCGCTTCTTCGCGGCACATCTTCCTCCTTGCTTTATTATGGCGTCTCTCCTTCAGCTGGCATAACAATGGAATGAAGGGCTTCTCTATTCCCTCTGCACTATTTTATCTTTTCCCCTTAATATTACTCATGCCTTCTTTGTTTCGAAAACATCATACGCTCTTATGTAATGAAGGGGTTCTCTATCCCCCTGCACTTTTTGATCTTTTCCCCTTAATATTACTCATGTCGTCTTTGTTTCGAAAGCTTCATACGCTCTCATGTAATTAAGGGGTTCTCTATCCGCCTGCTCTTTTTGATCTTTTCCCCCTAATATTACTCATATCGTCTTTGCTTCGAAAGCTTCATACGCTCTCATGTAATGAAAGGGTTCTCTATCCCCCTGCACTTTTTGATCTTTTCCCCTTAATATTACTCATGTCGTCTTTGTTTCGAAAGCTTCATACGCTTTCATGTATTGAAAGAGTTCTCTATCCCCCTGCACTTTTTGATCTTTTCCCCTTAATATTACTCATGTCGTCTTTGTTTCGAAAGCTTCATACGCTCTTTTCAATTTGTTTTGAAGTTTTCCTGTTAGCCACAAGTTTCAGCCCCATGGGTGAGTATTGTCTTGATATGACTTACATACTGTACTTTTAAAGGGAATCTGTACGTTACTGTTCATAAGTTCCGAGTGCCTGCTCATATGTAATCTAACACAAAACTTGCAAATAGATTAGTGCCTCAGGTCGTTGGCAATGGCTTAACACTTCTTCTACATGCTCTCACGGTGCCATCGGGACACTCCGAACATTGCACAGCATTGCACCTACAGCGCTACCTTAGCGTCTACGGTGTTCAGCTGCAGAGTACGAGGACGAAGGACAATCCTGGACGCAGCGATCGCATTTTGATGGAGTCGAAATAAAAAAAATACCGTGTCCTATGCAATGTGAGAGGAAGTTAATGAACCCGAGGTGGTTCAGTGGATTCCTCAGCCCTCAACAACGGCGCCCTTCGTTGCCGACGTGCACGTTTAGGGCGTTAAACCCCACATACCAACACTACCGCATAACATTCATCTTGTATTTGACGAAAGCCAACAATCACCGAAACCAAGGAGCATAGGTGATGGTTTAAGCATGTACACAAGTTTGACTGAGCGCACTTCAGGGCAGTTTATTTTGCGACTGTCACGAAAGAACTGTTGTGGACTATGCAAAGAAGAGTAGCGGATATACAACGCCATATCCGTGTTCTGTCTGCAAGATGATTATCTGTAATTTTCGGCTGCTCACCATCTGGTGTGGCCCCTGAGCACACGTGCTCCTGAGGTCATACTATTGTTCATTCGTATCCATGACCTCTAGAGGTTGCATATGAAGCTGAATGAATTACTTATTGCCGAACTTATCAATTTTTTATGCGTTGCTCCGCTGGGCTTGTTGGTTTACTAGTATTTTCACTGCATATATGCCCCTCGTTCCAAGACAGCCTCCGGCCGCTATAATAAAGCTACGGGGTTTCATTTTAGGACCGTAATTTGTTCACTGCAGTCGACAGTGGTTGATGCGTGTCTTTTGTATTCATTACCTTAACCATGTCTTTACAACTTTGACAATGCTTCCTAAAACTATGCAGTCTCTTTTGACTGTACATAGTTTGGGCTCTGCTTGGCACATCAGAGGTCAGCTTCGCGGTTTTTTTCCCAAATGAATGTTCCCATTCGATGTGATATACAGGTTTGTGGAGGACAGCCTATACCGCATATATTACCATGCGTCTTCGAGTAGATTTCAGAGATGCATGGATAGAACATCTGTAATAATTTAGGGGGAGAGTTATTTACGCAGAAAGTATTTAGCTTGGGCGTTCTTTTTTGTATGTGGGCATTAGAGGTTAATGCTTTTGGAATGGAAAATAGCACAACATGCCAGTATGCTGGGCTTAGAAATAGGCAAGGAGAGTTTTTTTCATTCCCATGTATTACGTTCTGGTCACAAAAGGCCATATTTAGCCAGAAGAGGGATGTGTTAAGCGAGTGAAACAATTACCTGCTGAATAAAAAGCTGAAAAAAGGACCGAAACGTCACTCTGCAATGGAGAGTCGCTAATGGAAAGACATTGCTCGATAGAGCGTAGGAAAGGATGGAGCGAGAACTGAAAGTGCGAGATGTTTTAATGAAGCGCGATTGTAGGTTTTGCTAGTTTGTTGGTAAAACACGTACGTTGGCGGAAATGGGGTCAAAAGTTTGTGATTAGGAGCAGTGCTTCCAAGAAAAAAAAAGCAGTTAGCTACTTCCCACTGGTGCAAAACGAACAGGAAATCGATAATCAAGGTTCTAATTTGTAGCAGCGCTTAGGTGTTGGCCTATTGTTGAGACGTAAAATAGACTCTTCCTGCTACATACGCTGGAAAAGAGAGTAAAATGGAATACAGTGTTTTAATGAAACGCAGTTGTTTGAGCACGAATTGCTGTTTTTCGAAACGAATATGATGTTCGTTCCTGCCAAAAGTGTTGAGACAAACCGCCAAATGTTGCTAGTTGGTGAGAAAATAGGCGTCGCATAGCCATACTTTTATATGAGCCTAAATATTTATAAAGAAAAAGGTATTGTTAACTCATTCACATTTGTGACGATGAAGAAAATTGCTCTTACATCAACACTGATATCACTCTCTATGTTGAACTCGCCCTTCTAAAGGGTAGAAACTTGGGCGGCTCGGTGACGGTGATCCATGGTATGTGAGTGTAGCGCAAAACGGGTCAACGGACAAAGGAAGACACATACAACACAGGCGCCTGTGTTGTGTGCGTCTTCCTTTCACATACCATCTTTCACTCAGGTACAATGGATCGCCATTCTAAAATCCGTACACACCGCACATCATAAAACAACGCACTACTAACTACTCAGTCGTAAACACCGTCTGCGTTTATTCAAAACTGGGAAATAACTGAAAATAAGACGGTGCGGTGGGATGCTGTTTGAGCGTCATCTTAACATTTCGCGCCTGAAATGGCAAGATCCGCTCTTTTCTGTAAGCTGAAATGTTTTGCGAAGGTAGTGAAAAGTTCTCCAGAAAGCCTTTAGGCTTTAGTAATGGTCGTAATAAAAAAAATACACCACGGCGACAAATGCACAGCAGTGACTCCATGTCTGCGTACAGGAAGACGAGGAATCCACAGTGAAGTTCCCTGCATTGTAAGTGGAAAGATGAAATGCGTCAAAATGTGCACCGCCTCTGTGCATTTAAAGACCGCTGCGTCTGTGCCCTGTATGCAAGATCAGTAAATTAAAACTATACAAGCAGCGTTCGTGATCTTCATTACGGTCGCATGGAAGCTGCACTTTAAACAGAAAGGAGTAAAAAGAGAGTAAAACTGTCCTCTAGCGCACACCCGTTTATAAAAGTGTGTGTGTTAGAGGACAGTTTACTTCATTTTTACTATCATAGCGGTGTAT
Organism: Amblyomma americanum; assembly: GCA_030143305.2. Lineage (NCBI taxonomy): Eukaryota > Metazoa > Arthropoda > Arachnida > Ixodida > Ixodidae > Amblyomma > Amblyomma americanum. Next base: position 162,979 of record JARKHS020026157.1, on the reverse strand, counting down.
TTGTGTTTAGAGTGTGTATACCACAAGCGAGTACAGGCAAAAAACTCAGCAATATTAGGTGCAAACAACGCGCGCTGATGAATGTTCTGCTGTTTACCGAGATACAGACACAAGGCATATGGTCGAAATGATGCCCTTAGGAATCGAAGCAGATACGAAAACGCGTTGACGTGTTGATTCCTACGACAGACACAGACATAAAAAAAATTGAAACGCGTTGTCTACCCCGCACGATGTCCCGAGTATTTTGTCAGATCTTTTTCGGAGAGAGAATGACAGAGAAAAGAAGGCTTATGTTGAAATCGTTGCCTGCCTTTACATTGAACGAGGTCCTTATTCCAACAGTCCCGTGGCTCGGCAGTACTTTAGGTCTGCCGGGCTAGTAAAAACTAAGCCTCGAAAGTGTTTAGCGTACAAGGGTTGGGGAATCACGGCTCGTTATGAAATATATATGGACTGCTCCTCCAAAGTGTAGTCATTCCGCCTCTCCCTCTACAGGGCTGTGCTAGTGCTGGGAATTCGGGATGTGTTGGAGATCGGCACCCGTGGTCATGTCATGTGCTCGAGGGTGTAGGATTCACCCTAGGGGTACACACTGCTGTCTATCGATCCAGGAACATGCTACGGAAAAGTGGCGTTAAAAAGAACTTCAGTTGAATTTACAGACGGCCAAGGGCTTCTATGTTATAGTTTGTGAGGGCGGCAAGAAGTGCACCGTGTTTGGAAAGTGTACATAGTAGTTCGCATCATCCTGCTGTAGGTCGTTTGGTGTGGACGAAGCCTCAGAATGCAAAAAAACAGCGCGAACAAACGGGGACTAGACGAAGAATACACAGGAACAAGCGCTGTTACTCTCAACTAAAGTTTAATCACAGGAAGCACACTTATAAAAGGAAACAGAAAACGAAAAAACACAAAATCAGAACGCATGTGTTACTATGTGATGTCCAGATATGCAACCTCACAGTCACGCAGGAGCAGGGATGGTTGGCTGACACATAATCTTGGTTTCTTTGTCATGTTATACGCCTCGATAATTTCCCTGGTCAACTGGTCGGGGTGTTTGTACAAAATGTCAGTAAAATGCAAGGACGGAAAACATGATTGACACTCTCGGCAATGATCAACTAGATTAGTGGAGCGATTAGATTCTAATGAATTGAGATGTTCTCCGAGTCGTGTGTTAATACAACGTCCCGTTTGCCCAATGTATATCTGACCACAGGATAGGGGGATTTTATAAACGACCCCTTTGGAGCATGGCACAAAACATTTAGCGTGCTTAACACCACAGGACGCTACAGATTTCTTGGGGTTGCGGGACTTATTTTCTACTGCTGAACAAATTTTACTGAGCTTATTCGGGGCCGAAAAAACCACATCAACTTTATACCTATGGGCCACATTTTTAAGACCATGAGACAGGCGATGTACATAGGGAAGGACTGCGAACTTTTTCCGTTTCTGTTCTTTCTGTGAAGACGGCAGCAATGTCGGCGCTTTAAGCTTTTTAATTATTTTATTGCAACCCAAAGTGATAAGCTCAGCTGGATATCCTGCTTCCTTTAGTCTCTTAGCCTGATTATCAAAGTTTCTTGCATAGCATGGTGACAAGATTTTGACAACGCAGATGACAAGGATGAAACAACAATTCCACATTTCACTACCTTAGAATGATGCGACTTATGGTTCAGCAGCGGTTTGTTGGCACGTGGCGCGTAATTCCAACACATGTGTCCCTTCCCCTCAGTCAAACGTAAATCTAAAAATTGTATCTGGTTATCGACCGGTACCTCAGTGGTGAACTGTAGTTATAAACTACCCCAAAGGGGTAGTTTATAAAATCCCCCTATCCTGTGGTCAGATATACATTGGGCAAACGGGACGTTGTATTAACACACGACTCGGAGAACATCTCAATTCATTAGAATCTAATCGCTCCACTAATCTAGTTGATCATTGCCGAGAGTGTCAATCATGTTTTCCGTCCTTGCATTTTACTGACATTTTGTACAAACACCCCGACCAGTTGACCAGGGAAATTATCGAGGCGTATAACATGACAAAGAAACCAAGATTATGTGTCAGCCAACCATCCCTGCTCCTGCGTGACTGTGAGGTTGCATATCTGGACATCACATAGTAACACATGCGTTCTGATTTTGTGTTTTTTCGTTTTCTGTTTCCTTTTATAAGTGTGCTTCCTGTGATTAAACTTTAGTTGAGAGTAAAGAACAGCGCTTGTTCCTGTGTATTCTTCGTCTAGTGCCCGTTTGTTCGCGCTGTTTTTTTGCATTATGTATCACCAACTCGCCTTCTTATCTATCCTGTTGAAGCCTCAGAGCATGACCGCCTTATTGCCAACAGACAATGCATGTCTAGGTAATACGCCAGGTCAAAAATTTTCAGAGCGCTTTCTTCCGGAGCTCTCCGCAGTGAATAGGCGGTGAGTCGTTTTAGACGATTGCGGAGGTGGTTCTTACAAGTGTCTCTTGGTCTGTGACAGCGCAGATTTCTGGGCCATGGCTTTGCTTCACTAGCCGAAAAACGTCATGGCTGATGGGAATAATTGAGGTTTCTGGTGCATTATAACAGGTGTCTTTCTTGAAGCATGCCTAACAAGGACTGTTCACCACTGTTTCGTAAACAGGGACTGCATCAGCTTATTACGTTATGGTACAGAAATAAATGAATAAAGTTAACGCTTTTCCTGCTACTATTTTTTATGCTGTCCAGACCCCTGTTTTTTAAAACACCTGCATGAAAAATAACATAATTTATGGCTTTTAACACCTACAAAGTTTTATCCACCTACAAATCTAAACTTAAGAGACAACTTTGAATTCATAATATATAGATTTAATCGCGTTGAGCATATGCACAAGCAAAAACCTCCTATTAAGCACAGTGGTGTGATGACGGTTCATTGAACAACGTTGTTGCCTTATGTTGCTGCTTAAGTTATTATGCGAGTTAATTCGTGTAGTTTTCAGTCACACAGAAATACCTTCACTGGTCTAAGTTAAAGAAATGTCGATATTTTCTGGAGAAACGTGACGACAATAAATATCGAAGAAGGGAGTAATGACGCTATATGGATATGAACGCAATGTGACGAAAGTTGACTTTATTTAGAGCAGTCCTGCAACAATTTGAAACAGAGAATAATTTCTAGCAACACCAAAATTCACGCTGAATTAGCTTATCGTGATGCATTCATACCTACTTCATAGGACACCATTCTGTTCCATTCCACATCAATGTGTGAATTAAATTTTCTTTTGTACAGTCTAGTCTATGCATACAGACTTGTCTACGGACAGTTAATGCTGAGACTGATATGAAATAATAAGTCTTGATTAAAGAAAGAATGCAGGAAAGAAAGCCTGACGTTAGAAATGAAACCGATCGTAACTGCATTAGTGGTACACCAGTTTATTTTTGGTAGAATCGTATTCCTTTGCTTTTATTTTTCTTCTGTAGTCTTTGAGATAACAGCGCGAGGTAATTTATTTTTTTTGCAGGTGCTTTAGTCGCAGAATAAATTTGCGAGTAGAATATAAAATAAACTTATACATGTGCGCCGTGCACAGTTTTCAGGATGGCCATCCGCATACAGGGTAAAAGAAGTTTCAGGTAGTCCTTTTGGTGTTCCAGGCATCGGACGTAACAAAGCTAAAAAGAATACACTAACGCCTTTTGCTGCGATTAGAATTTGAGCGTGATCCAGCCCGTACCTACGAGCTTATAAGCGGACTATTGAAATGTCGGCTTCTCTTGACTCTTTACGCTCGCCCGCGTTGCCCTGAGGCAGGAACAAGTCTGTACTGTGCCCATTTTAGAGCGGAAGCTCTACTGCTGCCATGCAAAACCTCAAGATTATGTCGCTCCGAAGAATGACCTTCAAGCGGCGGAGAGGGGGTATGGCTGTGACCTCATACCATGTGATTGGTCGCGCCTCGGCGCAGCTGCGGCGCGCGGAGCCGGCGGCGTTCCCTCGGTTTTCCAACTGCGGTGAACAACGTCATTCAAAGATTACCGCACCGTTGCGCTGAACCATGCGACACGCGGTTCATCGGATAAGGTAACAAAAAGCACGAAGCGTTGCCTGACCTTCGCAGATAGCCATGGAGGAGTCGCGCGCGGGTACCAGTGCTTCGGTTGTGTATAGTAGACAGCTGGTTGTATCTGATGATTCCTATAATCTGTTGTTTTCAATCAAGCAACAACCATGTCAGGTCATTGATGTGCAATAAAGTTAAAACAAAGCAAACCGTTCTTACCATGCTTAATCAAGCTTGTGCTCTGTAAACTACGCTCCGCCGGGTTGAACCTTTTCTTTTTTTACAGATATGTATCACTACAGAGTCCGCAGAAATAAGTTTAGAGCATCGCTGAGGACGGTGAAAGCTGCACAGAGGAAGGCGGGGGGGGGGGGGGGGGGGAGCACAGCATCCACAAAACTTTTTACAGCTGGCGAGAAACACTGAGAGGATTAGCGGATGATGAGCGGCGCGCAGCTGCAGTACGGATCTCTCTATAGCTGTGAAAGTTTCCTGGCAATCGAAAACAGTCGAACAACGCTCGACAGGGCGAGTAAAAAAAAAGGCTGCGGCAGAGCTCGTCTAAGCCCGGTTAGCCAAGCGGAACCTTCGTTATGCGTGCTTATCCTGTGTTGCTAATCGAGGTTAGACTTAGTCTCTTCGCTCATCGCCGAAGTCGTGGCGGAGGCAGAAGCAGCAGCGGTTGCCTACGAAGGCATCCTTCGGCATCCTTCAACCGCCGTTAAGCCAGTCGAAGCTCCCGTTCTTCGTCGGTCTGTGCCTCCAGCTTGGCGCGTTTAACTTCTCCACCTCTAGCTAAATAATTAGCATGACTGGCAACGACAGCCGGATGATCAGACTCAGCCCGTCTTCTTCGGGATTGTCCCGACGGCGTAGATGGTGCAGGCCGACTCGCTTCATCCATAGCGAGTAACTGCGAGTCAGCACTGTGTATGCACGCGAGAGTGCTCACTGACCTCGAGAGATGGGAGGTCGCGGTGTCCAGCTCCGACCCAGCTGTCCAAAAGCAGCTGGCGGGCTGGGCTTTGGAAGTCGCCGGACGTCACCGACTGCCGGCCACTTCACGCGACCAAGAGCCAACCAAAGAATAGTTTAAGATATGGCTCAATATTCATTAAAGTTTACGACCACCACCTGCAGTGTACCTTTCAATTGAACAGCGAGTCACGTGGTTGGTCACATGGACACAGCCGGCGAGGCGGCAGTCGGTGCAGCGGCGGCTGCGGCGACGGCGTCGCGCGGCTGCAGCTACGGTGTCACGTGGTAAGTCACGTGGCTCCACGAGGCTACTAAGGCTTTAGCTTTAAAACTCTGTGAAACGTAGCACCTAGGAGGACACGTCCGACTCCGCTACACGGCCATGTTCGAGATGGTCAAATCAGCAGCAACTCCACGCCCGCAAATTTAAACACTTCGTCGCTGAAGAACCAGTGTTTCTGAGTGACAGTGCTAGCTACGGTTCCTGTGAAAACTCAGCGATGAAGTGACTAAATCTAAAGTTATGACTATATATAGCAATGTATTGTGCATTTATCGGCCATATGTAAAGGTTGTTCCTTTTTATGTCGGGCATCGTTGTCTAGATTTTGTTTTTCTCATCTTTTCTTCTCGTGTATTCTGAGAGGTCTTTGATATCTCATACACCTTTCCCAACATTAGTACGTAAAACACCCAAGGCTTATAACATTGTAAACATTGTAACATATCTAAATGCGCACAATCGACATGTTGCTACCGACGAACTATGGCGCATCTGTGGGCTTGCTTTGTGCGCTGAATACACGCGTTCGGAAACCCGCTAGCTTTGCGGATTCTTCGATTCCCTGAGTTAACAAACGCCTAACGTATCTCAACAAGTAGCCTTATATTTATTTATTTCAGAATACTGTCAATTCCATCTTGATTTATTACAGGAATGGATGCTTGTTTAGCATTAAAAAAAGCACAACGAGAACCATATAGCTAACGAGATTCAACACGATGGAATAGTGGTAAATACAATGTGTAGAGTGCAAAAACAAATAAAGTAAGGCTAATGTTTGACAATACTGTTTGTACTAAATAATTTTTATTAGTTCAGTTTTAAGCTGCGTAATAATGGCAAGGTTAAGACATTCCTATTTCCGCAGAACTCGTCACAAATGTGAACAAACAATGAGCACAAATAATGCTTTTTATAAAAGAACTAAGCTAGCATAAAGCCATGCTTACTGCTTGTCTATCTGGTACCTTCCCAAGCAGCACAAGTGATTGGCCCAACATTGGAACCGTATTGGCAAAGGCCGGCCCTACAAAGGGTCAGGATGGGACCATCCTGGTGCAATATTGGGCCGATGACCTGTGCTGCTTGGGTTTGTACTGAACGAAAAGAGCGCCGTTCAGCCTAAGCACACTGTGTAATATTAAGTAAAACAATTTTAACCTCTGGGCCTTCGCTCTGTTCTCAAAGGCTGCGAGATTGCCGCGAGAAAAAGAAGTTCAGTTTGGAAAATTATGTGATTATTCGTAAACCGGATCATTTTCCTTTGCAGTTTTCCAAGCATGAGAACATAGTTTTTTGCACGTGGGAATCATAGTATCCTTGCATATTCGAAGTTAGGTCTGATAGGGGGACTAACCAATCCTTTTCGTCGGCTGCTAAAATTAGAGGAGGTTTCTTTGAGACAGAATAATCTACTTAATTCTTTTTTGGCTACGTGTTGTATGCGCTCATTACAGCTGAGATCATAAATCAATACATCTGGCTTATTGTATCTGGTGACTTCTGGCACATCAGCCTTAAAACTCTATGGAAAACGGGAGACGATTTTTTGTTTTAACAGAAGTTTTTTTATTGTGACAGACACGTGAAGAGTTTTGACAGTATTTATTGCCAAGAAGGAATCAATGAAATGCGTGCTATTACCGCGCCGAAGTGAGCGGCCGCTTCTCAGTTCGTCAGGCTGCGCAGTTCTGCACATAAAGCAAACGGAGGCTACCTTTAACTACGCGACCTTACTGCTTCTCTTGCTCTCTTCTTTTTTGGTTCCGTCCTTGTGGTGGTTCAATAAAACTTCATCTCTGATTCCTTTTGGTGGTTCACCTATAACTCATCGCAGACCCTGGCATGTGCTAACCCTGTTTCTGACAAACGCGCTTACGCAGCATCAAGACTACGCTGACAGCGGCGCCGGCATGAGTAAAAGGAGCAAACTATTTCGTTGTAATTGCAGTCATGCCCTCGCTATCGGACACGGTGAAATATTATTTGTCCAAGGCAAAGTGCACTAGTGTCCTATACCAGTCTGCACATACCACAGGTGCCAGCCGGTAACACGTCATAAATGTTAGAAGGCAATAGCGTGCTCCGTTTTGTTTTATGCGCACCTGTTCATGCGACAAAACTAAACTGAATGGGTGTTACTGAGCTCCCTCTACATCAAAATACACTGCAGCCTAAGATTAATATTAATATGTTGCCTTAGGTAATTTTTCCGAATTAATTGATTGAGCCGAATTCAAAAATGACTCTGAGGAACGCAGCACGAGGCCATGATAATCTCGTTTGTGGCACTGAGCTGCAGTGTACTGCATTTTTAAAGTAAAGAACTCCATACGGCAGGTTTCCGGGGTCCAAGAGCTGCAGAAATTTATAATAGGTTGCTTCATATTTATTTTCATCGCGCTGAGTAAACCTTCACCAAATACCAAATATTGACGCAGCCTTACTGGGAAGTTCTGTTTATGTGCCTACAATATCGTAATGCTTAGTTAATGATAATAGTAATGTTGAAACATAGAACGAGCTTAAAAAAATTGAAAATTGGTTGTTCAGGACAGGAAATGGCGCAGTATCTGTTTCGCATCTCGGCAGACACCTGAACCACGCCGTAAGGGAAGGGATAAAGGAGGAAGTGAAAGAAGAAAGGAAGAAAGAGGTGCTGTAGTGGAGGGATTTGGAATAGTTTAGACTACCGGGGGCCTTTAAAGTGCACTGACATCGCACAGCGCACGGGAGACTATTGCATTTCGCCTCCATCGAGGAGCTTAGTGCGCGGTACAATTTTCGATGCTTTTGTTTTTGTTTAAGAATTTAGATTGCATTGCAGCGCGTAATGCAGACACGCATCATGACCGGAGAATAAATACACCGGAATGGAAATTTATATTTCAAGGCAGGTTCTTTGTATTGCGCCTGGTATTCAGGCACACTCGCATCATTTAAAAAGGAGCTAAGGCGTTATAATTTTATTTCCCTATGCAAAAGGAACGAATAGTTTTTTATGAGGAGTCAGCGCAGATATAAAGTCGATACAAAATGAAAATAAATATAGAAACTTGTACATAGAAGACAGTACGCGGAACAGAGAACCTATGTGTGTTTGAACGCAATTAAAACTGGACTAATAGGCTCACGCAGGGCTCCACATTATTTTTTGAAATAAATTTTGTTGTTTTGTCCACTATACTGCAACCTCGTGCATTCTCTTTGGAGTCGAATTTTTCACAGTCGCTTTCTTAGCAGGCAATATCCAATAATAGAAGCTGAACAACAGGTATCCTTCCTTTGGAATTTAATTTCATTGTTTAAAGTGTGTTTTTTATTTAAGGTTTAGAATTTCCAAGCACTGTCTCTTATTAGTAGAAACGCACTGAACTTTTGCCGACAACCCCACAAAATTATTCTAAATTTTTTTAGGGCAATGTTATTAAAGCCGGCGATGTTATAGTTTCTTAACTGTAGCTCAAAGGTAGCCATTATTCGCAAGTTTTGAATTCCAGAAGGTTTCAGCCTGACAGTAAGAAAACCTAGAAGTAAGAATTCTGCCTGACAGTATTCGATAGGAGAGATGAATAGTAAAGAGAAGTAGTAGCGACAAGCCTAGAGTCCTTCTTCTCCCACTATATAGTCCTGAAAAGTATACCCTTCATGGAGGTCATAACTTTTTGAAAGTCTTGTGCGAATTTTTTGCGTCGAGCCTGAAGTAGCGAAAAATATGTTGTACAGTGATTCAAACAGAAAAAAATCCCTGGAATTGCCGCAAAAAGATTTAGGTTCAACGAAATTTTAGGTTTCATTAAGCGCGAATCGAAGCTTGAAATTTTCCGAAATCTCAAAAAAGACATTTCCCGCCTGCTGAGATATGTTTTTTTTTCCGAGAAAACTTTTTTAACGAAACAGCAGATTTCAGGCTATGGATGTTTCTAATTAGATGTTTCGTCTCCTGAGTAGTTCATTTTTCCGACTCTTAGCGCTAACTCATTGATGTGCTTTTTCATTTGCCAATTTCTTCCGTTCGCTCTTGAAGTGTAGCCTAACTCGGGACCTAGCCATCCTATGGTCACTGCATCACACCTCTAAATGCACCTCTTATTTTTAGATCCGCTATTCGGGCTGTTCCGAGTCCGTTTGTGGTAGTCAAGTTATCGGTAGAAAGTATTCACGATCCGTAAGTGATTTCGGTCTTCGAGTACTGCTAACACATCCCCACGGGTGTTCTTAGAACCTCGTTATGTTCGCCTATTTCCTGTCTTCTGCCTTCTTCGTACGTACTTTGGCATGGAAGTCGCCCATCAGTACATAGTATGGTGTTTTTATTTTACAGAATCCGGACGCACTCCATGTCTTGATGGAAACTTTCGATTTTTTCGTCATTATAATTTAACGTAGCCTCTTAAAATCCTAAATGCTGATTACGTTTCCTGCCACCCTCCTGTTAATGGCCTTAAATTCGTAGATGTTGCCAGCTATGTCACTGATGATCAGGAATCCCACACCTAGCTTTCGTCTGTGTGCTAAGCAATCATAAAATAGCCCTTGCCCGCCAATCTGTCGTCTGTCGTTTGCTTGTTAATAAACAGTATAAGAAGAACGAGATATTTTGTACAGCACATTTTAACTCTTTCGCCAGCACGGGAAAAGGGGCAGTTTTCACTAGGTGGAAGGAAATATTTTTTGGCGGCTAGACAGTAATGCCTTATTTATTTGTTTGGTATCAAAATGTAGATAAAGGAATTTTGTATTCAATAAAATATATGTTGCCTATATATTTATTACACAAGTTAATGAAAAAATGTTTATACTCTCAGAATTTATACAGTGAGGATATCGTTCTGCTTGAAAAAAGGAGCACAACTTTAAAAATATCGAGAGTGAAGAAATTTCAAGATCTACATTCTGTAGACTATGATATTATAAAACGATAACACAATTTGTAGAGGGAATTGCCGAAAAATGTTAATTCAGCCCCCCCCCCCAAAAAAAAAAAATAATAGTTAGCGTGTGTGTGTGGTGTTCGATTCTCCAAAGCAGTCCGTCGGGATGAAACGCAGATACACACCGCATGGCTCAGAAAAAACTGCCGTCTTCCTTTCGACTTTGTTTTTATCGTAGCAGAGCTTGCAGCTGTGACGCTTTTCATGCACCTGGGGCTTGTGCTCTGACTTCTTTGGAGGAGGTGGAAGGTGAACATGTCTGTCGTCCATCCCAAAAATCTTGTCACGCATATACTGCCGAATGCCTGATCGTCCTTTTGATTTAACCATTCATTCATCCACTCACAAATTTCGGTATGGCTCAAAATACTGACGTCACACGTCATTCATATGCTGCAGTACATGTGGATCCTGTGAAGCTTGACATCGCGGACAAGGTCAGTCTCTTCCGGTTCCATGACACTGAGAAAAGCAAGGAACGTGAAAAATCGGCTCCTGGGCATAATCATTGGAGGAATGAGGCCCGAAAATAACGCCGAGGTATTACAGTATAGATGAATGCGAGGCAGTTGCACAATTCTCATGTAGATTAGGATTCCTATGCACTGCATCACTTCATCGGGACCGAAATTTTTCCATGAGCGGTCCTTTTCTGCATATGTCTGCCTCTAGAAAATATGCATCCACGCATAATTGTTTGTGTTCTAGCAGAAAAAAAAATATGTTGATTAGCCCTGCGGTGAAGAAGAGTTGGAAGACATCGACGGCCCGCACGAAGTGCCGTGCGCTACTCCGGACCGCGCCGCCAACTTCGACTCCCGCGTTTCGTTTAGAAAAAAAAACTGCACGAACTTCACAGCTACAGGCAAGGAATCATGTCTGTATGACGTTGAGACCCAGAAAATAAATAATGTGGCTTTGAGTACATGCTCTGCCACTCATAACTATTTATTAGTAATTGAAATGTGCGCCGCACATAGAACCGACACACCCGCTGGATGTTCCGGCTTGACTTGACGCATCCTCGTCATCGGTGCTGAAATCTGATGTGTCCACATCTTCTTCAGGCTCACTACTGCTGATTGCATCCGCAAAATTGGCTCCTGAAGCGCTCGATTGGCCAGAAACACGACGCCTTGAAGGAGCGTCCGCACGTGATGACGACACCATGATCGAAGCACTCCTCCGTCAATCCGATACTTTTCGCGGCGAGGGGAGAAGCGCCGCAAAGCAAAAAACCGGTAAAACAAGGCGTAACAAGCAGTGTGTTTCCACCTATCTAACCTAGATAGCGCTAAGCGTCCACACACCATTGCGAGCGCGCGAGAATTTGAACTGAAAATGCGTGGATCAAATTGATCGATTTGAATTGGCGCGGTATAATGTGTGACTTTATCTATTTCCAGCAACTCTATATAAACGTTGATAGTTCTATGCTTGTGAGGTGCTATTGACTTAAACTTCCTGAGAGTCTCATCGATTTGAAAGGAGGAGATGTAAAACTAGCGTGTTGAATTTATATTGCATTTATATGTATTCAAATATATATGCAAGTTGCTGTTCTTCGACTTAAAACGATCTCAGGGATTAATGTGTCGAATTTATTGTTGCTTCAAGCAGGTTCTCCTTCACAGTAGAGTTAAAACTCTAGAGCATTCGCCTTTGTTTGTCCACGTGTTAATTTATTTCCACTCTTTGTGTGCGCCCACTATACCGACATTTCTAGAATCCTTTGGCTCTTCCTCAATCCTACGTTTCGGCTTTGATTATAAACCGCCACGAATTTACTTTGTGGACAATTCCAACACGTACAGCAGAGCTGGCGGCCTACACCTGGGTGCTGTGCAGTCAGCGGCAATCTTGTCCGACTCCAGGGTGGACCTCCAGCTCCTGGAGGAACCGCGGTGCCTTTTCCCCATTGTCTAAAAACTGGCTACCAGGCTCAACGACCTCTGCACTGGCGGCTGCTCCATCTCCCTGGCCTGTATTCCTGGCCACGTCGGAGTCGCGGGCAATGATGCTGCTGATGACTTAGCAAAGGCAGCTCATGGCACCTCAACGCCCTGCTGTACTGCGGTGGTCCCACTGGATGCTGCCAGGACCATCAAAGAACGGCAGCTTCTGCTGTAGCATCCCGACCCCAGGGTCGCCCAAGGGACGCCCCCCCCCCCCCCCCTACTGCAGCCGGAAAAGGAGATTCCCAGGCGGCAGAGGTCTCTCCTTGTGTGGCTCCGGGTGGGCTGCTCGTTGCTTAGGGTTAGGCTCTAGAGAAGGGTTTAGCTTCCACTGTGGACTGCTCTCGCTGCGGCCACCCGGAGGAGACGACTCACGATCTGCTGCACCAAAACCCCGCCTTTTCCGTCCACGAAGCAAAACTGACTGCCAGCTACAGGGCCCTAGGTCTCCCTGCGCATTCGGCGAGTGTCCTCTTTCCTACCGGCCCCGACGCTTTCAAGGCCCTCCAGTCCCTCTTTACCTTCCTGGAGGACACTGGCCCGGATAGCTTCTTCTAGTCCAAGGCAGCTCATGGCTACGACTGCGCCTGCGGCGACGCATGTCTCTCTTTCTCCTCTTCCTCTCCTCCTCTACCTATTCTCCTACCCCTATCGGCACGCTGGCAGTGGTGGTGGTGACAACTCGCCAGTCACAGGTCTGTGCATTTTTCTTTCCTTTTTTCTGTTCATCCACTTACTACTACTACATGTAAAGTCTGGGCGACAATGAAGATGCTACTAAAATATTTTTTTAAAATTTTATTAAACCATTTCCTTTATAGTCTGAACATTAAAGCCACTGAACATGTATGGGCAAGGTCAGCCCTGTCTTGTTGTTCCCTTCAGCAAGCATGGCTTCCAAGTGACAGACTGATATGTGCAACGCCCTCTTTGGCAGGTTCCTACAAGGCACGAAGGCGGACCTTTTTGGTTTTCCAAAAAGCCCTAGAATATAAAAGAAAATACAATGTAAGTAAGATGTGTACGTTTTGGATGTTACGGAACTGCTTTGAGAAGTCCAATGGCAAGCCGACGTCCAATGTGACATAATTATTTCAATATTATCAAGCGCGAAACACATTTGGCAACGCTGTTAGTGGCGAAGACTACATGTTAAAATTGAAAAGGGTGGGAGCGGCCTCAACAATGACCAAATTCTCCCAAACAAATTGTTGAAGCCGATCGTTGGGCTGGGTACAGCGCGGCATTAAATGCAATTCGGAGCCTTTGTATTTTCAGTTGATAGTATACCCAGCAAGCTTAATTATGTTTCATAATTACAACACTCGCTCAGAAAGTAAGCATTGTATGCATCTTTTTCATCCTCCGTTTGTTACTTCATCGAAGTAGTTTCTTTGAGGTAGCGGCAGCAAGGTCAGTTGGTAATTAACCAATAGGCAGAGCCATCCATTACGGTAACTATTTCTATCTTTATTCTTTCACTCCCCGCTTCCACCCTTCCTTCACAGCGGGGTTGAAGTGCTAACCGATAGGTGAGAGTTACTGTATCCTCTCCTTACTTCAGAACAAATTTCACGTCCCTTTTTTATTTAACTTTCTGTTCTTCCAAAGTAAACTCGTCCTACAGAACGGAGGCAGAACAAGGAGGAACACGCAGTTTTCAAGGTAGGGCTTGCAAAAGGTACCCCAGCTTTGTTCTACCTCTCTCAAGGTGAAATGGTTTATGGTGTATGGGCGTTTAACGTGCCAAAGCAACTCAGGCTATAAGGGACGTCGTAGTGAAGGGCTCCGGAAGTTTTGACCACCTGGGGTTCTTTAACGTGCACTGACATCGCACAGTACACGGGCATCTAGAATTTCGCCTCCATCTAACCTCGACCACCGCGGCAGGGTACGAACTCGCGTCTTTCGCGTCTTTCGCGTCAGCAGCCCAGCGCCTAACCACTGAGCCACCGCGACGGCCAAGGTGAAATGAAAGAAATGGCTCATCATAGTATCACTTCCATCATCGCAGTTACTTTTCGCCTGGCACAGGGGACACAGAGGGCCACCTGCAGATTTTTATTCTTCCTTAAGAACACCGATTGGGTTCAATTTGCATTTACGCAAAACGGCTGAGAAGAAGAATGTGCCGCAGAGTTCTTTTCTATTGGATGTAATATTACGACCACTGTTGCTGCTATGACGACCACGACACAGGAGTTGAAAAAAAAAAACGCACCTCACTGACTACTGCCGGCAAGAGATTCGATCACGATTGCTGCTGTTAGCAGTTACTGAATCCATATGACATTTAGAACGAAAAACTCTACTTCTCGCGTGCAAAACTGAAGGTCAAGTGGCACTTGGATTTGACCTCTGGCAGGAGGATCGTCGCATGTGTGACTGTGATGTCATACCAGGTGACTTGTCCCAGCTGTTACGGCTCGTTCCGCCGCTGCGCCGACCACCGCTCCGACCTGCCGCTCTCGCCAGTTGTTTCACGTGACTAACAGCCTGATTCGCTCTATCTGAATAAATACCAGCGCTCGGCGCCTAGCCACCGCAGAGAAATGGAGCCAGAACAGGTCAACGGGACGAGTGCTTCGACTGAGCATTGGAGGCGCCGGTCTGCTTATAGCGATCCCTTCTACAGAGAGCTTCACGAAACCGCGTTGGCTAGAGATAAATCGCGAAAGCGGGCTCGTCGAGTTGATGAAACCGATGAAGAACGGGAGGTACGTCTGGAGAAGGCAGCGGCACAGGCCACAAGAGTATCTGAAGCGGACAAGAACAGCGGATGCTGCCAACGTCTCCGCGTCGACATCGGCCACTGGTTCGGTTGCCTTTCGCTCCGTATAATCTGGCTGAGCCGAGTTAAGCCACAACCATTTTTTATACTGTACAGGAGGTCACCAATTGAATTCCCGGGCACACCCTGCACTTATTCCTGGCAGGCTGCGCATAAAAGAGACCCGTGTTATATAATTCCAGATGGCCTGAGTGAGCCTAAGCACTAGTACACGGCTCTGAGAACACTCCCCTGGTTTGTAACTTATAAAAATCGATTAACCAAAATACAATAAATTGGCGGTGGTTTAGCTCTGGTTAAACCTGGAGTGACGCGATAGCTACAGCTGGCCGACTGGAACTTGGTCACGTGAACAATCACGTGACGAACCACGTGATCAAACACGGCGCTGCGCCGCCGGCAGCTGCTCCGCACCATGTTACAGCGCGGTGGCGCAGCCACAGTGTGGTAGCGCAGCCACAGGGTGGTGGTGCAGCCACAGGGTGACGGCGTCGCCACCCTGTGGCTGCGCCGACGCGCTGAAGGCTCGAAATGCTGCCGTAATGTAGCTATCGCTACAAAATTTACAGGCGATTATGGTATTAGGTAATGCCAAATTTGAGCGCAGCTCTTCACACGCATCTGACACTACTGGCCGGTGGCGTACTACGCTGCCAGCCACCCTCCCTGATCTTCCTCAGGCAACCACCCTCCGGTTGTCCATTTCTCTGCTCTTGCAGTGGCAGGTGCCGTTTCGCACTCGTACCACCTGCTAACGCCTATACACACGCCTACACACGCCTTCTGTCAGGTGTCGTGTTACGCCGACAACGAAGACGACGACTACGACGCGGAACGAGGAACGGGCACATAAAAGCTGCGCTTTAAAGCTAACATCTATAAAGCACAATCAAGAGCTGTCCTCTCCAGGCAACACATCTAAGCCAGAATTCAAATTTGGACTCGGCACGTGTCATTTCCGGAGGCTGTTTCAGCTTGCAAGTATATATGTGGTCTTATACTAGAACAACTTTGACAAGATGCGTACAAGATTTATTTTTGAAATCTCGCGCTACCACCACAAAAACGTAAGGTACCCTTGCATTGCCCTACTGAAGGCTCAAATATCCCTGTCGTAAATCTTTCTTTTGTATACCAAGGTTTTCTCAAGAACAACTTGAAAAACACTTATTACGTCACGAGATCAATAAAACCTTGCTATACGAAGATAAAATATATATTTCAGTGATATAAGGTGAAAATACCATTAGACATTTTCCACCATCGCCAAGAGTTTGTGTCATGTCATTGCAGGTGTAAGAGCAAGCCCGTGGCAACTGGAAAGAATTGTGAAAGAAATTAAAATAAATATCCGGAGTATTTGGTTAAAATCTCGACGCGACGAAAAGAGCAACCAAATTAATGGGAGGTATAAAAACAAAGTAGCACCAAATAACTGATTGTATGTTGAAATCGCTGATTTCGTTTTATCGCGATGAATAGCGCGATCGTTATACTCATATTGATTGAAAGTTAAAAGGTCGATGAGGAGTTTCATGTCCATGTGCGGTGCAGTTTTTGGCAGTTTCCAGATTCCTTCCTTTTCGTAGGGGCCCGCGCGTTGAATGTAACGGTTCTGCTCGGGCAGCACGTTAATGGAAGTAAGCTCAAATGAAGACTAAAGCACTGCAAGACGTCTGAAAAGAGCGTTTTTTTTTGCTCACAAAACTTTATACTTGAGCGTTACCGTTTTGCAGCGAGTTTTAGCTTGTGTAAAAGTATATTTGTAGAACAGCTTGCATCTTGAAGCAGCATACCTTGTCTTTGAAGGCTGCTGTGCATTTTGTTAATTGCATACACAACAATTCTGGTCAAAAAATTTTGAACGCGAAAAAGTTTATGAACGCAATTGTTTCATATATTGTAAGACTTCACTGCAACTATCAATATATCCACAGATCTTCCGCCCTAAGGCTTTACTTTTTTGCTCTTTACGCTTTTGTTATCGTCAAAAGCGTTCGGCCTTGGTTTTATTTGAGAGTCGAAACTGTTTGATGTGAGCGATGGAAAAAATGTCAACAAAAGATTTTGTTACACATCTGAAGAATGGGCTATTACATTCAATATTTTCATAAGAGTACTTTACAATACTCCAATATTACAAATTTTTGTCCAAGAATGATGGACAAGATGGCTTTTTGGCTACGTTTGTGTTTTTAATGCTTCAAAAACACTATGCACCGTGAAAATAAAACTGTGTCTTCGTCCTACTTTATTGTAAATGTGATGTAATTTAATAATAATTGGTTACATACAGTTGCCTTCGGAGAAGAAACATGTGCGTTTTTGCCCGCCATCGCTCTTAACGGAAGTGAACATTGTTTTAATGAAAATGATTTGGCGTTTAGTGCAGATAACTCAATTAACGTGCAAAAAATTTGGCTAGAAAGCCGTGCACTTTTGTATTCATACGGGAACTTAAATTCAGTTTGGTGTAAACAGTCCAAGAGATGGATGCAAAAAGAAAATTGCTACATACTTCAAACCTCAGAAGCAAAAACCTATCTTTAAGATAACGTCACTAGACCGCAGAGTGCATTAGAATATCGCTTGCAAGAAGTCATTGTTATTATTTTTTGAAAGGGTTGAAAAAATAGGCTCCCTCAAAATTTATCGTCCGAACTGGAGCGAACAGGTTTTCGTATGCAATTGTGGATCGGAACAGAAGACGATGACTGGGGCCCGGCCGCAAGTCCTTTCCACAAAGCATCCATGACAAAAACATCAAATAACAAAAGCATCATTACGTTCTGACGTCCGGAATTTTTTCTGTAAGTGCCTGCGGATGTGATATTCCAAGGTGTTCGGGAATCGTACTTTGGAACCTTTTCGCGTAAAATGTTTGGTTTTGTGTTTTTGCGTTAAGAACTTGTCAAGTTCTTTGATCAGCCATTGAAACTGCTGTCGAAAAGACGCCTTTTTCGGAGAGCGCTAGTCCCGGGCACGTGTCGCCATCCGTTTTGCAAAAAAGTATTTGGCAAAATTGCAAACTCTTGCTCCTGATCAGTTATTGTACTTACATGGGCACTGCTTTTAAGAAGGACTGGAACATCCTGTATAAATTGCCAATAATCTGGTTAATTATTCTGTCTACATTGCCAATGTTGTTTTAGCATCATTTCGCAAAAGAAATTAACATTTTCGTGGTGAGGCCTCAAATGCGTGCTTTGCATGTTCACTCCTAAGTAAGCTCCTCAAGATGAGTATGACGCTCCCCTTGTTCTTTCGGTCCCTATGAATAAACATTTTATCATACACTATATAAAAGCAACGGGTAAGCGGAGAGAATATGTAAGCGTTGATTATATTATAGGAGAAGCTTTCACACATGGAGCGCGTTTTCTTGGACTCAGCGCTTGTTGTAGCAGTGCAAAATATTGATCTATAGCTCTATTATAGTGAGCACCCGGAGCCGAAAGGAGAGGAAGAGCGGTATATTAGCGCAAATTGGGTAACGAATGGTGTGAACTTCCTGTTTGAATGCAGTCCGCAAATCCACATTTTGTCCAGCGGCTGCATTTGTTATGGCGAGTAGCTCAAGCCTTGCTGTTGTTTGTTCATCTCAAAAAGGAAATTGACATATGGTTACGATATTCGGCAAGGCGAAATTGGAGCGCCGCTCTTCACGACTGGCAGGTGGCGTATGTTACTGAGCTAGCCACTCTCCAAGATCTTCCCGTGGCGCCACCTGCCATCATCCGCTCTCGCCTTGACAGGTGGCGTTTTGCTTTGTTACTGCCTACCAGCACGTCACCTTTCACACGTCGTAACGTGCCACCGCTAAGGTACCGTGCTATACGACGACGTCGACGCGACAGCAACGCGGAACGCAGGAATGAGCACCTAGGGGCAGCGGTATTAATTTACTAGCGTTCTACTTCTAAATGTGCAAAAAAGAAGTCTTGTATCTTACTTGAAGCTGATGATCTTAAACCACTGCCGCGGTGAGATTTAAAGCACGTAGTTTGCAACTACGCGAGGTTTGCTTGCGTAGTGAGGTTTTTCCAGGGCAATTATAAGAAATATGTAACATTTCGCAGCTCTAGTACCCAGAATGAAATGCGTTATTATAAGAAGGACGTAACAGTTTATAGCTGCGGAACTCAGAATTAAATGCGTTGTCTTGGTCATCAAAGCTTCAATGATGCAAAAGTGCTTCATTAATTTCCAACCTTCAACTTTAGATCCCAGTGTTTGTTTTCTGAAATATTTGGATGACATTGAAAAACTAATGAACGCTGTTTGTTTGGGCGAGGCGAAGTTGTCGTAAATTTCAAGATAACCAATGGTCCGTACAGAGGTTTGTCATTCTGTAAATGCCTGGAGCACACAGGCATACCGATTGAACACCGTCGGCCAGCTTCACTACGAAGATGGCAGATTGTTAATATCAATAGTTCAGCCACTGTCTGCGTGATTGTTGTTGCCTTATTGGCAGCCCTCGTGGTTTTTCGGCTCAAAGATGCGTGCAATAAAAGAATAAAATGCAATTTTCTCACTACCCATTATTTTCTGCCATGATCTGTAAAGAAAGAAGCTTAGCATCCTCTTAAAAATTGAAATTCAGTCCACTTTTGCGTTCTTGAAATAACATGCGTTGAAATGAAAAGTACAAAAAGGAAAATAAGGAAATGGCCTGTACATACCCATCCATAATCTTTATCAAAGAACCATTCTCTGCAGCCATCATATGGCGGATCTGATAGACGAATAAGGAAGGCTTTGATATTGCGCTCATTGAAATTTGCAGCCTGCAAATACTTTCCATAAATGTTAAGATCCTTATGCAGAGCTTTGAACCAGAAAATCAAGTATTTAGCCTGTTAATAAAGACCTCAGTGATCGTAAAATTATAATTTTAGACAGAAATATACTGAATATCAAGAGTATCTACTTCTGCAGTAAGCTGCGGAAAAGGTGCGTGCGCTGTTCTGCAGTTTTATATTCCCATTCGATCGGAACTTTACTGAGATTGAAGAGCGAAAAAGGTCCATGAAAACTGAACAAACGCTTCTAGTCTTCATGGCAGCCACAGTGCTACGTTACGCAGAACAATGAGAATTCCCGCTGGAATTTCGAACGTTACGTATATTCCGATGATTTTCTATGGCTATCGGAAATTACTGGTTTGTGTGCGGGCAGTATTTTGCAGGTCTGGTTCAGGCCAAAGAATAACAGTCGGCCATAATAGCCACAACGTTTGCGCAAATCTGTTTGCACTCTCTCGTTTCTTGAAAGCTACAAGCTTACAATATCCGCATTGAGCTACCCTTTGCTCGCTATTCGCGGCCAAGAGGTTGCTCTACTTGGTGATGTACAGGAAATTTGAACACGAAGAAAAAACGAAGTGGAGCTGGCAGGGAGTTAGCAACTCAGATTTTCATTACTTGATTTCGTTCCTTGATACACGAAGTGCCCTAAACAGTGCACATCGCCTTACTTCGGCGCATACAAAATACCAAGTTCTACCCTTAGTAATATAATCGTGCATAAGCTTTTAGTTATGCGTGTATGGTAGATTTTTTTAAAGCATTGTCAAAGGCATGCGGATACATGTGGTACCTGGTTTGCGAATTGCGGCAAATTCAATTATTTAATTCATTTAATTAGTGGCGTTGACATCCGCGCGCAACTGTTTTTTTTTTTCAATTGGTGTACTGCGTCCACGGCAGTGCATTGGGAAGTGCTTTGCCGTTCTTGAGGTCAAGCAACGGCCTGCACTCAATATAGAGCTGGCAAATAGAATGGAAACAAAATTAATGTTCAACTATCTAGCAAGGAAACAGCAGTTCGCAATTGGCCACGAGGTGCTGGAAGTGGTAACAGAATATGTCTACTTAGGGCAGGTAGTGACACCTGATCCGGATAAGGAAAGAGAAATAACTAGAAGGATAAAAATGGGGTTGAGCGCATATGGCAGGTTCTCACAGATCATGAGTGGCAGTTTACCAATATACCTAAAAAAAAGTGTACAACAGCTGTATATTACCGGCACTCACCTACGGGGCAGAAACGTGGGGGCTAACGAAAAGGGTTAAGCTTAAGTGAAGGACAGCACAGCGAGTCATGGAAAGGAAAATGATAGGTGTAACGTTAAGAGACCGGAAGCGGGCAGAGTGGGTGAGGGAACAAACGCGTGTTAATGACATCCTAGTCGCAATCAAGAGGAAGAAATGGGTTTGGGCAGGATAGGTAATGCGAATACAAGATAACCGCTGGTCCTTAAGGGTAACGGAGTGGATTCCAAGAGAATGCAAGCATAGCAGGGGGTGGCAGAAGGTTAGGTGGGCGGATGAGACTAGAAAGTTTGCAGGCGTAGGGTGGGCGCAGCTGGCAAAGGACAGGATTAATTGGGGATACATGGGAGAGGCCTTTGCACTGCAGTGGGTTTAGTCAGGCTGATGATGATGATGAAATGAAGTAAACTATTTAATTACCTCGATCGACTAAGTGCACCGAGGTCCAGACTACACACACACAGATAGCATGGTATAACCCAGCTGTTACCGTCTTAAAGTTTGTAGTAGCAACCTTTTTTGCAAAAAAGTCGTCCGTGATAATTTAGCTTTACTTGTGTATAGGAGAAACGCATGTGCACATATAGGCAAAATTTGCAGACCTTTATTTATGACCTTGTTTATTCTGTTCAACATTTTCTCTCAGTTTCCAGTGGTACTTTAGTGTTGCGCGACAGAACTTGAATTGTAATGCTTAGAAAGCTACAATTATGCGTCTGGGATCGACGTCGTCTTTGTGTGGCTTTTGCAGGTAGCGTTTTTACTCAATACCGAGAAATTATTTGGTACATACCTCTCGAGTGCCGAGCATGAACTGAAGAATAGAGTCCAAGAAATGCTGCAAGAGGGGTGTATATTTATTAAATACGTAAAGTGGAGAACTAGCTGAAGCATACATGTGAGCCTAAATGAGGCTTTTGTTGGTTGATATAGCTCTTCAAAGGGCATAAAGAAAAATAGTTGCCTGCGATTTTGAAACTATCTGCTACTCGGCGTCTTGAGCACATTACACGCACATTGAATGGTGTTGTTAAATATTACTAATCAGTGGATCTTATTCATTCCAAGCATCGCCCACTGTTTTTGATAAGTGTAATCTAATAGCCGTCGTATATGATTTTATTTAGAGGGTTTAACATCCCAAAGCGACTCAGGCTATTAGGGATTCCGTAGTGCACGGCTCCGTAAATTTCGATTGCCTGTGGTTCTTTAACGTGCTCTGACATCGCGCAGTACACGGGCCTCTAGAATTTCGCCTCCATCAAATTTTCACTGCCGCGGCCGGGATCAAACCCGCGCCTTTTGGGTCAGCAGCCGAGCGCCGTAACCGCTGAGCCATCGCGGCGGCTCATCGTATTACAAAATGCGTGAATACGCAGACTCCAGAAGTCATGGTAGCTTATTTTTGTGCCGCGACATGCTTCCAGATATTTCTCTCGCCTCAAAAATTGATGCTGTCGCAGAATAGTTTTAGCTACTATATTCGCACCATATCAGATTTTGACTTGAAGTCTTTTTCACTTTAAAACTATGCACGAAGCCAGAAACATTCTTAGTTCAGGATCGGTCGGTAATATATACAACAATGTGCATAGATATAAGTTTCTTTCATTACTACAAATGACTAATACAACAATAGAAACCTAACGGCGAAAGAAGAATAAATAATCAAAATCACGCCACTATACCACACGGATAGAATGTGGAATATGATTGAGCAGCTGTCAGATTCCATATGTTCATGCGACGGGGCAATATATTATAAGTGAAATACGCACTGCTCTCTGACTTACCCAGACATAGGAAAATAGAAAACTTCCGCACAGCCATGAAGGTTGTAATAGGGCAGCTCTTGCCTGTGTCTAGAGCCAACGGAACTTCCTGTTGTACGCACTCTGAGCGCTCGGCAGTCTTTTTATACAAGGCAGTGACTATGTTACTAATTAGTAGGCAGGCCACTTCTGGCTTTCCGTTGACTTTTCGTGGCTTCTATTTTTGCATATCCAACTCACCTTCTGACATTATTAACGCGGACATTCGCAGTTCGACCACAGGTGATTAACCGCTTTAAACTGGGGTTCACAATTGGTGGCCTGTATAAAGAAGCAGCAATAAGTGTTGGAGATTTCTTTCCCGTAGATAATGACACAAAATAAAAAAAAATCAACCCGATTAAGTTTGTTGACATAAATGCCACTTAGGTGAGCTAGCCCAATATAGATGGATTCTTTGTTAAGGTTGTTTATGACGATTGTATAGGGATTGTAAGCGGCATATTCCGCCTTTCCGGCATACATGCCACTTAGGTGAGCTAGCCCAATATGGATGGACTCTTCGTAAAGGTTGCTTATGACGATTGTATAGGCATTGTAAGCGGCATATTCCGCCTTTCCGGCATACATGCCACTCAGGTGAGCTAGCCCAATATGGATGGACCCTTCGTAAAGGTTGCTTATGACGATTGTATAGGCGCTGTAAGCGGCATATTCCACCTTTCCGGCATACATGCCACTTAGGTGAGCTAGCCCAATATGAATGGACCTTTCGTAAAGGTTGCTTATGACGATTGTATAGGCATTGTAAGCGGCATATTCCGCCTTTCCGCCATACATGCCACTAAGGTGAGCTAGCCCAATATGGATGGACCCTTCGTAAAGGTTGCTTATGACGATTGTATAGGCATTGTAAGCGGCATATTCCGCCTTTCCAGTAGGTGCAGCTGCCCAAGAACCTGTTTGCCTCTGCAGCGCTCAGTGACGCTGCAAAGCGGAGACGCTAACATCGGCGCTCTCAGCCGGCGAAAGACGAAAATAAAGATGAACGACGCGTGCTCGGTGCATACGTACGGCACGGGCTGGCTAAAAAGCCCGCTACGGTGGTCCTCTTGCGCTGGCACTCCTTTATACGGGGGCTGTAGCATGAGCGCTACCCTCTTTTTCACTTGACTCCAAGTGACATGCACGAGTTTTGAGCATTCCACTTGGTGGTAGGTGCCGTAAAACCGGTTTTCCTCTTGTAGCGAAAGCTACATTGGCCACGAACTCGCAGTTTCGAGGTGTTCGCATTCCCGCCGTGGTCATACCGCACCACGACGTGACCAACCACGTGACTGGTCACGTGACCAACAGCGTGACGAGCAACGTGGCAACTAGCCAGACAACCAGACTAACCTGGACTTGCAGTCAAGATTAACCAAGTCTAACCAAGCTGTGCTTTAGCTTTCGCTACCTATATCCTGGCACAGCCGAGCTAAGCCGTTGCCAACTTTTTCATCATGAGAACACCTGACTGAAAGAGAGGAACAGCGCAAAAATCAAAGGAACAATTAAAGAAACAGAGAGGCAGGAGCTGGTTTTTTGTTTAGCGCACTGTTTCTCTCTTTCAGTATGTAATACCAGCTCGTCCACTACGCTATGTTGCTATGCAAGACCAGGCCTCACCAGGACGCAAAACGGCTTTTTCCGTCTGATCAACGTAGTGCTAGTGCAACGATAAAAGATGGGACGGTTTCCCTCTATCCCCTTTTCCAATCAGAACCCGTCGCCTGTAACCATCTCTTCGTCAGATAGGTAGTTCTCTTTGTCCTCTGTGCCCCGCCCCAATAGAGCAGATGACAGCTGGAGGACCTGACCAGGACGCATAGAATATTTTAAAGCTAGTTACTCACACAGTGACAGCGCAGGAAATGAAATGTCGGATTTGCCTCTATCCCCTTTTCCACTCTCCAACTTGTCGCCTGACATAAAGATATTTTTCTCTCTCCACTTTGCCGCCTGCAAATCAGTGCAGCAGGCTGCTGTAGGCTTCACCAGAATACATAACGGCTTTTTGGCTAGTATATTTGTAGCACTAAATTTGTAGCGCACGAAACGAACAGTAAGAATTCTCTCTCTCCACTTTTCCACCCGCAACCGGTCGCCTGTCCACCTCTGTTCGTCTTTCCCATTTCACTTGCATTTCACTCTTGTCTGAAAGTGGAGACAGTGATTTTTCGCTCTCCACTTTGCCACCTACCAGTCGCGGCAGCTGCGAAGTGGAGGCTTCAAAGAACACGTGACGGTTCTTCGCTAGAGGCTAACCTAGTGCTACCGCACTCCACCTGTAAAGCATGGAAGATCGTAGCTTGTAGGTGGAGGCTTCTTCTGCAGATATTAGTGTTTTTCCGATAGCGGCGCATCTAGTGCTAGCGCACAAATACACAAGAGGCTTTCTAACAGGCGAAATTTCGTTAAACAACAAATGAGCAAAATAAGTAAAAAACATCTCTCTTTACACGCCGATATGGTCAAAGAGAAGAAAATAAAATAAAAATGCTTGGAGCGACAGACGCTGTACTTATAGTGTTGAATTTATTTGACTTCGCGCATCCACAAGCAAACATGCAATGGCCTATTTTTGTGATATACTTTTCTCTACGGGGCCATAAATAGCTTTCCGAGGCAAACTATGGTGCTATATATATGGTACTTTTTTGTACCGTAGTGATGCCGGCCTCCTTCTAAATAGTGGTTACAAGTCAAGTAGATTTCCTGTTTTATGCTATCTCGCATAGTGCCCCTTCGAGGTTCACTCATTGGCATTTTTGGTGAGAAAGACTGAACAAACACCACCCGTTGGGACATAGTGCCATGCGGTTGAGTTGCTGAGCCTAGTTTTGCAGGATTTCTATGACAGCTGGATCGAAGAGCCTCCTGTGTGTCGTGCAGGGTGAGTGCACGTTAAAAATCTCAATGGCCTAAACTACCTCAAAACGCCTCTCAAAGGCTATGTGCCACTTTCGAATGGTTATAAAGAAAATGTGAAAGAAGCAACCGGGGCGTGATCGTGGTTTAGATGAAAAATTGTAGAACATCGTCACCTGTCTTGATGAGCGAATGAAGAATATGTGTCGACTTTTCCAAGGGTAATCAGATTGATGGTTTTGCTTCTGTGTCGTGTTGTGGAGCTCTTTGGCTTCAACAAAAATCGAAACGTCTTGAAAGGTGAGGACATGGACTCTTACTACCATACAGAGATTTGGAGCTTGAAGGGAGGCATAAGTGCTCACTATACCAATGAGAAGCAGACCATTGAATCTAGTTACTTCTGCTAAAGACGGTACATGCGGAGTGGCATCGTCTTATGAAAGTGCCAAACAGTGGGCCAGCTTTCTTTGCTGTGGCAGGGAGTGCTTAGAACGACCATCGTAGCATAGTATTCTAGTAAAATCATCATTGTGGAATCTTGCCATAGGTGGAAGACGATTAACAGCAATAGGCGGATAAATTATCTTCAGGTTGCCATTGAACTGGACATTAGTCGCAGAACTATACAAGATATTGTGTAGGGCCGTTACGGTATGCGTGTGTGAATTCCATGTGGGTTGTCAGTAAGTCGCCTGAAATCAAGAACACTTGCTTTAAACGGTTGCATGAAAACTATGGGGACGCTTAAGAGTGGAATGCGATAGCATCTCATTTCACATCTGCCGCACCTACTCGTGCGACCTCTTTGTGTGCGGGCATCACTTTGTAGTTTTAGCCCCATCAACCGCTTATTCGGAGTGTTAGCGGCAGTAGCAGGCATCCGCTATGATGGTACGGTGCCAACATTCGCATTTAACAGATCTTTCTTGGACGTTTGAGTTTGATTCTCTATCTAGGTTGCTGTCCAAAAAACTATGTTGCCCGCGACTTTATTGAACATGACGCGACGTCACAAGGTCATGTGATTTCTCTGAACCAATCAATAATTTTTTTTCGGCGTGCCACGGCGGGCATCACAATTACCTTTGTGGCCAGGTTGCCACCTGTCACTCTAGGTAGGTTGTAATGGCGTCAATAGGTACCGTGAGCTCTCTCGATCAATCAACTGATTTTATTTTTGTTTAATTGTGTAATTCGTAGAAGACCTCGCTGGAAAGGGCGTGTCCATAATTTGCGAGATCAGGATGTTGTGCAGCTCAATAATTACCTGGCAGGAAAAACAAAGTTAGCATTAGCCGATTATGCCGAAGTGTCGATTTTGTGAGATCATCAATGATAAGCAAAGGGCAAATCTAGCCAAATATTAGTTTTAGCTAAGCAATTCATCAAGAGGTGAGAGCATGAAATTCAATGCCGGAAAGAAGGCCTCATAAATCCGGATAACCCGCAGGCCGATATAAGCTAGCGCTTTAGGCTTCTTAATGAGCCCTAGCTTGCGTTTTCCAGCTTTTGTTCTTCGAGCTAGGAAGCGTGTATGCTCTGTCTCCGTTCCTTTTCCAGTGAGGTGTGGTGCTCCACAAGGCGCAGTTCTATCACCCACTCTTTTCAACCTCGGAACGGCTCCCCTTTCTCGTATTCTAGCATCTGTCCCAAACAACAAACACGCATTCTATGCAGACGACCTTACCCTTTGGTGCACCTCTGGATCTCCGAGGACAGTGGACACCTTACCGCAGGATATCGACCAGTCACTAGTTATCTTGACACAGTAGGCCTCTATCCCGCACATGACAAATCCAAAGTGCTACTCATTGAAAAAAAAACCTGATATCAACACCAACACAGCCATTTCATAACTCTCACAATGGCGGGCCGCCCCATCACTGGCGTATCGTACGGCTGGATTCTTGGACTACATATTCATGAGCCATAATATCATGCCAATGTTACTAAAAGTGTTAAAGTTTGCCATCGGATTACTAACATAGTCCCCCTCATTGTGAATAAGCACGCCGGATTAAACGAGGGTGAAATCAGGAAATCAGTCCACGCATTAGCCCTCAGCAAAATTCGAGGGTCAACTGAGGAAATTAGTCCCTGCATTAGCCCTCAACAAAATTCTATATGCAGTGCCATATCTTACTCTAACTTGCCATCAGAGACACCAGATGGGGGTTATTTGCGCCTCATACATTGTACAAAACCGCCCTTAACTTTCCCGTACATACGTCCACTCAGCGCCTATACTCTACAAGGCTGTTCTTGCCTCATACACCTCATACAACAACATCATGACCGACAAACGGCACGTCTTTGTCGCACTAAACAAGAACACTCAAGTTGCCGTTAAACCTATTGGCCTCCCTATTATTGTCCCTCCTTCCCTGCTCACAGATAACCTCCAAATCGCCCCCCTTCCAAAAAAACATTCCAGCTGATACCAACCCAGGAAGACGTTCCGCTCGCGTTACCAATCAAGTCCGTCCTGGTCATCCGCTTGCCAAAATTGTCCTGAACCCTATCCTAATATGGAACTTTGCCTTTTCTCCTGCCCTTGTCCCTCAAATGGGCGGGCTTGGCTGGATAAGGACCGCATGAAGTTCCACTTAGCTTTGGTTACCCTAGCCCAAGACATCCTTGACGCTTAATATTGTGTTAAAAGATTGTTTTCTCTCTTTCTTTCTCTCAATATGCTCTCTTTGGTTTTCCCGAGGCTTGAGAGCGTCCGCCATCGGCCCCGTCTTCGCTTTCGGCACTTTACTTGCCACCGCGGTCTGCCACTTTTGCTTTTCTTGATAGGCAGCGCGAAGAGCGCCTCACTGCTTTTGCTGTTTGATGTGACATATCTCGCTATGTTAAGGGCTAATTGGTGAAACATGATTGAAGTGTTACGCCGCAATTATGAAAACAATTAGCACAGAGGGTGCACAAAAAAGCGCTGACTCCAAATTTGAGTTTGTTTTAAATAATTGCTAATTAAGAGCTGATTTCCGAAAGCCTGAAAAAATAAAAAAGACACCAATTGACGGGTTACATTATGAAAAATTGTAGCTCGGATTTCGTCAGTGATATCTAAGGCGAGCTAACGCACATTTCATGTACCGTAGATATCTCCGCTCTCTCCACAGTGTCCCTTCCCATATGGTAAGGGTACCCGCTTACCACAGAACAGCTGGGGAAGTCAACTGCGCACCACATTACAACGCCTGATTATTTGTCTTCTTTACTCGTACATTCGCCACAGTGCAGCACCAAAACTCCCTGCTTTGAGTAACACGACTGCACAACTAATAATACAGGAGCATAAAATCTGGCACTGTTTAATACAGCACAATAGAAAGGCAACTAGCTCAGGATCACGTCAAAGCACAAATTCCGATGCCGGTCTGAAAATGAATGATGCTCAAGTTGTGAAAGTCAGGCAATGTTCCTGTGTATGTGATGTCTACTTAAAATAGACGATATCATGAGGACATGATTTTTCTCTTTTTTCTCAGGCTCAGTTCTCTATCTAGTGTGATGTTATTCATGGTCATATAGTTATTCATGGTCATATGGTTATTCATGGTCATAGGTACTATTACATACCTATAATGTACTATTTACAGCGGCCAATAGAGAAATTAGACCTGTCTATGAGTGTCAAGTTCATCAGCGAGCAAATTTTTCTGAATCGCGTACACACGCGAAAGCGTCTTGAAAACACACTGACATGAAGACGAGAGGTGAAAATACACACTGATGTAATGCTCAGTACATCTGAAAATGCTCTCAGGTCCTTTATTAACTGTAATCGACGTCAGACACAAAATAGGAATGAAATTGTTTTTAGACCTTTAGGAAATCCTGTAGTTCACTGTGGCAGGTGGCCGTGCTATTCTCTATTAGCAATTCGTTTAAAAAAATGCGTGCTTATGACGTATGAGCCGAAACGTTTGGCGGTCCACTGATTGCGACAAAATGATAAAGGGTCAGTGTTGAAGAGAATTTTTATGAATCGGTTCTGCAGATATATGGGACGTGGTGCAAGAGGCGAAATGACGCTGTGCATAATTTTAGCTAACGTGGCCCCCGAAAAAAGAAATCGCATTGGAACGAGTTGGTTAGGACACATATCCTCATTTGAACGAAGCCAATACAGATGCTACCTGCACAAAACAGAACTTTAATAATAATTGTTTTTTAGGGGGGGAAAGGAAATGGCGCATTATCTGTCTCATATATCGTTGGACACCTGAACCGGGCCGTAAGGGAAGGGATAAGAGAGGAAGTGAAAGAAGAAAGGAAGAAAGAGGTGCCGCAGAATACTGGAATGCGATTATTGCCAACTACGAGCTTGTAACATGCAGTATCGTCTGTTATGAGGACACTTAAGAGGCGGTATGTCTTGCTCTCTGCCAAGAGAATAAAGGCAATATTGCACCCAAGTGTTCCCCCTTATTAATGTCGAAATAAGTATTCATCGTAACAGCCTGGGATGTTTAGAGGGGTTTTTGTGTGGCTGTGTCTGAAGCGATAAAAAATTTTCTGAATTTCGAAATAATCGCGGTGATTTCATGTTTTTCTTCACGCTCTCATTATATGGTTGTTGTTAACGTTGAAGAATTGGAACGATAGCCAGTTTAGACAACTGTGATGGCTATACAGATTTTGTGTCGTCGTTTAGTACAACATCGTACCATATAACGCCTTAGCGCACTCTTTAGGCATAATCTATATGGGGGTGCTAATTATAAATGATGTTTGTCGTGGATTTTTGGGGTTCCAAGGCATAAAAGACACTTGCCTTATAACATATCTTACGTCACTTAACAAGTAACAGGGCGAAGCGCAGTTCAAAAGCAACACGTTGAAAAGAAATGCAACAATGAGTATTATGGCCTGTTTACTGGATTGGACTAGATGTGTAATGTATTTTTGAAATGCAGTTGTGCTCAGTGCCACGAGGTACAGAAAGGAGAGCGTTAGGCATAGCTTTAGGTTGAGCGTGGCATGGAAAAAAGGCCGCATTACGATATGAAATTTGGAAAATTGGTTTTTGGGGAAGAAAATGGCGCAGTATCTGACTCATATATCGTTGGACACCTGAGCCGCAAGGGAAGGGATAAAGGAGGGACTGATACAAGACAGGAAGAAAGAGGTGCTGTAGTGGAGGGCTCCGGAATAATTTCGACCACCTGGGGATCTTTAACGTGCATTGACGTCGCACAGCACATGGGCGCCTTTGCGTTCCGTCTCCATCGAAACACTGCCGCCGCGGTCGGTTTCGAACCTGGGAACTCCGGACCAATAGCCGAGCGCCTTTACCACTGAGCCACCGCGGCGGGTCCGCGCTGAAATCGAGAAGTACTGGCCATGGGCGGGGCATGATGAAAATATAAGACAGTCGGTGGCGGCTTAGGGTAACGGAGTGTACTAGAACAGGAGAGGGTAGCGCCAGCGGCACGAATAAGTGGGCGGATGAGAAAATGCGGGTCTACGAGGTCCAGGTGCGCGCAGTTGGAATAGTACCGGGTTATTTTAGGGGGTATAGCCGAGTTCGTGGTCCTCTGCTAGATATAGTAAGGGTTGTGATGTTTATTATGATTATGAAGACAATGGTTTTTAACTCGTTTGCCGTTACTTGAACTCGTTTCCCGTGTCCGTTCCGTTACATGCCTTGAGCTTGGCGAAGCCCGCTGGAATATTGGCACCCTGCCAGCCACCAAAGTGCTATTCAGCTCCTTCCCTACTCATAAGATAAGACGGCCATAACTGTACATCTCTCGTTACCCTCCCGCTTGGGCGATGGAGGAGGAGTCTGGCGAGCAAATCCGGGCGTCCTGCTATATTCATGTGAACTGACCTAAAGGTTCGCTCCTCTCCGCTGATGATCAAATCGGGCCTCGCGGGCCGTCGACGGATAACAAGAAAAAACTCAAAGTGGCTTTTGGTGTGGTGTTGAGATGCTTTGTTTTGTAGTTGTCTGCATTTTTTGTTCCGCATGGTTCTTCTTAGGCAACCATAGAGGTACTGGGCTCGGCTGATGTTTATTGCGTCGACACAAGTGTAGTAAATTATGAACACACCTAACAGCAGCCGCTCAAAAGCAACCTGCATTTTTATTCTTGATATTCAAGTCAACTGGAAATTGCCACGCATACACATGTGCATAATTTTTTTTGTTTATTTCTACCTCAAAGGCAATACTCTTTGGAACGCGGAAATTACAAAAAGCTTTAATTGATTGCTACTATAAGCATGCATACACGAATGTTACCTTCGTTTTTTATGTGTTTCCAGCATTCGTTTGGACACAAGTGCACCAGACCCGAAAAAATGGAACACCTAATAAGCATCCTTCAGGATAACCTGAGCCCAACGTGTAGATCCCGACTTTCATTCCGTCTGGTTTTTAAATATGAGTAAACAAGTGCTAGAAAACATTTCAATAACCATGAAAACAGCGCAGAAAAGGAAGCCTGCGTATAAAATATATTTCACTTTATCTGTGCCAGCTTTAACTGATAAGACACCCAGAGCGCCTTACGCTGTATATCCGGGTGATGATCTAAATCTGTATTCGCAACGTCCCTGAATAATTTACTAGTTCAGACATTTGAAATGTTTACTTTCCTGATACGCAGCTTATCAGAAGATGACAGCTGCAGTGATGCCGTACATGATAAACTAAACGTGGTTGTAATATACTAACACGGTGTAATGAGCTTTCAAATGGGCGAAAATTACTCCTACCGTGCATTGCTTTGTTGGCAACGAGAAGAAGAGAATTTAGGGAATAATTTGGCAATCTAATTCGCTTCACTCTCTCTTGAGCAGGTGCAACGACTGCATCTGTGGGATTCAGTGCCATTGCTACTGTACTTGTTGACGTTCATCACCTACATGCATGAAAAACATTAACATCTGCAGGATGCCTTTACGAAACATGTTTTTGAGCGTTTCTCATAGCCTGAGTGGCTTTGGGACGTTAAACCCCCATAAACCAAACCGAAACATGTTTTTGAACTTTAAGGGCGACTATTGAGGTTTTTAGAGCTGCCTACTATACAAGTTCACTGGCATTTTTGTCCATAACAACTGTACAGCAATCAGTCTCCCCTGCTCTGTGGCATGTGCCCTTTAATTAAACGACTAAACGTGCTGAATTTAAAGGAGCATTTGCTTCCTTGACAGGTGCCTACTAAGTGTAATGGTGTACCTTCGGCTTTTGCACTAATTTACTGCCGAAATACCGCTATGCATCAATCATTGAGGTGGCTCTTTTCTTCCATGTGATTAAGACGCTTGATGGGAAGAAACGCTTAGGGTATCATTGGGTACGGAGAGGGCATATATGTGCTTCGTACCGGCAGCGCCGAAGCACGTTGAGAATAAAGTGCGCATATTTGTTTATTTTTATTTCTTAATTTCTTAGCTGCGGCGTTGTTTGATGCGTGATAGAAAAAAGATATGAAATACGCTAGTAATGCACAGGAAGCGGAAAAATTTAATACGATGATGTCGAGCGCTTTTTGGCGGTAGAATATTTCAGAACTTAAATGTTCGCGCTAAAAAAAGAAGACCTTAAGTCGCCACTCTGATAGGAAGTCCACAAAACTCAAAACAGTGGGCGCACCTTGCTGACGCATAAAATGTCGTTTCCTGCTC
This sequence comes from Amblyomma americanum, assembly GCA_030143305.2. Classification (NCBI taxonomy): domain Eukaryota; kingdom Metazoa; phylum Arthropoda; class Arachnida; order Ixodida; family Ixodidae; genus Amblyomma; species Amblyomma americanum. The sequence goes on along the minus strand of JARKHS020026157.1, from coordinate 129,583 downwards.
CTACAATTATTGTTAAATATTCGAGTATCCGGATGCCATGCCGTACCTCCTGAAAAAATTTGGTCATAAGTAATAATTGCCTACTTCAGTTTACCACCTGATATTAGAATTTAGCATCCATTCCTGCTAAACTTAGATTTCTGTTAGAATCGCCGAGATGAAATAGAAGTCTTCTGTTCTGTATTTTTCAAATATCTTCTGAGAAGTGTAATATCGTGCGGAACGCATCCACACACAAGGATTTTTCATGAACGAATGGACTCGAGGAGAGGGTGAGATTCCTTTGACGCCACTGGACAACTAAGTGAAATTAGGTCTTAAAACCCTAACACATACGCTGCGTGAGCGTTGATGGGCATTGCGTAATTTGTGTACCTCAGGTTGTGATTTGAAAGGGCCATCAAAGCATTTGTGTTCGGCAGCGACACAGAAACGGCCTTTTCGTATTAGAAGTGTTCATATCGTACGATCGTTTCCGGGCAAAAGTGGCGCGTACTGATTTTCGATATTCAGTGACATTTGCCGTTTGTCGCAAGAGGCCACTGTCGTGTCTAAATCATTTCTCGAAGTCTCACAATCACATGCTTTATCTATGAAGAACCTTGCAAATCATGCGCTATTCAGCAAATACCCTGAAAAGTCGCGAAAAGTCTGCAACGACATCGTTGGTGTGGAGCAAAACCAAAAGCTGGCCCGACGAAAAGTCATGAGGTGGACCCGAGCTCATGACAGAGAGAGAATAAACTTTATTTATAAAAAGCTATTACGCGGGTGGTTCACCCAGGTCCGGGAAACCATTGGCGAATATGGCCCTCCAGGCCTGACTGATCAGCTGGCGCTGAGAGGAGGAGTTCTGTGTTAGCCATCTTCTACTTCCGCTGCTCATGGCTGAGTTCTTGCAAACTGTACGCTTTACGCTGCTCCGTGCAGATCCAAACCATTTAGGAACTCAAGCAAAACAACAATCGTTTAGAACCACTCACTGCTCTCGTAAAGCTAAGTACTCAACTATCAATATGATCACTCTCTTATTAGGTATATAGCTAGCTACTAAGCTTAGACATAAAAAAGTAACGAGCAGCAATAAAAAAACCGAGCTCTGAAGTCCGAAAACGCAGTCATTATGTTGTGTTCATAATTTGTACCACGAGACCATGCATTAATTGCAGTACATGAGTCTAGAAATTAAAGACCTTCTTGGAATACGTGACGACTATGATGACCAGATTGCAGAATATTGATTTATACATATGTGACATAAAAAACTACGAAAGAACATGTTTTAAAGCATAATCTCTTGAAATGCCAATTTTCTTCAAAAAATCACGCCGTCAATTCTTATCTGTTTTTTTTTACACAGCCATTCTGCTACTTCTTGCACACAAAAATATGATTCTAGCTATTCCCCGTCAAAAAGGTAAAGACTAAATTGTTTATTGCACTATGCTAAATGAAACAGAGAGATAAAACAAAAGAAAAAAAGGTGCGCTGCTTCACGTGCAAAAAAAAAAAGACGATGCAAAGAATAAAGGAGAACCTTCCTTCGTATATGTAGGGAGCACTTCAGCACTCTAGGACTTCGCTTACTTGTGCTTATAGAAACTTGCGTGTATAGAACTTGTTACCTTCATTATCAGTTTTCTGAAAATACAGTTTCGTTCCAAACTGTGTTACGCCAACATGGATAACATTGCACTCAGTCAAAATGATATCTTGAAACTTGGAGCGCTCATATATTACATACCAAGGCACGCAATGAACTAAGATTATAGCGATACACTAAAACTTTTCTGTGTTGTGGCCTGTTATTTTAATATCTCTGTTTTCCGAAAGCCAACTTTATTGTATGTTTTCAGTTCTTTCGCGATAATTTCCGGCGAACATTTTACACAGTCGTAGTTCTAGTTAATGACACAGCTCATAGGTAGACCTGCGAAAATTTCAAAGCGTGATGGTGTGCATTAGATTGTTTGTGAGTTATCAGTGTTAGTGTAAAAGACAAATTAGCACTTTTCAGAGGAAGAAATTGTGAATAAAATGTTACAAAATATATTTCGAAACGGTTGTACCTACCTATGATATTAACATGATATGCGAAACTATTCAAAACAGTAAAATAAATATTATTACATTAAATAAACAATTTTCGTTCAAGGCTGGAGTCAAACCTTAAAGATTTTTACGCTATATAAGCGATAACACCTGTCTGCAGTTATGAAGATCGTTTCTCCGTCATCTCTTATTTGTAGGAACTACATATGTCAGCTTCAAATCAGTTGGGAACGCACTTTGAAGCTGTTTTTTTTCAAATTGAACCAAAAAATTTTGTTGTAATTTAGGTGAAAATATTGTCATTATTGAGACTGGCATGCTTTCTAGAGAACATATCTTGGTGGCCTTAATGCCTTCAGAGTGCTTGCAAACAACTGTCCTACTAAAACTGTCTCCCAGCGCAAATTCTGCTTCAGTATGGAAAGCCACACCAACCATGTGCAAGTAACTAAGACCGAAAACTTATGAAAAGTATTTAGTGAACTTCCTTGACTTTTATATATGGTCACCGAACTATTGCTCGAACATTTACAGAATGTGAGGCAGAGTTACTCTCTTGGACGTTTTGTCGAAGAAATCTCCAGAAGAAATTGAATCATCAACTACTAAAGACTTTTAAATATTTTCTGCCGATGTGATGATGATGATAGATTTTTATGGTGCAAGGGCATCTACGGCCAAAGAGCGCCATGGCACAAGGCATTTTCTATCTCTCTAGGTGGGGTCAAAGACCCATTTCCCTGCATTTCACCCTAACGAAGCCGAGCACCAGACCAGGGAAAAGCTTGTACCCATGGTGTCACCGGTGGGTACCCGGCGGCACTGGGGATCGAACCCCGCACCCCCGCATGCGAGGCGGATGCTCAACAATTTTGCCGATGTGACGTGTTTTGGAAATGACGTGCGTCAAGTACGCAGTGGTCTGCGACAAAATTTTTTTTCTTGCTTTGCAGTAAACACCTCTCATACGCCGACGTAAAATGCCCAGTTAGAGATTAAACCAAGGTTTATCTCTGCGTCATTTCCTCTCCGAGACATAAGGTGGAATCAAGGTTGTTCTCAGCTTAAAAAACTTGTAGTTCAATACATTCCACAACTCCTCAGTTCTCGAATGGTCTGGCTGTCTGCTAAAAGTTGAATAAGAGGACTAAAGAGCTGAATTATGCACATCAATGACACCTACACTGTGCGCATACGCTTTTCTGGCAGCGTTTGAACCAACTAATTTTCAACACAGTTGCGAATAAGAAGCACCACATTGTAATCCCTGATGGCAGGTTAGAAACGCAATATCTTTTAGAAATACAGTGTGTAGCTTACAAATTCAATATTATTGTTACTCAGAATTAAAAAGTTCAGGGGGCACTTTAACGATCTAAACTGTGTGAGGTACGAAAGCCTTTCCGCGCGACTTAGGCTGCTACGGTTGCTTCCTCTTTGAGTGATTATTTTAATTACCAATTAATTGTTTAATTACTAATTACTCTCACTTATTAATTATAATGACTAGATCCGGCGTTTTCTCCGCACATTTTGTGTTTTTTTTATTGTGCTGTGACGACTTCGTTGGATGTGACCTCACACCAATTTTTCTGGGCATTTTTTTAAAATTGTGACCATAATTTAATAACTATTTACTCTAGAGTCACCAAACTTAGCACCAAGGTTTATTTTGTTCTGCTCTATTCGAAGCAATTATTATTTTACTGATATCTTTATCATTTCCTGAGTTATTTCACTATGTTGTGACGTCCCACCATTCGCGTGGCTATATCGCCGTTCGAGCTATTTCGACGCGATTTTGACTTTTTTGGCTATAAGTAGTTAACTAACTAATCTAGAGTCATCAAACATTGTTTCTAGGGTAATTTTTTCCTCCTCTATCTGAAGCAACCATTCTTTTTCTCCTATCTTTAATAGTTCCTACTAAACGAGGCGTGAAGGACGGTCGGACGGCACGATCACGAGCCACAATCACGAGCCACGATCACGAGCCACGATCATGAGCATGAGCCATTGAAGGTTTTCAGCTTAATAAGGACATGAGTTGAGCGGTCGTAACGTTTTGGCACACGAAAATGTTTTCACGTAAGGTCTTCAAGAAAACTAGAAAAACGCAGCATAGGCTGACAGAGGAAGTATTTCTGTGTACACTGCATGACGACTGGAAGTCGGTTATGTTGAAATTATGACTTCTTGGTTTATTGTCTCGAGACGACAAATTGGGTTTGAGAAAGACAGTATTGGAAGGCTCCTGATTATTTCAAACCCCCTGGGGTTTGAAATACGTGCGTTCAGATCGCAAAGCAAAAGGGCGTTTTTGCCCGTGCCGCCACTTAAATACTGCCGCCAGGGTCGGTAATGAACCGCGGCCTTTGGCTGACGAGTAGCTGAATGCCAGAGCTCATTAAGCCACTTTGGCCAGTCATCCAGTAAGCGGAAGTCCCACCCTTATCAAAATGTGGTGACATTCAACGGTATCAATATACGGAGAATATTGAACTGCTCATACGATGTGCTAAGAGGCCGCTATTATCAACCTGTGAGAGGCATTTTGCCACTTGGGGAGTGTAATTCAAGCAAACAATTCAGTAAAACTAGCCCTGCAATGCAGCAGTAAACATGGCATACTACATGGTACTACATGGTATACAACCAATCTCGGCGAAAGTAATGACAGCCATCAAGAAATGCTACTGAATCTGACTTAGTAAACTGAAGCTATTAAAGTTCCCAGGATAACCGTTGGTTGCAGGGCACGATAGGCATACAAAAATTTTAAACCCTATTTTTGGTCCTACCACATAAACAGCATGAAGCAATAGTGGGGCAAAATAAGGCACACAGCAACGAGAGCGTCGACTTCCAAGTGTTTACTTCTTGCCCAAGCCCGATTAATGTATACACATCAAACGCCATCAAGAAAGGGCAAAGAATGCACACAATGGTTACAACACAGTGATAAATCTCACTCATCTGTTAAAAGCCAAGCATGTAAAATCACCTGCTCTTTTTTCGTTGTTGCAAGCGATGCCATGCTTGCATGCTCTTTTCTGACTCAGGAAATTCAGCCGGCTTGATGATTTCAACAAGGATATGATATTTCTGAGAGCTGCTACCTTGATTCCACTATAAGATAGACAAGGAATGTTCATAAGGAGTCGGTCTCCTAAACTGATTTACGAGTTGTCGATAATGCCAGATAATGTGACACTGACTGGCCTCATCAGTAATTTAAAAGGCAAAGGCGGGCTGTCATCCTTTTTCAGTACCATGTTTTAACATCTACTTCACTGTCCAATATTCCGGGGCTTTCACATGATATGTCCGGCAGTCAAAAAACGTCTTTTAGTTCTAACCCGATCGCTGCCGGCTGCGTTTCGATGGAGGCGTTAAAGATCCCCATTTGGTCGGAATTATTCCGCAGACCTCTACTACGGTACCTCTTTCTACGTTTCTTCTTTCAGTTCCTTCTTTATTCCTTCCATTAAGGCGTGGTTAAGGTGTCCGGCGAAATGTGAGACAGATGCAGCGCCATTTCCTTCCCTAAAAAACCAATTTTCAATTTTTTTTTCAATGTTATAAGAGCACTTTTTTCGCCGTGGCATTGTAAGCTCTGGAACACATCAGGATACAGCTAAGACGAGTCATACCTTAATACTGACTAATAGGCTAGTTAACCAATTTGTAATATTTAACTTTTAACCATTACACTTAGTCAATTTAATTCAAACGTGTGTAGCCCGCTATAAGCCATATCCATATAATTTTTGAAATTTTAACAACTAAGCTACCCTCGGCGCTGTGGCCGAACAAATTTTGGCTATCTCTACAAGCTACGTGCCTCGGAGGGGTTGTGTTGCGTGCAAAGCGTTCGAAACCAAATATATTTTGGCACGATACAGGCAACAATTTTTTAGGCCACAGCCCTGGGGTTAACTGCGTGAATGCGGCGATGAAAGCTGGAATAAAATTATGGTATCTCTCGTCAGCTTTTTAATTGTCTTACACAGTGGTCGCAGTGGCACATCAGTGTGTTAATGTGTAGCTATCGACCTTATTCCCGCATCTGAGAAAATTTGAATGAAAAAGTGCGGATTATACACGAGTATATACGGTATAGCGCCACGCAAGTCCTCTTGTGTATTATTAGCCCAATACCCGCTATAAATGGGGTACAAGGGAAGAGGAAAATGGCCACCAGGTCACAGCCCTTTTTTCCTCCGGCATTAAGTATGGCTACAATTCCCACGTCTTCAACGCGACGACCTTTGGAGGCTTACCTGGGAAGATATCTTTCTTGCAAAGGGTCCTCCGAAGCACGCACCTCTCTTGAGCTTTACGCGCATGGCGATATGAATGTGCTTTCATAGATTGTGTAACCGGCGAGTCTCGCATATAAGGACCGCCAGAAGTCCACGACAGCTGAAATTTTTTCATATTGAACCAGACGCAGAATTTCGCCTCATAGATGACTGCGGACATCCTTCACGGACCCCTACAGTTTCAGTTGCAGATGGTAAATCACTGCCACGCAACATAGCCCTACGATGTGGGAAATCTGAGGGACGCAAGCGGTCCACTTAAGGCGCACAGCTGTAGCTTAACGCGCACACCACCGGCAACAACCTATATAACATACACCGATATGGCAGGGACTGTTCTCACCGTGCCGGTAACTATAATCCCAGCGATTGTGGGTTCTCCAGCATGTCCGGACAGTGGCATAGGTCGACATGACCCATCGCATGGGGAATACAGCTTCACGTATCCTCGTCGGTGACGTTGACACTGTGGAAGTAGAGCTCACAGCTCCCCTAGAAGCAGCACAGTGGGGAACACAAACATTTCTTCAATATTGCACGAGGAAGTGACTCAACCTCTTCGTCTCGCGCATATCACACGTGCAGACGAGTGAGCGCGAGCCCGTGAACGTACCCAATGATCGTCGGGGTTTTTTTTAGCTACATTCCAGGTTCTGCACCTCAAGCTAAGCACTATGGTGAGAATTTCCTGGGTGCCTGAAAACGCAGAAAACGAAGGCTCTGATTGGGATAATAGCGAGGCGCGAGCAGCAGTACATGATATCACAACTGCGCTGGAGAATATACCACCTTACTCGTGTGTAGACATTTTTGACCTCTCGATCCCCTTCGAAAAAATCTCGAAGAAGCGACGCTGTAAGGTCCTTCAGCACATCTGCGGTGAACCTTTATTTCACAGGTGTCATAGAGCCTTCGTTTTTGCGGTGCTAGAACATGAAGAAAGCTTGGTAACGCGCCAGTTCTAATACCCTTTTTTGACGAGAAGCACATTTTTTCTTGACTGGACTCCACTGAAAATGGGCGACCGAGTAAATAAAGGAGTCAGCGTGTACGTTTATTGCACTTAACATGTGGTTCAAACCATCTTTATTCGGTCAACAGTGCTCATTCATCATTCAATCGAATGCTTGATGCCACTGCTATCAGAGAATTAATGTGCTGGCATGGCGGAATATCCATGGTACTTTGGCGCCGCGGGTGAAGCAGCCACCAATCCTTGAGAAATAACGGAACGCGAGACACTCGCAGCCACTCTTACAACTGGGGTTTGCGCTTCGAGGTCGGCACTGGAAGGAAGCGAAATATATAGCAATGTCCTGCGCATAAGGCGATATATGCTGAATATACGAAAAAAACGATAAGCGATTATAAAAAAAACATTGGCGATCATGAATTTATTTTAATATGACAATCGCGCGGAGACACCATACATTATAATATATGTTGGGAACACTTTCTTGTCACCATAGTCCATTTCGGCTTTGATAGATAAATGATTGAAGACCGAGCTGTAGGGATTTTCTATAAGAATTCTACCATTCAGCAGAAAGTTTTCACGGTTTACATCCAACCTCACACTGTGTTTGGATTTTTTCCATAATTTGGGCAGGATTTTGTATTTACATTAGCACTAAAGGCACTTGAAAGCATCTATTGCTTAAAAAATAACGTTGAAAAAAAAGTCGATTGTGAACTTGTCACGCTTTATTCATTTTTTGAACTAACATTCTATTCGCGCGGGTAAGCGTATTCTTGACATTTAGTTATTGCATCTGTGCTTACTACCTAGACGGCCATATCAGGTCACTGCAATAGCAAATCTTCTTGATCATGGCTATCAACGCTGCTTAGCCATCAGCGTTGCTCTTTACATCCGTTTAGAAATGTACCAGGGATGATTTTCGGGAACAACGGTGGTGTAGTAGCATAACTGCAGGACTGTGAAACTGATTATCATCGCCGCTATCATTAACGTGAGCCCTTTCAGAAAAATACAACACTGCTGTGTTCAGCTCCTGCCGAGCGATGACCTAATCTGCAGCCATCTCAGAAGTTAGTGACATCTTTAGATTCAAGCGGGCACTGTCAGGTGGTTGGGCTGAACAGCACACTTGTGGGCTACAGGTCACATTTTCGCGTGGCAGTCGGCGTACTTGGAGAGCCTGATAAGTTTGCGATTTTGCGACCAGAACTTGGTTTTATGCACGCTCATAGTGTGTGGAAAGCGGAGTTGTAGATTGCGGACCTTCATTGAGGGCTGTAATTTGGGGAAAAAGCAATAGTGGGATTAATTCAAACACATTTTATCTTGAGCTGTCTTCAAATTATTGAGGTATGTGCAAACATTCGAAATTCCTTGAAGACGGAAAATTTTTGTGTCCTGACCACACCGTCAAATGAAGGGGAGGCGATGGTTAACCAGGCAGTATTTTTTCAATTGAACCCCTTTTTGAAACGTCCACGAAATAATTTCTAGAGTGCGAGCACTTACGAAGTGAACGTGCGAATGCCTAGTTGCGCTCAGAGGATAACACAGAAAAGCACGCAGGCGCAGACAGAAGTGAGTTCCGGGGCTGCGCTTCGGGGATTCTACAGTGCTTAGTCTCTCCAAAAATGCGTTGTTGTGAAGCAGCCTTAAACTCGCCTGGTATTTTTTTCCTCTAAATAGGCCGACATATTGAGAACCTTGTAATCTGGCAGTGTGCATGTCTACGGCCATCTATGATGCAGGACGGCGCAATAACGGCAACATACGGCTTGTGTACAAACAACAAAACAGACGTTATGGGCTTATTTTCAAGACAAAAACTATTCGAAGGCCCTAATAGTTGCACCCGAATATTGAGCGTCAGAGGTTATAAAGAGTGATAGCAAAAATAAGCAAACATTTACTCACAAAAGCAAGGCAAGTCTTATGGTCTTCCCAGAATCCACCACTGAAAGAGGGCAAAGTATTAGCTTTAAAATTTTAAGCTTACCTGATATGATAGGCCGGATGATTTCTTTAGTTAAAGGGGTATGTCACTTTATATATGGCATAGCCTTGTAAGAATCTTTGCAGAAAAAGATCTTGATTTCGCAAAGAAAGCGTAATGTTTGCGAAAAAAACCTTTCCACATAGACAAAAATTCAAAAATGCCATGGAAACTCCTACGCTACTGCATCAACATGGGGCAGCACAATTAGCATGAAAGGAAAGCTTCTGCAACGAGTGCAATCGATGTGCGAGCGGCGCATTGCAAGGATCATGCCGGTCTTTACGTATATTTCAGTTCGTCTGCATTCTTTTTGCAGTTCTGGCATATAAATGTAATTCTCGAGCTGATATGATGAACTGGAGCCCCGAGCGCGTTTGAAAGAAATTATCCCTTAGAAATCGGTTCTACTACTTCTAGGGCATGAAACTGCTTCTTAATTAGGATAACAACAATTACTGCGCTCACATGGCAGTGTTTGTTGTATGGGCAATTTCCAACAAGGTGCGATATTATTTATAGCGCTCAGAGTCATGGTTCTTTATGTTTAAGGTGCACTACTGAATTGGGTCTTTTCACAGGCGTTCCAAATAGCTCCCAATCTGCCTTGTGTGAACCAGAGCGCCGCAACCCAGACCTGTAAAGAGTCATTAGAGCTACTTTAGCAAAATGCAGTTCCCAGATGCGTTTTAGCTGCAGCCATAAAACGCGCTGAACAGCACCCCTAGTTTCAACTCTGCACAGCACGAGCCGAGGAGACTATATCCTTAATGCGACCTTGAGAGGAACGCATCATACAGGTGTATACTGACACTCTCAGCGCTACCTTTTGAACGCAGTGACTCGGGTGTGCTTTTTCCAGCTTGCCATCGAGGGCGCTTCCCCAGGTGAACATGCAGGCCTGACCAAGGTATATCACCGCTTGTCATCAACATTATGAAATGAATAACGCCTGAGATTTCGAAGTGCTGACCTCGAAAAAAACCTGTATTGAGGTCTACAATAGTAAGGCTTGTAGAACATTGCAGGAATAATATTTTAGCCTTAAGGTCTGGAAATTTAAAATATGTCTCTGATTACATCGGGCATCTTAATATCCTTGAAGAGTATTCTCTAAAGGTATATTCTCTCATTTTACATTCCTTCATATTATGGTGTCATAAACGCAGATATAATTTGTCAGTGGCAATCGTCGTCTTGCTTTCTCTAAAAGCAGGAAGACGGTTACGCGCTTTCAAAACACACAATGATGAATATTGGCTCGGAGGCATCTTTACCCAAAGAACGCCATGCAACAAGGTATTTTTGTTTCGCAATGTAGAATGAAAGACGCGTTTGACAAACATTTCACCAATTCGCAGCGTAGTACCGGGGCAGGGGAAAACTATTGCTCAGGAGTAAATGGTGCGCACGCGGAGGCACTGGGGATCGAACCGCGGACCTCCAGTATATATGTTTCGCTGCTGCCTTGTGCCCACTATACCAACACATGAAGAAACCATAATGACTGATTGTAAATGAAAAAAGATTGCATTTTTACCTTTTACCAATTTTCCCTTTACTTTCATGTCTTTAGTCCAGCCCAACATATTTTTTCCAAAGCATACGCCGTGTAGTTTAGTTCATGCAACATTTGTGGGGGTCATTCCCGCCGGAGGGGTCGGGGACAGGAATCTTAAATTCAGGCGATTTGGAGCGCTGGGGATGCATTATGAGCCGCACTGTGTGGCTCAGGATTAAACCCTGGGCTCTAAACGTTTGACAATGTCTTTACTTTATTTCCATCCTGTAAGAGCTTGGTTTGCGGCTTGAATGACTATTTGCATAATAAAGATAGCTCAAATTACAGAGTTATACTTACAGCGCAGATGTAACCATGGCGAGAATCAAGAAAAGGTGCGCTGTATTCATTGCCTCCGTGCGCAACTTGTCCAGGAGTCTGTAGAAAAATGTTTCGCTGCGAGTTTTCTGTTCTTATAGGTTGGTAGAAGGCAGACAAAAATAAAAACAAATTGAGTAAAACTTCTAGCTGTAAAATGATCCAACCTTTTCCCACAAAATGTTTGTGTCATGTGCCCAATTCTCCCCGCTTGATTGTTGATCTTATGAGACTGTCACCCGCTTGTGTCGTCTCTGTCGCCGAACAACAAAGGTCAACAAATATCGCCACCCAGCTGATGTTGCTGAATTGGAGCATCACGATAGTTGTGCGTGTTCGCTAATAGAAACGTCTATTTCTCATGTTGCACATGTATTTAATGCCTAGTGCGGAAGAAACTCCTAACCAAGCAAATGCATTCCCCGTGGCAGCTTTTGCCGTTGATGTTAAACTGGCCAAGAACTACCTAAATTCCGTAAGCAGGTTACCAAATAGTTAATGACCGCGCTGCATTCGCTATTATAGGCGTCTGGTCACCGAACTGGGATCGATTCTCACTGAACATGGATTAGACTTCTCGCTCTAGGGCAGTTACAGGGGCTGTCCTCTCCTCTGCTCACCGCAAAGTTGCAGATTCGACATCGTTCAGGGCATATCTGCTCTGGATTAGGCAAAGGGAAAGTTACAAGTTTTCGGTACAACTCCTGTAATAGTAAAATTACCCCAAGTGATCACAATTCATCCATCACAATGAATCACAATTCATCCCTTTACGGCGGCGTATCTTTTGGTCTATGGTGCTGCTTTAGCACCCAATAAAAATTAAGTTTATAAACAAATGAACGAAATCTAAGCTTCATAATCGCTGCATAGTATCCCTTGAAAGAGATTTGAAATTAACAAAATTGATTTACTTTCATACCATACACGCAGAGAATGAATTGGAGGAGGGACGAAATCGAGAGCAAATTATTTCTTTTTTTGTAGTTCACAAGTTTGATTCAATTTTGCACTTCACCCAAATGCACTTCACCCAAATGCACTTCACCCAAATTTGACCCAGATGGCCCCCAAAATTTGACCTTGGACGAATTGAACCAAAATTGATGCCCACCATAACTGACCGTGCCCGACACGAGGCCAACCTCGAAATTCGACCAAGGTCAATTCGAGAAAGCAGTTCACGCCTTTGAGATTTGGGCTATCGTTGCTATGGTGCCGCTTGTGGGGTTACCATTTACGTCACCGCGTTTTCGGACGCCACACACCGGTTTAAGCGAAGTTAAACCCGGGCTAATTTTTATGTGTTCCACGATAACTAAGCCTACCACCCTTTCTATGATCCTTTTGTTTACCATAAAAAGAAAATGTGCGCCCTCTGTAAAAGTGCCAACGATTCTTTCATTTTTTACCCGCCGCGGTGGCTCAGTTGTTAGGGCGCTCGGCTACTGATCCGGAGTTCCCGGGTTCGAACCCGACCGCGCCGGTTGCGTCAGTGCACGTTTAAGATCCCCAGGTGGTCGACGTAATTCCGGAGCCCTACACTACGGCACCTCTTCCTTCCTTTCTTCTTTCACTCCCTCCACTATCCCTTACATTACGGCCCGGTTCAGGTGTCCGCCGATATATGAGACACATACTGCTCCATTTCCTTTCCGCGAAAAACATTATTATTATTATTATTATTATTATTATTATTATTATAATTATTATTAGTATTATTCCCTTCGTTTAATTAAACTACTCACAATCCTTACACTGAGGCGCACTCCTTTTCGTTTCGGACGAGCGAGGACGCTCATTCTTCCTCCTATACACATTAGGTATAGGCCTGAATTGGGAACAGAGGAACGAGGGTCAGCGCTCTACGCGGGCAGGAAAGAGGTGATGATGTGGCATGTGCCGCGAAGTGGGATCATTTAAATTCGTTGGCGTTTGAGTGCACGCGCACGACTCGATATCTTTGAAACGCGCCAGTGATGATCAAAATTAGTTGAGCCATAGCGCCTACGGCTTTCGATCCTCGAAATTCTAAACCTTGTTACTGCTGAGAGTAAGAAAAGCTGTCCATTTCCCATTGGAACCAGGTGCCGAACTGTAATATGTAAAGATTAACGCTAAAATCTAGTTAACGAAAATCTAGTTAACATGACTCACTTCTGTTCTGATGTGTGCTAAAATTGGTGTTAAAATACCGCAGAAGTTGTGCCTATACTTGAAAAAGCAAGGTTAAAATTATTCTGAATGACGTTTTCGGAAAATGCCTGTATACTCTGCAAAGGTTCGTCTAGCGTGATTGGTAATCGCTTGTAAAAAGCAAGGCAAAACGTCACTACCACTGACGCATATCCCCCCCCCCCCCCCCCATCCTCTTCGAACTAAACTAAAGAGAAGAGCTGTATTTTCGCGCGCACGTCGATGCTCTTTTCGGGTGAGCTTGTTTGCGCACGCACTGTGACGCTTCGAAATCCACGCCACTTCGGCTGTCCTGAAAATACCCTGCAAAATGCGCTTATTGAAGCGAAAAGCTTCCCTACGCTAGGTAAAGCAGTCGTCGCATAGGCCGGAGAACGAGCTTGTGTCAGCTTCAGCCCAGCCAAGGATAGCCGTGTATGACAATATGTGGTACAGTTATGGTTTTGAACCCTTGACCCCTGACCTTGACCCACCACCTTTCTGATCGTTCGCCTTTGGCATTGGGTGACCTTTGGGTTGACCTTTGGCCTTAAGAACATCAGATGGGGTGATGTGAAGCCACATGATGACATCCGATGGGGGCGTCGTAAGACCATGTGATACCACGTCATAGCGACGTGGTCGTGTGGGTATGTATAAACCGGCTGTCGCGAGAGTGTAGTGGAACTGCATTGGACAAGCCTCACACGCTTAGCAAGCGTCCTTGCTAAGCGTTGATTGTTGATTTGATTTTCGTTAGCCCTTAAACCTCCAATCTCAGTTTTCACCGATGTTTGTCTGTCCGAAGCCTCAGCCAGATGTCCCACCTGCCACGATGGACAGGTGGTAACCTACCGACCGGGTTGCGGGCGACTATGCAAAACACTGTCTAGCAAGACATTCTATGACCGCGAGTGTGTTTCGAACACTAAGCGGCTTAACGAGATCATCTTTGCTGGCCACGGTATTAGCCCAGTATGCCATCGTCGCTTTTTTTTCTTTATTGCCAAGTCGGGAAACGCGCTGTGTTGTGTCCCTGCCTCCGTCCTTCTTCTACGTCCCGTTCGTTGCGCTGTAGTCACGGAATATCGAAACCAACTCGCCGAACAACTTACGTTGCCATATTCATCTACGAACCCCATGTTAGATCAACTGAGTTACGGTGCCGTGTGTGGCTGCCCTTAGCGTGAACCGGCGCCTCTTGGCCGCACCACACGTGACTGGCCAATTCTTGTGTAACCTCGGATGATAGCGAGCGTGAAACGAGAAGAGACATATTGATTCGCCATTGTCTCTTGAAGTGACACGTATTCAAACAGGGGCGGGGGGGGGGGATCTTCTTACTAATTTTGCACGGTTTGGGAGCCTCAGCGCCACCACACTCACGAGGGGTTCTGTTACGTCGGACGTGGTGCGAAGATGCTTGGCTGGAGCGCAGTCGCCGGGCATTGGAGGTTCGCTACCATGCGGGTTCTGACCTTCGGTTCCCGGGACTGACTCGAGCCGGCTTATTGCACACGCTCATTAACCATTGTGCTTCTGCTACTTCGTTTGAGTGCCCTACCCATATTATCATAAATTTAAAAACAGTGCACTCTGGCGCGTCGTAGGAATCAGCCGCCCTCGAGCGTTTTGTCTACTCACCTATGTGCTCGGTCCGCTTAGCAATGCAACTTGCGTCTCTGAAGTCACCTGCGCCCAACAGCAACCTCAAGATTGATAATAAAAATCACTGAAACGGCGGGTGCACCACAATTTGACGAGTGCGAAATCTTCACAATGGGCCGGGACAACCTCACAATAAAATCTGTTGTACGTACTCATGTTGCGCGCTAGGCTAAGCTCAGTTAAGGCTGACGCCGTGAGTTAAGTTGCCGAGCTGTTGCTCAGGGACCGATCGTGCGTGCACCCCGAAGCTGGTAGCTCGGCCCCCGTGGTTTTGTGTGTGTTGGCCGTTTTTCAGAGCTCGTCGAAAAGCCGCCATCCAGGCGCCGCCGAAATGGGTTTGTTTTGAGACAAACGCGGCAGATGGCGGCAACGACGGTTAACCGGCAGTGAGGAGGCCCGTCCTTGTAAAGTCGCACTGGGGCCGCAATATGCGGCCGACGCGCAGGATCCCTGAAGTTTCGAGAGAGGGTCGCGTGTAAATTTATTGCTTTCAACGGCGGACCGCGGGATCGGAGGCCTCGGAGCAGGCAGCAGAAGTAGGGAGCGCGACCAGGGCAGTGTGCGTGGCTCGGACTGGGTGTTCGGTTTCCCTGAGCTTCCGCTGGCGTTTTTAGTGATTTTGTGTCTCCGTGCTGTAACCAGGCGGAAATGCGCAACATCTTCGTGGAATTCGCGCGGTGCCCTCGAGACAACAACAACTTCAGCACCGGCGTGCTATTGGCTCCTTCAGTTTGAACGGAATTCTCCTGATTGGCTCTGAGACGCGCATTTCCTATTGGTTACAAAAAGGGTCCCCAGAATGCTGGGCGAAGGGATTTAAGGGCGAGTTTTTGGCGCGAACGCGGAGATTGGAGATCGGAGGGCAGGTCGCCTGTGAGCGTCCGCGCAATAAAGAGATAGTGTCCCGAAGAAGTTGTCCAGTCTGTTCCGCAACGTGTCGCCGGATCACCGAACCATCAGAAGACTTCAAGATCAACACCATCGATCTGTCGATCACCAACATCGATCGATCAGTCATCTACCCCCATCACCATTCGAAATTAACTCCGTGTTTATGCAACCTTGTCGCTGACTACCAACGCCGACTATAAGGCCTCAGACCTGATGACAAACCGCGCTACATCAGCTATCACCTCAGCTGCACAGGCACATTCCTTGCACCATGTATTGCAGAATCATGACAGTTAACCAATGGCGTGATCTGATATCGACGACTTGATTGGACATTGAAGTTCAACGCTACGGAATCCTCCGCGCAACTGGTTTTGCTCTAACAGAAGCTTCCACGATGCGCAAAACGGACTTTGATTCAGACAGCGCAGATTTTGTCACCCGCTCATCAAGAGAGGTTATTTTTTAACAGGATGGCTGGCAATAAATCCTCACCTGGCGTTAGCGTTCTATTTGTCGCCATCTCCTCATCTTATATTAGAGCTAATTTTTTAACATACAAAACTAAGTAGCCCAAATTTACGTTTTATTATCTTGTGTGAACATCAATACTGGGGTTCGTAGTTGACAACAATTATATATGTCATCAAGAAAAATGCATCCATGTTGAGGTTTGAGCAGCCATGTTCAAAAGTAGCCAATTTTCTAATTGCCTTCGTTGTGGTTTTGAATGAGCTACACAAAAATGTTAAACTATTTATGGCAAATCACCAACTTGGTCCTGTTTCTTATTTATTGTTTATTTTATTTGTACATACTGGAGCTCCTACAGGGGCTTTCGCAGGAGCGGGCACACACATTCAAAAGTAAAGAAATGGTAGTGAAAATTAAAACATCAAAGTTGAAAACATAGGGAACAGTACACAAATTGGGAGCATGCGTACAGTAAATAAAGAGATTACGAATCAGTTATGGCTTGTATAAATCTACTGGGAGGGAACGCACTGGACCGGGCAATGTATTCCAATGTTGAATGGTGCGCGGAAAGAAACTGTATTTAAACACATTAGTGCGAGCAAAGTAAGGTGAAAGATTAAGATTCTGATAACTTCTTGTTGACGATGGTATGGCACTCGTGATGTACCTGTCGCCTGAGAGTCGGTAGTGCGAATGAACTACACAGCGCTGAAATTTTAATGATTCTGGCGGCCGGCGAGGGGCAAGGGAAGTTATTTTTCATGATTTGAGGGCAGAAGAGGGTGAAAAATCACGACGATATTGATACATATGAAGTGAACTAATTTCCTTTGGAGGCCTCAATTTTCTAAACCTCTGTTACCCTGTAAGGTTTCCGCACAAAACAAGCATAATCAAGAAATGGGCGGATTAGGGATTTATACATTAGTAACATGGATTCCTTCGGAGTCTGAGCTAATGTTCGTCTAAGAAATCCTCATTTTTTAGGGCTCTATTACAAATGAAGTCAATATGTTTGGACCATGATAAGTTGCAGGTAAAAAATGACTCCTAGATACTTGTACTGGGACACCACCTTGAAGGGGTGTCCGAGTACAAGGAGCAATCAAAAATAGATGAAGAGTAACTATTACGGAATGCCATGACAACAGTTTTACGGAGGTTAATATTCATCTGGCAACTTTCACACCACCTACAGAAGCTGGAAAATGATTCATTGATGCGCTTGAGGGGACATGCAGAATATGTCGTTTACTGGATAACTTTAGAAACGTAGTAGTTTTCAGGCCTATATTACTTGCTGCTGGAGCATACAGCTGCAGACAATCCGAACAGCTGTGGTATTATTGCGCCATACTTATGTGTGGAGTCCTCGTGAGAGACCAGCTACAGAGAAAAAGCGTTACTGTGGATAAGGGAAAAAAAGTAAAAACAAGCATGCAATATGCATTCTTTGCAAATACCTAGCAAGCTTTCTGCGTACACTAGTTGCTCTCTGCTTTTGGAGGTTGCAACAACGCGATATTTGCTACAATCCTCCAGTGGAGACGTAAGCCTAGAAATAAGAAAAAAATGTCCTGTGGTTTCTTGAACAGAGTCCGAGATCGCTTTTCCAATCAGTGAAACTCGCATGTAGTATCATCACATCGTGATATTTATACTAAAGCCGGCAAAGCAGACGCCTGGGATAATTCAAAGCAATTTTTTCATTGGGTTAAGCTCTACCCACAAACATAAATACTTCGACACTAGTGACGGCAGCAGTTGTTCTCGACGCTCGTCGTCATTCAGAATCACTGTGGCTCCTTGCCGCTGTGGATTTAAAGGGCAAACAGAAATTTCGAGATAAAGGTATTAATTGAATGACAGGCCTAATGAATTTACTGTTTGACTGCTTATGAATTATATATAGGTATTCGCACTCATAAGGTATGTACGACATGAGTCATAATTCATTTAAATAAAGGAAACTAAAGGGGAATGTTAGCTTTTGATGTGGGAGTGTTCAGTATGATACAAAGCTCGTTAGAACTTCATTCCTTAAGAGTGACGAGTTAAAAAAATTTTGAAATGACAACTACATAATATCAGTCCGAACCCAAACTCTGACCGGCGCAAGTGAGGTGCAGTGCTCACTCATAAGGTGGTTCTAGGGGATGTCTTCGTTGTAGATTTCGATGTATTTATTTTTTGTGTATGTTTTGCGAAAACGAAGCGCTTCCAGTTCTTAGTGACATAATAATGAATCAGTAGTATGGAAGTTAGAAGGAAGCCTGTTAAGAGCCCCAAAGGTGGCTGAAGACCGTAAGTAAGCAGCATCTGAGCTTCGCCATTTTTCATAGCCATTAATCTACAGCTGCTTTTATTTTCTCCTTTGCACAGTAAAGACAAGAAGACTGCCAGCGGCACACTGAGCAATAGTACTCTTCGGCTGCACTCCTAGTTTTTTCCGGCTGTTTTCATTTTTACTTGTGTGTGGCCCGGGATGGAACCTGGAGGAAGAGCACGAGGCTCACTGGTACTGTGCTCATGAAGACCAACCTCTTGTTGAATGTGGAGAATGGTGCTTTATTTCGGGTCGCATGTCAGTCAATTGGAAATGAGAAGTACCCCTTTGTCAAAAGTAACCGAGCAGCAGGTTTTCCTTCGCAACCGTATAACAGAGCCGTTACGGCACCCCTAAAAACCGAAAGATGTGAAAACAAAAGGGCCAGGGCTCCCCTTACTTTGTACAGGTTCAGAGCTTAAGGGTTGCCGTAAATACTTCGCTACGCGCCTAAGAAATAAACCACCTGAGCCCGCGGTTCCTTTTGACAAAGGGGGTACATATCACTAAGAAAACACTCGTGACAATCCAAGAAACCTAAACTCAAACCTGCCATATAGCATTTACTTCTCCCTTTAGGGAAGGACTGAACCTCAAAAAAAAAATAACCGAAAGACGAATACATGAAAAAGTAGCATGTATATACGTACATGAGAGTCAAAGCTGAATACGTAGAATCACTCATAAGGAAAAATTAACTGAAGAGCACATTAAGACTGCTCAGAAAAAAATTACCAGTGTTGCAACATGTGCTGCAACTGCACTTAAGTAAGTGAGGTACACACAGAAACACCCATACTACTCTCTCCGAGGGCATCCTCCAGGGCACTGCTTCAGGGCGTCCCGACAGGAGTGAAGGGCTTTAACTTGAGTTCCTTTGGTCCTATGTGATCTCATATTGTGAAAGGCAAAAAAAAAGGTAACGTATGAAAGTTCTCAAAGAATTTTTCAAAACGTTTTTAAAAGACATTGCCGTATATCACCTCAAGCCTGAGTGGTGCTCACGTCCGCAAGAATTATGGCACGTGGTTAACCTTTAAATAAAACAATACATCCACTTTGAAGCAGGCGAATCTATTCCGTGATTATGTTACCAGAGGAAAAACTGATATTCGTTTCGGTTTCCTCCAGGTGTACCATTTGATGATCTGTAAAAATTAGCTTGCAATGTATTAAAAGAACTGTACCCAAAATGAGCTCGTATGAGTACAAAGAAAGGAATAGATACATATAAGAGTTGCCCGGTTCTAGGGCAGTCTCAAGTATTATTTCGTTATCACGTCTCACCTTGACGGAAATCTCTAGGCATTGACTTTGAGCCATGGAGGCTTGCGCTTTGTTTTTGTAGGTCGGCCTGCTGTGGAGAGATGGCGCTGCGGTAACTCTCTAGGCACAGACTGCCCACTTCTCGGTGTTTTATTGCGAGTCTCTTTGATCGATGAAAACATTCAATTGACTCATCACCACACTGAACTCAGCAAAGCACATCAATTAATGGGGAGGCCGGAGTTTACCTGTTCTGAGTTGCTCACCTCTGAGTTGCTGTTGCGCGGCGGCCGCTGATGATTCTTACCTGTCTTGTAGACAATTCGGACCGTCGACAAAACTTTCTTTATGCCGACTTAGTAAAAGGCATTCTCGCTCCCGAATGGCTTAATGCTCCAGGTGCTGATCGCGTTGCAGTAGGTTCACTACCCGGCTATGGTTGAGGTGGTTGACGGCGAGCCCGTTTACTGCCAGCAGTACTAGGACTTGAATACGGTCCTTGACACTATGGAATTCTGGCGAGCGATCATGAGACTCGCTGAAGACCTCTTGGACAACTTGTTCGCGTATCATATTTTCTCATTATACAACAGTATGATGTCGGACATTGACGACTGTTCGCAATTTAGGTTCGAAGGAAGACTCGGTCACCATCAAAGGAAAGCACAGGCTTTCGAAATATAAGGAAGTCTTTCACCTAAAAATATTACATCGTGGTGGCTTTGTAGCATACTGTTGTATGCTTGCGATTAGTCCTTTCCTTCCAGATATGAAGCTTTTTGCATTCCTTTGTCCAAATAGTCAATGAAGACGACGCAGTTTGGCTGAAATTGGTAGGACTTGCTCTTTAAATTTGACTTTATGTTGGCATCTTCTTGGAAGACCCACTCCCGGTGGAAATAGTGATGCAAAATGCTTATCCGAAACTGTAAGTAGTTGAGTTCAATTTGTCTGCACCAGTAACTGAAAGATTTACAGTGTGGCACCGATGATATACAAGCTAATAGCTCGGATGTCGTCTAAGACGATGTGCGTGTTGCTTTCTTGAACCAGGTAAAGGAATCCTGCCGCAGTTCATTTTTCAAAGGTGATTTATTCAGTAAAGCAGCCAAACACCTTGATGTGTCACAGACGAATAATCCAAAGAAATGACAGGAATTGCATTCAGCTTCGTTATGTTGGACAAACATTTTCTAAATAACTGTTGTTTGAATATGGAGAGGGCGAATGCGCAGTCCACCCTACACTTGACTGTATCATGTCCTAATTAAAGTTAAATTTGGTACTTCAGATTTTCTTTACGCAAGACGTGAGCTCGATTCACAGACATCTCGTCGTTGGTTTCTAATTCTTGTGGCTCTTATTGAAGCGCTCGCGTGATTTTTGGCCTTGATTACATAAGCTGTGCTAGTGTCCTATACGTGAAGAGGCGTAACGTCGCTTAGGCTGGACCGGACGGTGCTGACGGGTTGCGCCGACTGTAACCTAACGAGAAACAATTCTTCGTGGCATTCTGCTGTCGAGCTGCATCTTACCATTGTTGATAAGCGGGGTTTGTTCTGGCCGCTGAGTCATTGAGTAGGATGATATGATTTCTAAAAGGGCTGCGACTATGTTAGCATTTGCTATCTTGACCAGATGGAGACAAGTAATGACCATGTTCCATTGCATGCAGAAGCTCTGCCCAGTGCCCCTAACAATGGACAAAGTTTTAGGCCCCTTAGCCTGCTGCAGGCAACAGAGACTTGCAATGAACTTTCTTTTTACATATTTAAAAGACATTGGACATCTCGATAAGCTCTAAATTCACTTGCAGGTTACCTTCATGCATTCTTCTTGCAGTGAACTTCGTCAGCCCATTTGTCGGACTATGCACTCCATCATTCCATAGGTTACATCAATACTCGCCACTGCATCCTTAGTACCCATTTCATGGCTGCATTTTATCTTCGTTTTTTTTCCACCTCTTCCACGCTGCTCTCCTTCAGTCTTTATCTCCCAAATTCCCCTCCCTACGCAGAGTAGCATGCCAGCGATATTGAAACGCCGGCTAAATTCTCTGTTTATTCATTAAAGAGTCTCTCTCTCTCTCTCATGTTCCCTTCCGTTATGATGACATGAATGTGAGTGCTTCCTTGGAGACGAACGGATGGTTTGCTGTGGGTGCACTGCCCCTGCCCTTCGGACCAGTTGGAGTACTGAATTAAATTTTTCGAGCGTGAGTTTTCGTTTGCTCATGCAGCGTTACGCACAGCTCTACTGAAATACAATACCGATCGCTCCAGAAGCAGCCTCTCCCTTACTCGCTGGGATGCTAAGCAGTAACCAGCTGGTGTCTCATCAATTCCTCGGAGGACGAGAAATTACGGCACTGCTAAATCACGGAGTGTCTCCAACACATTCAAAACACACGCGTTGCAGAAGTTAAGCACTCAAAAGAGCCGGGAAATTTTTGAATCCTACTGCAACTCTGCTTAAAAAGAGGACTGCGTCAGCAGCACTTTTATTGAGATCCGGAGAAAAAAAAAAGATTACCTCAAGGCAAATGTATTTGTTCGGTCAGCCAGGTAGGCGATGTGTAGGCGCGCCGGTGTGTTGAACGTGAGTGGCAAGTGACCCTTATACCTGTGTTTGTTGTTTGCTTTGATTTTCCCGCTTTGAATAATTGTTATTTGGTCGCGGAAATAATTTTCAGCCCGATGGGTCACTAGTAACCTCTTTGCACATAAAAAGCCTGCTTTGTGGAATAAACATGAGCTGATGTCCGGCGTCTGTGCGGTCTGCTCTCATCGTCCGTATGTTTTTGTGCGCTTGAATAAAGTCTCATAATTGTTGAAGGCGCATTTACGTTCTTTTCTTCGCCACTACAGAGCGACCAGATTCTCAGGAAAAATTGTGACCATGAGGACTGCAGAGGTCGTGCAAAAATTGTGAAAAATGCCCGGTGGCCGCGAAAGATTGGAACCCCTGCCTTAAACTTCAACTACTTTTGCCCTTATTCCCCCAACTGTAGGTGAGTAAGGGTCACCCGGATTTGCGAGATGCCTTGAGTACATAACGCAAAATAAATAAGAAGGCAAGTGTCAAGAACGAAATAGGTTCAAAGGGCAAACATAAAGAATGTTCAGTCCATCGTTCAAGTAGTCGGACAAACTTGGTGGCCCTCGACACTCCTCCGTATTGCGGTCCTTTCTTGCAGTGCCGGGCCGGGCCGGCACTGGCCGGGCCGGCGGCTGCCGCACACGGCGCGAAATTGATACATGCTCCAATCTCCCCGCCAATGAGGTCCGAGTGCGCCGAAGCCGCCGAAAGCGTCGGCGGTGAAGCGCAGTTGGAGTATAGTGGTCTCGCTTTGACCGGCGTGACTTCGCGTGCAGGGCGCGCTCGCGCGCCTCGCCGCAGCATAAACGCGCCTTAACAGAGCCTGCGCTTAACCACTAACCAACGCATTCAGCTGCGGCATCCATGGGAGCCACTGAAATACCCCGTCCACTCACTAAATAAAAGAAAAGATGTCCGGTGCCGAGGTTCGGAATCGAACCAGGGCATTCGGCGATTGAGGCGGAGACGCTACCGCTCCGCCACGACGGCTCAAGTTACAGCCGTCAGTAAAGGCGCATCTAGTGAATGCACTCTTCTGATGCAGAAATCTCCGCGCTTTCGCTAGGTATATCCTGGCCTAACAGAGCTAGGCCATCAGCAATTTTTCTGAACTGCCTTGTACCTTGTCTCTCGTCCCTGATAAACGATTTCCGTTAAGTAGTTTGAAGTTGACTGGCACAGACGGGAATGTTTCGCCGGGCAAGCGTGCGAATACACAAGTGCTGCCTTGTACGATCACCGACCATCGTGCCATCACAGCTTTTCATCGACCATGGCGATCATCTGACAAGCCTTAACAGGCTCCTTCACAGTTTAACTAGCACTTGAAGCGGTACTTGGAGTTCATCTGCTGTTGGGCGCTTGTAAATCGAAGCGCGTCAAAACCAAAAATGAGGGGCACGCAAAGCTCATAGACGCGAAGCGCCATAAAAAATCGAAACTCTCCTGGCCGCCTGTGCGCCGTCAAGCATCCGTCTTCTTTGCTTCCAACATTCAGGTTGTCTTTTCCCTGCCTTCCTTGTGTGATAAAAGTGCACTATTGGTTTTAAAACAAAACTTACTTCAATATTGATCTGCGCAACCTACCTTTGTCAGCCTCGGAGATTTGCGACGCTAAGTAGAACGGAAAATTCCTCCAAGGTGGCGTCTCTTGTCCTATGGCGTCACTACGCTTGTACTAGCGAGATTGGCCTGTGGTGGCGATACCTGTATTTTGGTTCTTGCTATTTTCTACCTTACAAGAGCTTTGTTTTCAGTATGAGCGGAGTTTTTGTGATCAGGAGCTGGTATTATATCGATACAAGCCAACTTCAATTTCTCCTCAGTGTCCCTTTAACTACTATGAGCCATCTTGCGCTCGCCTTACATGCCCTGCCCACGCCAATTTCTTATTCCCAATTGACTTCGTCTAGTATGCCATTTACCCATGTTGATTCGCTGACCCACTCTGCTCTATTCCTGACTGTTGTCGCCTTGTGTCTTCTTACGATAGCTACATGCGGCCAACATGCGGCCAAGATCCTCCAACATTTCAGTCACTTGCGACGGCGTAAGTGCATATTAGTTAAATAGCTTGACATAAGCAGATTTAGGTATTTTCGTTAAAGGGTGATTAGCTATGAGAAGGCGCTTGACGCTTTTCATTATTTTACTAGAGATTCAATAGACACAAAGAAAAACGGGGCCACCAGAACGGGTGAGAACTCACCGCAAAATATTTTTCTTTGAAAAGCGTTCTGCAGTCCAGGAGGTAATTCGTGACTGCAGCTGAGAAGCTGGCACCATGCGCTACTGCACCACGCAATCCTCAGTTTGACGGGGTTGTTGACCTATGAAGGGCAGGACATAACGACGGGAGACCCCGGCAGTCCAAGGTGTCGATATGGGCACTGACGATACAAACGACTGGGTTCCCAGGCGCCGTCAATTTACGGCACGGCACAGGCCCGTCTTCCACTCCGGTGGTCGTCGATTGCCGATGTACGGGACTGTTTTGGCGGAAAACACTGATCATTAATTGGACGGGGGAACGGAGCTGAAGCTGGCGCAGGGCGTTCGAGATGAAATGTTTGCCAACATGCGCGTCCACGCCTAAAGATAAAGTAAGCAGCTCCGCCGCCGGCTGAAGACACTGCTTATGGAGCGTTTTCAACTTGCAGTCCCTGCTCGGCAGAACAGCGCTTTCACTCCTGTGCTCGGCGCAGCTGCAGCGGCAGTTGTGGCGTCATCAGGGGACAGCCATCTTGCTGCCGACAGCGCGACCTCCGTCCCACTTCCCGCAGCAACAGTTCCGCCGTTTGTCCCATGCGATATTTTTTCCTAGCAGCCTGCCTACCTGAGCTTTTCGGAATGAATCCAAACACTCGAAAAAAAAGATAGACAGATAGTTACGACCGTCGGTAACGCGAATTTTGAACGCAGCTCTACGTATTTTAGTTTTGCCACCATTTACGATCTTTCCGTGGACAGCCACCTTCCAGATGTTCATACCTCCGCTTTGGCCGTGGCAGGCCCGTTTCGCTCTGGTACTGTCTGCCACCTGACAGCTGACAGTGCCCCTGTCACCTGTAAGGTGGCCTGCTAGCGCGACTACGCCGACGCGTAGTGGCTGGTGGCGTGTTATGCTTCTAGCCACCTTCCCGGATCTTCCAGTGGCAGACACCTTCAAGGTGGCCTTTCTCCCTGCTACTTCGACAACCGGTTACGGCGACGACTACGCCGACAACACCGACGACTACGGCTACTACGAAGCGGCACGCAGGAATACGTGCGTAATAGCTGGGCTCTAAAAGCAAAATGTGTAAGCTGGTGATTGAAATAATCCTCAGTTAAACGTCGATTATATGATCGCGTACTGGTGACGGCAGACCATCGGTCAGGAAGACTGCGAAAAGGTCTTCCAAAAGAAACTGTTTATTGGGCTTACTCGCGGCCGCAAAGGACTCAATGACTCGGCGCTAGTGATAGTGACACGAGCAAGCGTGCTCAGGCGGTGACTGAACAGGAGTGCCCACCGCTCTCGGCCGCATTGAACTTAAAGCTGACAGCGAACTTACGAGGCACGGCGTGAGATGCAGACCCGAAAAAAAGAAAATCGGTTACACGTGTCAGCGATAAATAAAAATATATCTGGTCACATCTTGCATCATGGATGGATGGATGGAAGATAGGAGTATCCCATTTGAAAGGAGGTGGTGGCAGTGGTGGCAGTTGCCATCTTGCTTGGCTTTCTTTCTTAATTTTTGTTCAACAGTGTTGTAGATTGTTATCTAAAATCGCCATTTTCTTTAAAGACGTATTATCGCACTACCTTATGTAACCTCTGATTTTGATCTTGAATAAACAGCGCGAACAAAGACGAGCACAAAAGACAAGAAAGCGAACGACACGGCGCTGACTAACAACTTAGGGGGTTATTGCTGGTCACACAAGTATAAATACATAGATGTCGGCAATGAGGGAAAGGTTTACAAAGTGCAAAAAACCAAAAACAAAACATAAATGTGACAACAGCAACATAAGCACGCTAGAAATCAGCAGATATTATCAACCCCCAGGAGTGACAGCTCTTTTTGCAGAAGTGTTAGCGAAGGGGTACTTATACATGCATTTCCCTGCTTGAATATGTTGTATGCCTCGATAATTTCCCTCGCAGTTTTTTCTCTTTCTTTGCCCATTCACAATCCCGGCAATGAATGCCGAGATGACCTGAAACTACTTTTGACACCTTATAGCTGTGTTCGGTCAGCCTTTTATTTATGCAACGTCCCGTCTGTCCAACGTACTGCCCTCCACAGGGCAGAGGGATGTTATAAACAACCCCCTTATCACAAGGGACGAAGCGTGACTGGTGCTTAGTTGTGCACTTCGCCACTTTTCCTTTGAACTCATTAACAGATCGGCACAAACCGGCCAGACGATCAGGCGCGGAAAACACAACATCGACACCTGCTTTTTTCCCCACTTTTTTCAGGGAGTGTGAAATTCCATGTAGATATGGAATCACAGCGACACGTTTGCGGTTGTTGTCCGAACCCTGGTCGTCTCGTGTAGCTGGTTCTGACTTGCTCTTCTTTAGCGCCGACTCAGCTACTGACGTGATAAGTTCTTGTGGGTACCCTGCCGAAAGCAATCTTTTTACCTGGTTTGAAACGCTGGAATGCAGTCTGTGGTGGCAGGATTTTGTTAATGAGCTGTTCAAACAGGATCCTATGATACCCCTCTTAATGAGCTTGGAATGGCAAGAACCATAGGAAAGAAGGGGCTTGTTACCTCGGGGTTCGAAAGCCTGCCACCACAGACTGCATTCCAGCGTTTCAAACCAGGTAAAAAGATTGCTTTCGGCAGGGTACCCACTAGAACTTATCACGTCAGTAGCTGAGTCGGCCCTAAAGAAGAGCAAGTCAGAACCAGCTACACGAGACGACCAGGGTTCGGACAACAACCGCAAACGTGTCGCTGTGATTCCATATCTACATGGAATTTCACACTCCCTGAAAAAAGTGGGGAAAAAAGCAGGTGTCGATGTTGTGTTTTCCGCGCCTGATCGTCTGGCCGGTTTGCGCCGATCTGTTAATGAGTTCAAAGGAAAAGTGGCGAAGTGCACAACTAAGCACCAGTCACGCTTCGTCCCTTGTGATAAGGGGGTTGTTTATAACATCCCTCTGCCCTGTGGAGGGCAGTACGTTGGACAGACGGGACGTTGCATAAATAAAAGGCTGACCGAACACAGCTATAAGGTGTCAAAAGTAGTTTCAGGTCATCTCGGCATTCATTGCCGGGATTGTGAATGGGCAAAGAAAGAGAAAAAACAGTGCGTACCGCTATATCATGAAACCAAGGTCATTGCCAAAAATCGGGAAAAAACTGCGAGGGAAATTATCGAGGCATACAACATATTCAAGCAGGGAAATGCATGTATAAGTACCCCTTCGCTAACACTTCTGCAAAAAGAGCTGTCACTCCTGGTGGTTGATAATCTCTGCTGATTTCTAGCGTGCTTATGTTGCTGTTGTCACATTTATGTTTTGTTTTTGGTTTTTTGCACTTTGTAAACCTTTCCCTCATTGCCGACATCTATGTATTTATACTTGTGTGATCAGCAATAAACCCTCCGTTGTTAGCGCCGTGTCGTTCGCTTTCTTGTCTTTGGTGCTCGTCTTTGTGCGTGCTGTTTATTCAAGATGCTTAACCAACTAGTCCGCCAAAAGGTGTTAACGCAACTTATTTCTTGTTCTTCGGGTGTTCCTACGGGGTATCTTCTTGACCCGCTTCGTGTTATCCCCCTTGTGGCTTCAGCAACATGCAATGCACGTTATTTCGGTTTTTGCAACCGGCGTAGGGTCATTCCTCCAGAGGTGGTGACCTTGTTTGGCTTCATCAGACCGTCCGTTGGCCATGGAAGAAGAATTTGCAGGATTTTGCGCTCCGAATGGCAGCGCCAAGCTCGCCTGTATCGAGAACTGCTACGCAGTTTGCTCGCTCGGCCTACGCTCCAACACCAGTGGCGGCAGTACCTCCGGATTGCTGACACGACCACCGAATGGCTTTGGCATCTGCTGCTTCCCCGGCTTCTGCAAATGGAGAACAATAGGCGGCCCCAGCCAGAGAGCACTGTCCATGTTCTTGGCGATGTTGAACTTCCTGACAACGTCCGCTGTGTACTCGGGTGCGAACCCAAGTTCGCCTTAGAACCACGGAAGAACATCCCTGAGCTGCTTTCCATGGTCCGAGCGGTTTCCTCCAGAGCCATCCCAGCTGATCGGGACAGATGCACTCTGGATGGCGTGGACGTCCTGTCAAGAGCAAGGAAGGATCCCAGGCGCTTGCCCGTAAGAGAGACTGTTGATTTTCTGAGGGGCAAGTCTCTAACTCTCTTACAGTCGGATAAGGAAGGGGGGTTTGTTGTATTGCCCAACGAACTTTTCCTGTCAAAAGCAGGCGAAGCTGTGTGTGCCGGGTTCAGGGAATGCAGTACGGCATCTTTACAGAAGGCAAGGGGCCGTGCAAAAAAACTTTGCAACGATTACAACCTCACTAAGCTTGCTCAGGACATTGCGAATAGCGATAAACTAAGTCTTAATATGTTCTTTTCCGCCAAAACGCACAAGCCTGAATGCCCGCTCCGTGTGATAGTCTCAGAGAGGGGTACTTGGCAGAAGTGCCTCGCTTAATTCATTAAGCGGCAACTCGCCGTAATCTCTGTTGACGATCCTTTCCAGGTAAAAAATTCGAACCAAGTAACTGACTTCCTGACGACGCACAATGCTGATGAACATTTAGCTTTTTCTATTGACGTGAAAGACTTGTACTATTCGATTCCCCATGACGAACTGTTAACTAGTGTCAGTGAATGCATTGACCGACATGGCGTGGTTGCCTTTCAAAACGCGTCCGGTATCTCTGTAGCAAGATTTCTGCATCTGCTTTCCTTGTACCTGCAATCAACTTTCACTGAGTGGAACTCTTCCATCTTCATTCAAAAAAACGGCATATGCATAGGCTCCTGTATCGCTCCCATACTCAGTGACATTTATCTCGCCAGATGCGACCGCGCTCTCAACGAACTCCTTGGGAAAACTAAGGTCGTAAAAACATTTAGATTTGTCGACGACTACCTTGTTATAGTCAAGTGCTCTGGACTGGAGTTTTAAACGGAGGAGTTTCGTAGTCTGTTCATTTTTTCTGACACTCTCTTCCCCCTTGAGATCACTTATGAAACTCCTGTTCACAACCACATCAAGTTTCTAGACCTTGGCCTGTACTTCACCCCTAGCCACGTTTGCTGGGCTTTCGAACGCCGAGGTAACAAGCCCCTTCTTCCCTATGGTTCTTGCCATTCCAAGCTCATTAAGAGGGGTATCATAGGATCCTGTTTGAACAGCTCATTAACAAAATCCTGCCACCACAGACTGCATTCCAGCGTTTCAAACCAGGTAAAAAGATTGCTTTCGGCAGGGTACCCACTAGAACTTATCACGTCAGTAGCTGAGTCGGCCCTAAAGAAGAGCAAGTCAGAACCAGCTACACGAGACGACCAGGGTTCGGACAACAACCGCAAACGTGTCGCTGTGATTCCATATCTACATGGAATTTCACACTCCCTGAAAAAAGTGGGGAAAAAAGCAGGTGTCGATGTTGCGTTTTCCGCGCCTGATCGTCTGGCCGGTTTGTGCCGATCTGTTAATAAGTTCAAAGGAAAAGTGGCGAAGTGCACAACTAAGCACCAGTCACGCTTCATCCCTTGTGATAAGGGGGTTGTTTATAACATCCCTCTGCCCTGTGGAGGGCAGTATGTTGGACAGACGGAACGTTGCATAAATAAAAGGCTGACCGAACACAGCTATAAGGTGTCAAAAGTAGTTTCAGGTCATCTCGGCATTCATTGCCGGGATTGTGAATGGGCAAAGAAAGAGAAAAAACAGTGCGTACCGCTATATCATGAAACCAAGGTCATTGCCAAAAATCGGGAAAAAACTGCGAGGGAAATTATCGAGGCATACAACATATTCAAGCAGGGAAATGCATGTATAAGTACCCCTTCGCTAACACTTCTGCAAAAAGAGCTGTCACTCCTGGGGGTTGATAATCTCTGCTGATTTCTAGCGTGCTTATGTTGCTGTGGTCACATTTATGTTTTGTTTTTGGTTTTTTGCACTTTGTAAACCTTTCCCTCATTGCCGACATCTATGTATTTATACTTTTGTGATCAGCTATAAACAGTTGTTAGTCAGCGCCGTGTCGTTCGCTTTCTTGTCTTTTGTGCTCGTATTTGTTCGCGCTGTTTATTCAAGATGCTTAACCAACTAGCCCGCCAAAACGTGTTAACGCATCTGATTTTGAGCCACCAATCTTGTGATCACGTTTTGCTAACTTCCCCCACAACTTTATTTACATGACCATTGCTATCTCTGAACCCTAGTTCCTCAGGCAGAGTGACTATGCGTTGCATCGGCATCTGGATGAATACCGTCATATTTGAGCACGAGGTGTTCAATTAATTCTGCATATGTACTACACACAGGACATGAGTCTTCATCTTCGTTAATTTTCTTTTTGTAGGTGCGCGTTCTAAGGCACCCTCACCTAGCTTCAAAGAGTAGAGACTCTTGTGTTTTCATAGACACAGACTAATTTTTTATCGCAGAACACTTCCTTCCTGACCTGCCGTTTCCAGTATCAATATAATTCTACAGTATGGTTCTTTTGCACTAAATTAATTCAATTTTCACCTTCCGCGTTTTTAACCTGTCATTTACAGCTCTTTATCCGTCCTCGTGTTCGGCATACTTACTGGTTAGTTTTCTAGTTCATGCCGCCATTGGGAGTCAACGCTGTTTCTGGAAAATAATTTAAATACCGTAGCTGCCCTCTGTTATCATCCAATTTCCTCAGACGTTCTTCATATAGTATTTTACAAAGCCAAAGTGATAGATCCCCCTATCAGGGGAGTTGAGCATGAAAAAACAAGCATTATAAAGCTATCCGTCAATATTTACGCCAAAGTCGCGGTCAGCTCGGGCTTTGCATGCTCAATGCTGACTTATAGCGATTTGAAAAAACAAGGTAGGCTCAGTGGAGCGAAATTACAGTTTGTGTCTGTTCACTCACACGCGTGGCAACACACCAAGATTTGACAGTTTGTGCGGACCTGCTTTCAGACGGGTATCGAACTTCGAAATATGTACCCACTGTTCAGCGTCTCCAGCCCGCTCTACAGCGACCCGCTCACGCTCTCTATCTAGGTGTAACGCACCGTTAGAAAAAAAAGGTGTTGAAATTGACCTAAAGTTCATTAGAGTAACGAATCTGCTTTGCTGAGCTGACTCATTACCGGAATGTAATAATTTTAGATAAAGCCATGCGCTAAGAAAAAAAAAATATAAGGGAAACACATACATGGAACGAGTCACTGAACGTCCTCTCCGCCTGAACTTGCTTCAGTTGTTTTCGTCTTGTGTATTCGTTCACATGTGCATAAATTATGGTGCATTTCTCGGTGTCCTGTGCATTCCTGGTCACTCTGATTTACGCTATCGCATTGATGTAGAAAACGTAAGAAGCGTAAGATTCAACAATGACACCTTTAGCGACAGGAACACCGTAGATACTCTGAACTCGACAGCGCTAGAGAGTTGAGATTTTAGAAGGACAGAGAAGCATGCAGGACAAGCGTTTTTCGGTATTTTTTCCAAAGATTCACTGTATTGCTCATTTCCAGATTTTTTTGAGGCGCAGAATTCAAAGTGAACTCATGTTTGGGTCGAAGTTCGGATCGACCGGAGGGCATTTCACTGGTTTCAAGTTAGCACACTCCCCGTTTTTACAAGTGCCGAGCTTGCAAACGTCAGTTCCGTTCTGAACAGTGATTTCCATCTGCAAGTAAACCAGTATGTTAGATAGTGCTATAACAGTATAACATATGTGCTCTATCCTGTAGACATTGCAAAAAAAAGACGATGTGCGCATTGCGCCCATTTGTGCCTTAGCCCGCAATATGCATTTATAACACTGGGTAAAGACGACGCGCAATGCGCATCCGGTAATTGCCAAATGATTTAATTATTATAATGGCTGGTCATCAAAGAAGTAATGAGTGAGAAGTCAATAGGCGACGACACGTGCACGCCCAATCAGTCACTTTTAATACGAATGTGAAAATGTTCGACATAACTTGACATCAAGATGTTCGAAAATTTAGCTGGAAATCCGAACACCTCGTTTTTAAAGGCAGATTAGTTTACTCGTATTGCAATTAGCATGATAAGACCAAAAGTTGAGGATTTCGAACCTGTGCACTGTTGCAATGTTGCACGAATGCATTACTGGATGCTTTCAGCGCCTCATCCTCCCCAAAAAGCTTCAGCGGAACATTGTCCCAGTGTATCCTACGGTATGCCTTCAGAAAAAATGGATTTTTGTGTCGTCAGTTAATTGCCGTTTGTGTGATGTATACGAAATAAATGATCATCGTTTTGCTGATAGAAAAGATGGAGTAGTATTATAGAAAAAAGCAGCATAAAAAGACGCAGCACCGTCGCATTTGTTCTTTTTTCGGCAGTGTCCTTGTCCGAAAGCGCTGGTTATCAAATGTTGTTTCCGTTGCGCTACAGCAGACATTGAAGAATCGAATTAATTGACCTACCTCACTTAGTTTACGGTATGCGAACAAGCCCTAGACATGTCCTTGATATTGAACAACTGAGCTTAAGGTAAACTTGCATGCAGGACCAGCATCATGAACAAGCAGTTTCTGAAAACTGCCTTTTAAATAGATGATTCGTCATCTTCGTGCACTATTTAAGATGCAGACTTCAAACCAGAATGGCTCTATCTCTTGGTGGAACAGTTAGCCTTCCCTCCATTCTAATAATATGTTTTGAACAGAACTCTTTGGTTTTAGGGTGTTTCGATACAACTTGGTAAGTGCTGGATCATGTACATGTAATACGGCAGCCTTGTATCAAATAAGTTCTTTAAGGAAAAATAAGGCCGCGGATTAGTGGATACCTCCCGGCTTCTGAATGTTGAGGCAATGGTTCGACTTTGAGTGCGAGTAATTTTTTTTGTGCTGTTGCTATCTTTGGATGAATGGTTGCGCACTAACTCTGTTCACTGACAAAGAATAGTTGCTATAGTTAAGGCATGATTTGCGGCACACTAACGATATGTCTCTACAGGCGATTTCGACAACACCCATCGGTTCTCAGAAGGCAGTTAGTCCCTGAATCAAAGTATAAACTTTTATTCCGAAAGCACGAGGAATGTTATAGATTGTACAATGTTCAAGAATTTTTATGTAAAAATTAAGGCCACAAAATAGTCTTCGCAGCCATAGAGATTACTTGACAAGTTTAGGCAGAATAAGTTGTCGTATTAGTACAAAAGTAAAAACAATATTTCATGGTCAAATACTTACTCCGCATAGGTGTCCTTCCAGGCGAGGTTGCTTATTTTCGTCGTAACACAAGAGAACAAAATCCATCTGCGGTATATGGCAAGCGGAGTGTTTGCTTAATGCTCATGAAGGTATATGTTTATGAACACTATGTTTGGTTTCACCCGACGTCAAAAGTCACAGAAAACATAGCATTAAGGGTTAAGACTCATGCACGCTGTAGTGAATTTTTTGCTCTGCGGCACTTGAGAATCTTCTTCTACCTGGTACAAAAGGAAAATTAAACCGCTGAATGCGCTAAGCAAAACGATAGGTTGCTGCAAAGATGGATCAAAGTTCAAGCACTGCGTTCACCGGGGTTCACTGCGTTCACTGCGTTCACTGATGATAT
Organism: Amblyomma americanum; assembly: GCA_030143305.2. Classification (NCBI taxonomy): domain Eukaryota; kingdom Metazoa; phylum Arthropoda; class Arachnida; order Ixodida; family Ixodidae; genus Amblyomma; species Amblyomma americanum. The sequence continues at coordinate 95,159 of JARKHS020026157.1, read as the reverse complement.
AGCTTCTAACGGGTTCAATAGAAAACATCTGGGTTTGGGTGAAAATAATACTCCAAAAAAACTGCTGTAAAATTGTTCAAGAGGTGCATTTTCATAAAAATTGGCAAATCAGCTCCCTATCTCCATGTTTAATTAGCTATGGGCAAAACTATCTGCAGAATTTCAGGGTTCATCGCGTAATCGTTGGTTGAGATTTGACCTTTGGTGCCCCTTCCGCTTTCTATGCACCCTCTCCTTTCGTTTCCTTTTATGGTGATAAGGCTGTGCGCCAAGAAGGAGGCTCCACGTTGAAGAGACACTGCACGTCCCCCAAAACGCTCTACAGGTAATTCCGCCTGATAATGTCAAACTGACTTTAGCTACTAACCTCCGTTTGGCGGATCTCTAATAAGAATAAACGTTTCAAGAATTTTCACTAGTTCTGCTTTTCACGTTGTGAGGAAACATTGCAGATCATGTATTTCGCACAATGGAGATGACATGAGGGTTTGACGATGTAGTTAGCAGGAGATATGCGCCCCAGGACGTGGCAGGAGCAGTCCTACTTGGTGAGGAATTTTGAGAACAGTCCAGAAGTACTTGACGACATCCAGAGCCATAAGAGGGTGCCAGAAGAGATGTGCGGTGCGGTCTGAGCGCTTTCGTGGGGTGATTCCTGGCGGTAATCGCTTTCGAAGTGAATCAGTCGTTAGTGTCTGCTTCAGTTATCCTATATATATATATATATATATATATATATATATATATATATATATATATATATATATATATATATATATATATATATATATATATATATATATATATATATATATAAAGACGACGTTCTACGTCACGCTCGCGGTATTACAGGGCGTGCTACGTCCGCCGCTATGGTCGAGGGTGGCGCTGGTGAACACTCTTTCAAGGCTCGCTTGCACCCAGTAAACATAAATACCCACGAGAGCAGCAGATTGGACAGCCGTCGCCGTAGCTCAGTTGGTAAGAGCACCGGACGCGATATTCGGAGGTCGTGGGTTCGGATACCACCGGTGGCATGGTTGTTTTTTCTGCTGCTTTATAACAAATTTTCTTTAAGCGATTTATTAATCTAAGTATTATTATCCCACTGATAAGCATAACGAATTTAAAAAAAAATTAATGTTTCCTTATGCACTTTGGTTTCGGTGACTGTTGGCTCCCTTCATATATAAGCAGACAAGATAAGAGAAATTAGGGGCTCGTTTAGCAAACTTATGAAGAAAGCCAACGGTCGTTTAAACCATGGTGCGTAGGGTATGTTTGTTATTATTTTCTAATTTGTGGTGCTGAACGATTGGAGAATAATACTTCAAATAATATGTTAATTAAACGGAATATATATAAGAGTAAGTGAAGTAGGCACTTCTACAAACACACACTTATTGTTTGCATTTCGACCACGGCGCGGTCTTTTTCAGGACTGCGGTCTTAAAGAAAACCGCACCGCGGCCGAAACGTCGACAATAAATGTCTTTATAAAAGTAGCTACTTCCCTTAACCTTTTAGCATATATAATTTTCATTATATTACGGCTTAGACATAACATTTTCCTATTTTGCATTATATTTTGCAAATCTTAAGGAAACCTGAGGAGAATTGAATATTCCTTCCTGCAAAACAGTTTGAATGCGAACCTTCTGGAGGTAAAGAAGATTCTTTTTTCAATATGAACAACATCTATATGCCTACGTGGTCAGTGAGTCATGCAGATAAATCACACAACTTATCTGCATCGTACACGTTTCTGCGCAAGAATATAATCCGTGTTCAAGGCTATTTGCGGGCCATGTTCAAGACCGTCATATATATCATTTGCAAAACTGTTCTTTCGTTTCATTAAAGTTTTTCCGAAAAATGAGAGAGCGATCATTGTGTCCATTTTACTGCACCCCCTCTGTGTTGGCGCTATTTTCATTGTTGTGGCGTTTCCTCAAATACTAGCGTACATCTCCATTCTTTCTGCAAGTGCATTTCGCCTAAAGCATTTTGATTGGAGTTAACCATTTGTTATTTATTTCTATTTATTCTTTCCAGAGGGGTAAAACAAAATTAATACAAATAAACAATGCATCATTTAATCTCTCGTAATTCATTGCAGAAGGTATGTTGTGAGACAAAATCGCGAAATCAACAAGAAAAATCTTAAACGGGTCAGAAAATTAAAACAAAAATTGAAAATGGTTGCTGGACTGCGTTTTGTGCTTTAAAAGCGATACAGAACTACGCAATGGACCAAAGAGTAGGTTTTGTCTACCATGGTTGTGGATTCACTGTTCTAAAATTCTATCGCGACACATAAGACGAAAATAACAGAGAAATAAAATTCTCACGTTGACTTCACTTTCAGCTCCTCTTTTGTTACTTGAAATGGGTCCATTCGCTAAGGTTATGGTAGAAGAAAATAGCCCCGGTCAGTATACAAAAAGCTTTGAGCTTTCGTGCAATGCAACCATTTCCTACTTTCATTAAGTTTGTGATCGAACAGTACAAACTGGATGTTTCAAATGCTTTCTATATTCCATACCATACATCTGCTAGTTAATTGGTTTTAATGGAGTCTTCAAGGTCTTTTATACTTGTTTCTTCTCACTATTCGCCTCCGTTTATGCAGCACACGTCACTGTGTCGCAATTCTCAGTCCAGCCTGTGGTGTCGAACATCAACGAGTAAGCATGTGAACAAACCATAATCGCTCGATGCCTTCACACGCTCAGATAGGACTTATACCTCTTGAAAATAATAATTCATTTTATTATATTGTAAAGAGAAGAAGCTGGCCTATTGAGTCGAGATATTAGTTACAAAATGGCCAACTGCTTCCTAAGTGTTGTGAATTATCTTCTTTCATCCCGGTTACAAATAAGTGTTCGCAAGTTCATGTGTGTTCACGTTACATATAGCAAGTGTATCTTGCGCCACAAATAGCTAGACATGAAGTGTCGATACCTTCGCGTTAAGCCGGTTAGAGATATTTTAATGCATGTGTGAAAGAGCGCAAAAAGCTGCGGTTAATATTGACGCCTATGCGTTTCACACAAGCTCCATTTTGGCCCCAGAATGCAATTGAATTGGTCAGCTCTTTCTCACTCAATAGCGTTTGCAACTGCCTGCAATAGAACCAATATTTGGTGGAATTTTTTTCTGAGAGAAGTCAAACAACATGAGCGTAATATTTATCCTTGAGCTAGTGTAGAATACACTACAGACATGGCATGATCCGACACAGATCTCATTAGCAAACCTCAGGAAGAGTGGGTCTGTTTCTCTGTGCTCCAGGTTTCAATGAAAAAATATGAAATTTTGAATTATTTGTACAGCTGGGAAGTACTTCGTGCCTGAATGGGGTACGTTGTTTCTTTTGTCCAGAAGATATGAAAAATAACACCGAAAATAGCAACTGATTTCAAAGAGGAGCGAACTGCCTGGTTCAGTGCAAACACAAGCCGTTAGTTTATCCCTCCACTCCACTCGCCTATAAATTCAATACTTTCAATTATCACGACACAGCAGTAGATGCTGTAGAGACAAAAGAAACGTTGCGAAGGGCTGGGCATGGAGATAATGATATGATTAAATCACTCCTATTCGTTCAAGCGCAGCCATAAACATGTTCACTACCCGAAATCCGCTTGAACCTACATAGTTGTCACAACTTATTACCTTTGGGCAAAGCTCATCCTAATCATTAATGTTCTGAAGGTTGGTCAGTTCTTAGTGTGAATGTTCACACATTTTCTCGACTGCTGCTGCATCGAACAGTTTTATCTTCGCCAATGCTTCAAGCTGTCTTACTGCAGAAAATTTCCGAAGTTTCTTCCATTTTATAATGTGCAATGAAAGTCACCAGAGAAAATTATCGTTCATCATATATTCCCGTACATACCGGTGACGGAGGCTACCAACTCTAAGTAACAGGTCAATAATTGTCGAATTTGCGCAGGTTTTGACTACCCCGCTACTGCCTACTAAAAGTGGTTCCATGAACAAAAAATTTCATCATGACCTTGAGTTAGTGAAAATATAATTTGTGGCACTTTTGAGCTATGAGTAGAACAAAAAAATATTGAAATAAAGTTCGTCTTTTTGCCCATAATAAGCGTAGTGATGCTACGCTACCGAAATAAACTGGCAGCCGCATACGCAGAAGTCATTTGTTCAGGATGAATTTATACTAAGAAAAGACGAAGAAATTGTTCTCCGTAAAAATATTTCGTGCAAAAATGATACCAAGTGAGTTAAATTACGAGACAGCTGGTAATAAATAAACAAACCCGGCAAGGCTATCTGAAGCTCTTTCGAAGAAAATGGGTTTTATGTATTCCTGAAGCGATGTCGGAAATATAGGACTTTTCCTGAGCGCTTAACCAATACATTTTAAAACTGGCAGAGTAATTACATAGACATAGCAGCCTGAACGTTAAGTAAAATGCGCGATAAGCGTACTTGAACACTTACATGTTCATCAGTGGCGGTCAATTTCGCAGGCACATAATGAGAAGAAATTAGCTTTTTGAACGACTCAACTGCAAATAAATACTGAATCATTTTTTGTGACCTTCGTCAGGCGTCTGGTGTGATATTTTCATAGAACATAAGGCGACAATTTCGACAAAGCTCCACTTCTAGCATTTCTCGAGCGAAAGAAAGACGGATCGTGGCCATGAATTTGCGAAGGATCTAGCTCAGTTCTCTTTTTTTAATATGAGAACATTTTTCGAAATATGCTGGCCAGCCTGAAAATAAGCAATATAAGCGATTTCGCAGGCAAAAATAGATGTCTCTAAACTAAAGCAACGTAACAGCATGACAGAGCCAGGACATGTTGCGAAGAAAAATTGTTTACAGAGCCACCTTCTATATCTTCTGCCAAGTATCTGCTTATATCTAGGAGCCTCCCGGCGTCTATTGCATGCAAAATATTACACTCCTGTCTGACGATTGAAGCGGCACAGTAGGAATCGCAATAGACATGGAACAGGGTTATATTTCCTGGAGAATATAGTACTGCTAAGAGATGCCTGCAAAAACGTCCATGCGCCTCATAACCAAGAAAAATGAGTGAGCTTCCCATAATTCATTATTAGATTTCTTAACCTGGCGCACTCATGAATGTGTGTGTGCCGTAAAGATATGCCGGACAGGTGAGAGAAGAAAAGGCAGAACTTACGTTTCCCTTCACAGTGTATAAGGCACATCGCAAAGAAAGTGCAGCAGTGAAAGAATTTCATAACTTTTTTGCTGTCTGCCAAGTTTTTACAGGCGTGCACTTTGTGCTTTCCTGTCGGAGAAAGTAGTTTGTAAGCGGCAAACCTCCTATCTAAGAGCGCAGTATTCACCTGTGGAAGAAAGCATACTATTTTTCTTTAATAAAACTAGACCGTTTCAAATGCGTTACACAAGATTCAGCGATTTCTGTTGAGAAATTTTCAGCCAGGATATATTCAGCAAAAAAAATGATACCGATGTATATACATGCATAGAGCACCTTTCTTTGTTTTCCTCATTTACGATTTCCCTGGCTGCCACTCGTCTCCAGTAGACAGCTCCAGGCGCGCGGTAACACCGCTGCTGAACCTATCCCCGTGTGGCGCGTTTCTCAGCAGCTGCCGCCCACAAAACGTGCCACATTCCGCCCCTCTCACCATGAATACCTTACCCTGCTGACTACACGATAACAAACCTCCGAATTCTTCTCGCGGCAACCAGTCTCCGGTCGACCATTCCTAAGCTCTCATTGTATTCTTCTCTTTACCGGAAGTTGCTGCATCCAACCTTCGTCCCGCATTCTTCCGGTCTGGTCATACCGCCCTTTCACAGTAATCCTCTTCCTCGTGGCCGACCCCTTTAGAAATGCAGTCCCTCCTATTCCTACTGCTACTAATACTACTACTTTTACTACTACTACTACTACTACTACTACTACTAGTACTGCTGCAACGACAGCGCCGACAACGCGAAAGGTATCGAACGTGTCCTTACCACCTGTCGCTTTGAAGGATAAAAGTGAATGGAAATAAAGTTGCTGTCATTTTCCTTGACAAGCAGCCGTTCTGTATTGAGGGCAGCAGTAGAACGACAGGAGTGCAAATTCTGTGCAGCACTGTGCAGCGCAGTGCAATCTCTGTGCAGCGCCACAAAAAGACGAACTCATTATAGGTCATTATGTCAATATTAATGCTGCGCATAGTCTGAACCGACCGCACCACTCCTCACCGTGTACTGCCAGTCGCCACTCAATAGTCGGGGCCAAAAGTTTCTAGATGAAATGTTCCCCAAACGAAGCTGACAGTTCCATTATTTTCCAGCCGCTGGAGACCACAGAGCTGTAGGTGGAAGCAAAAGTATTGCTCTTTCACTTTCTCAACTGTGGTCGCCAGCGGGCGATTATTATTAGAGCTTTGGGCTTCGGTTATGGGACGCGCGCTCTAAAGACATGTATTCGTGACTGTTACGACGCGACGCCTCAGTCGCAGATCCTGTTTGGAGTCATCTGGCGCGTCGGAACAATTTATTCGTGCATACTAGCGGCTGGAGTAAGCCGTAGCGTTGCCGTTGTAGACTTTGTGTAAATTCTGCATTGAAATTACAGTAAAAAGAGTCTTGGTCGACTGAAAACTTTCTCCGGGGGTCAGTCTTGCTCAGAAATCATAAAGGTATTACGAAATCAGAGTGTAAATAATCGATATGTCGACACATGTAGTAGACGTCATTTATAACGGCTGCGCAACAACTATAGTCCTGCATAAAAAATAAATAAAAAGCCATAAAGGAAGGAAGTCAGGCAGCTCAGGTATAGACACACGATCTCTCCTGCTCTATTTATCGCTTGTTTACAGGATATTGTGACGTAGTGCAAGTCATGCACACGCGCCCAGCCGGACAGAAGCAGCCCCCATTTCTGTTATCTAACCGCTTGCCTATATAACCGCTCGCCTTCTTCAATAAAGCGTCATTCATGCACCATGCTTCGTCGTGTCCACATGGTGTCAGAAGTGGCCGGTTAGCGATCGCGCAACGCAACCGGGCAACGTAACCGACGGCAGAAGCACGGCTATCCGGGAGGCCCGGGTAATTTCATCGGACCAGAGCCATGACAGACGCCGAGCAGCACCGCGCCCAGCCTGCCGCCCCCGTCACTTCGCTGCTGCCACCACCGAAGGCCCTGGATACAACGGGAGATGTCTGGCATAGCTGGGAAGCATGGAAGCAAGAGTTCGAGCTCTTCTCAACTGCAACCTACCTGGACCAACAACCGAAAGAGGTACAGGCAGCCACTTTTCTCATCAGTATTGGAGAAGACGCACGCAAAACGTACAGCACTTTCGTATTTGATGCTGGAGAGGATAAAAGCGACATTGCTGTACTGAAGCGAAAGTTTGAAGCGTTCTACAAACCAGCACTAAACCTAGCTTATCACGAGTTTCGATTTGGAAAGCGTGACCAGAAGGAAGACGAACATTTTAACGATTGGTTAACAGAGCTGCGTGTACTAGCAAAAAGCTGTGAATTCGGTGAGCTGGAAGAACGCTTGCTAAGAAGCAGAATCATTCTGGGAATGAGAGACAAGAAGCTTCAAGAAACGCTTCTTTCTGAAAATGCTTCCTTGGCCAAAACTGTTGAAATGTGTCGAGCTCGGGAACACGGCAAAGAGCAAAGTGAAGAAATACACTCCAGCAAGAACTGTCAAGTGGAGGTCAATGCGGTCCTCCAAATGAAAAGTCGCTGTAACAAATGTGCTCGTGTTCACAACAGTGAAACATGCCCTGCAAAGGGACGCACGTGCTTAAAATGTGGCAAAAGAAATCATTTTGCAGCTGTGTGCAAAACGAAGAGCGCTAACCTCTGCGTGAAAGAGCAAAAAGTGGCGTCACTGGAAGCGAATTCAGACGGACAGGCAGATAATTTCTGGTTGCAAACTTTATCGCCAAGCAGCAAGAAAGACGACCGCTGGACTGCAATCGTGAAAATAGAAGAAACGCCCGTTGCCTGCAAGCTTGATACAGGAGCCAATTGCTCGGTCATATCACGCAGCCAGCTGCAGAAGATAACTCAAAAGCAACCCGAAAACTGCGCTGTCGTGCTGAACACATTTTTGGCTTTCAGAAAAAAGCAACGAAACGTAGTCACCTTCATGTGACCGGACCCGAGGGAACATTTGAAACGACATTCTTCGTAATGGAAGACGACATACCCGTGACTCTTAGCGGCTCAGTTGCCGAGAAGCTAGGCTTGATTCGCCGAATTGCTTCACTGGAGCACCAAGAGCTGTACGACGTAGTCAAGCCGTATGAAGACGTCTTCTCCGGATTAGGCGAGCTCAAGGGTGTCGTCTACCACTTGAAGCTCAAGCCAGGTTCCCAAGGAGTGGTCAAAGCAGCACGCCGGATTCCGTTCGCACTCGAGGACAGAGTAAAAGCGGAACTGGACCGCATGGAAGCAGCCGGAGTAGTTTCCAAGGTGACCGAGCCAACCGAGTGGTCCAGCCACATGGTTACCGTCATAAAGAACGACAAGGTACGCATATGTCTCGATCCATCTGATTTGAACAAAGCGCTGCTGAGGGAACATTATCCTATGCCAACGCTAGAAGACATTGCACCGTCTCTGTGTGGAGCACAATACTTTTCGACTTTGGATGCCGCTACGGGATTTTGGCAGATAAAACTGGATGAGGAAAGCTCCAGAATTTGCACAATGAGCACTCCGTACGGTCGTTACAGGTTCCTACGTATGCCTTTCGGCATTTCTTCGGCTCCCGAAATATTTCAGCGCGCCATGCACAAAGTACTAGAAGGTCTCACTGGCACAGCAGTCGTAATGGACGACATTCTAGTCTGGGGTCGCACTAAAGAAGAGCATGACGCAAATCTTGTCAATGTGCTGACAAGATGTCAGGAGCACAACTTGAAATTGAACAAAACAAAGTGTAACTTCTTGCAGGAATCCGTCAAGTACCTAGGCCACGTGTTGACGCGCGACGGGTTGAGCCTGGATCCAGGGAGACTGGAAGATATTTTCCACGTGCAGGCCCCTTGCAACCGGAAAGAGCTACAGACATTCTTGGGTATGGTGAACTTCGTTTCCCGCTTCATTCCTAATATGTCAACGCTCACAGCATCGCTCCGAGAACTTTTAAAAAAGAATGCTGCATGGGTTTGGGAAGACAGACATCAAAAAAGCTTTGAAGCACTGCGCGAAGCACTAGCAACGGCTCCCATATTGGCATATTACCAGAAGGGCAAACCAATCACCCTATCTGTAGACGCCAGCCAAAACGGAATTGGCGCTGTGATAATGCAGGATGGACACCCCTTAGCTTACTCATCTCGCTCGCTGACAGAAGCACAGCAAAGGTACGCGCAGATAGAGAAAGAGACGCTAGCAATCGTCCACGGCTGTGAAAAATTCAAGGACTACATTTTCGGGCAGCCAGAAGTCATTGTGGAATCTGATCACAAGCCGCTCGAAATGATTTTCAAGAAACCATTATGCCAGTGCCCTCTCCGCCTGCAGCGTATGCGTCTAAACCTACAAAAATACCATATAAACGTCAAGTATACTCCGGGAAAACAACTGTTCATCGCTGACGCGTTATCACGTTTTCCTAATAAAGCACAGCTCGTAGAACATTGCGCGCATTTCCACGTTAACACTATCGCTTGTCTTCAAGCTTCAGACAGGCGCCTGGAGCAAGTTCTGCGGGAGACGGACCGTGACCCAAGCATGGTGAAACTTCGCCAGTATGCAAGCACAGCGTGGCCCATTGACAAGGCTGACGTCCCTACCGAGCTACGCAGCTACTGGAGCTTCCGCGACGAGCTGCATACTGATTCCGGCCTTGTGTTCCGGAGCAATCGCCTTATCATTCCTGCCAGACTGCGCAGTGAGGTACTGGCTTCTCTTCATGCCGCGCACACAGGAGCAGAAAAAATGAAGGCACGCGCCCGAACCGTTGTCTTCTGGCCAAGTATAAACAGCGATATTGAGGAAGTCGCTCAACGCTGTCAAACATGCCAAAAGTACAAATCAAGAAATGCGCGACTACCGCTGTTAAGTCACGAGATACCAACTCTGCCCTGGGAGTCAGTAGGAGCTGATATTTGTCATCACAACGGTGCCGAGTACTTAGTCGTTGTTGACTTCTACTCTTTCTTTTTTGAAATCAGGCTTGTGCAAGCGCCGTCAGCCAACAAGGTTATTGCAGCATGCAATGACATCTTCGCAACACATGGCTTCCCAAGGCGACGTTGCACAGACAACGGACCACCCTTCAGTAGCCAACAGTTCAAGGATTACGCCGATAAGATTGGCCTGCAACACGTCCGGTCTAGTCCGTACTATCCCCGCTCGAATGGAATGGCAGAAAGAGCAGTACAGGAAGCTAAGAAGCTGTTAAGGCGGTTCCGTTTCGGTAGCACTGAGTTTTGTGCCGCATTGCTTGAGTGTCGAAATTCACCTCGGGACTCTTCTCTGAAGTCCCCTGTGCAGAGGCTCATGGGCCGACAGACAAGAACGCTGCTTCCTGTACCAACTAGCCACCTACAGCCACAAACAGTGCCACCCAAGACCGTGCGACGAAGGCTAGAAGACATCAGGAGCAAGCAACGCTGCTTCTACAACAGAGGTACACGGCCTCTTCCAGAGCTTCGCACTGGCTCGACCGCAACTATGTACAATGTGCCCTCAAGATCATGGTCCCCTGTCACGGTCGTACAGCGGGCTGAGACTCCTCGTGCCTACATCGTCAAAACGGAAGAGGGTCAACAGTTTCAGCGCACAAGAGAACACCTCAATCCGGCTCCTCCTCCCTCGTCTCCAGACCACAAGACTCCCGCGCCGCTGCCAGCTGTGGGAGTCCCAGACACTACAGGGACATCCGAATCTACACAACTCCGCAGGAGTGAACGGAAGCGCCAACCACCACGAAGATACCCGGCGCCTGAGTTCTGAAACTCTACTTGATTCGACGATTAAAAAAAAAATAGAGAGGGGAGATGTGACGTAGTGCAAGTCATGCACACGCGCCTAGCCGGACAGAAGCAGCCCCCATTTCTGTTATCTAACCGCTTGCCTATATAACCGCTCGCCTTCTCCAATAAAGCGTCATTCATGCACCATGCTTCGTCGTGTCCACAGATATATTCTGATGTCTTGATTACGAGCAGTTGGGAATAACAGCTATAAAGGATAGCTTAGTAATGTGTGAGTTTCTCATGAGATTATCTTGCTAAGTAAATTAGGGGACCAAATGCAAAGCGTGATCATTGACTAGAAGAGACAAAGCGGACCGATAGGTCTGAAATATATGAGGACAACTAACAGTCCACGGTTGAAACAGCAATCTGTGAGAGATATTCAGCAGCTGGAGTACATCCACTCAGGGCAGGTAGTGAACGCTGCTCCGGATGACGAGTGAAATCACATGAACGATGAGAATGGAGAGGAACTGATTTAGTCTGTAAGATCATGAACGGCGGTTAACCAGTATTCATCAAGGAAAAATCTTGTACCTGCTGTATATTCCCGGTACTTACTTACGGGGCAGACACATGGAGGTGAAGGAAAAGGGCGTGACCTAAATGGACAACATCGCAGTGAGCTAACGAAAGATTAAATATTAGTGTAACGTAGAGGCAGGAAGAGAGCTGAGTGGATAAGTTTAAAAAAAAAACGAGCCTTAAAAACAATCATGCCGAAATCAAGAACAAATGAGCAGGAGCAGGTCTTGTAAAGAGAAGGCCGCAGAACCGACGGCTTTCAAGGGTAACGATTGTATTTCAAGATAGGCCAAACAGTTGCAGGGGCCGGCAGAAAGTTAGGGCCACGAATGAGAGTAGGAATTGCGGTGGTATATGGCCACAGCTAGCATATGAGCGGGTTATTTGAAGAGGATATGGGAGACACCTTTGGCCATCACTGGGCACAGTCCGGCTTATGATGATGATAATAGCTCTCATTGTGTCGACACCCAAATAGAAGCATCAGCTAACTTTAAAAAAACGAGGAACTAATGATCACTGTGCTTTAAGGATACAAATCGCACGTGATAGGGTGGAAATTTATTTAGTAAAATACCACGAAAAAAAAATGAAGTATTGGCCTGAGACAACTCAGGAACCGTATTTTCATGTGAGTTAATTTTTCCAAACATTCGACTGTCGCAATGATTGCTTATTTTTATCCTTTTTTCATAACACGTCGCACAGGTTACAGACTACATTGCTACTACGAGGCAGCCCTCAGACGGCTCCCTAAGTGGGTTAAGTGTGACCAAAATCTCGCAGTGTTTGGCCGTTAGAGTTTGATTTTATTTCAGTGGTGGACCGCAGGTAACTTGCTAAAAGGGACAAGTAGACGTCATTTTTAGTAAACCTTTAGATTTATACAGAATCACATCACATTGTTGTAAGGCCTGATGCATTCACTCCTGTGCACTTGGAGCACATCAAGCCAATGATTAAAAGAGGAGGAATAAGGGACAGCAGTTCAGTACTTCCTCTTGTGTCCCGACTCTAAAATCAGTGCAGCCTTATTAAGAAGTTTTGGAGAAAGTGAGTAAATCTTATTAAGGTTCGTAAAGGAAATGACAACTTTCTTCTTTAAGCCGCTTCCGAGAAGCCATTATGAAGAAAGTACTGCGGGTCAATCGGAGATCAGGCTAATTTTTCAGATCAGCATAATGCCTATTACAGAGCCGAAACAGTGTTTACCTGAGATTCACAAGCTTGATAGAGTCTCTGATTTGGACAGCAGAAAAAGCGAAGTCAGACCTGTTGTAAAGAGAAGCGAGGCGGCATACTCACTGCTTCGGATTGTGTAAGAAACATCTGCACCACAGCTGCTGCTTTAACCAGTGAAAAGCAATTCAGGTTTAGTAAAACTCTTTCACGATTTTATTACTCCATCTGTACTAGGCAGTGATTAATAGCACCTACTTACAGACCCGCACTTGAAGTATGTCAGTTATTACTTGATAATACCCTTCTCATTTAGTTATATATGCCTAAAGCCTGTGTCGCGCTCCCATTCTTCAACAAGATCTTTGTCACACTGCTTGAATTAGCCGCTTGGCGGTACTGTTGAGTTTGCAACCGGCTGCCAGAGAAAATAGATCAAGAAGGTCTACGCGTTTCTTTTACATGGGCGGCTGTTTGGTGAAGTTTTGCTGCCATTCGTTGCATGTCTTTTCTTTTGGAATACATGGGGAAAATGTCATTTCTAGAATGCGTTAAGAGAAGCATAAAACATTATGCAGAAGTAATTAATTTTAGTTTAGATGGTGGATAGTACTTAAAGAAATGAAACAAAAACGCCAACAAAAAGGAACAACGGCAGATCGACGCGGGGCGAACGCTTATCTTATGCTTGTCTCTCTGCAAAAAACTACTGCACCAAATATCTGAAATAAATGATTAAATGTGTTTGGGAACCTTTCACGTAAGTAATACTGCAATATACGGTCGGAACTGTGGTGTAAAAAAAAAAGGTATGTAAAGGTTGTTACAATCAATCAAACTGCTTTAGCTCGAGCTCTGCACTGCAGTTAGCGAGGGCGTATATGGGCTCATCGTACAGTAGAGAGAGGGCGGTACTTACTCGCTACTTGACGAACTCTTATTAAATAAGTGAAATAACTAATCTCAAGAGTCGCATATTTAACCGCTTTGGCAATCCAGTAAACGTGTGTTTAATGGAATATTTAAACTCCTTGCGTTGATACCAGGTCTAAAGAAGGTAACATCCGGTGTTATGGCATTGTGCCGTCCTTAATTTCTTTATTTGTTGTTTGAACGCCCAAGAACCCAAGCAAACCTCTTTCGTTCACTTCATGCTCTCTCCAACTAGTAATCAAAATCAAATTAAAACTAATAACAAGAACAGTGAGCAGCAAACATTAAAATCACGAACAGTAGCAAGCGCTGGTTACATTTAAGTGAGACTACCACCCACTGCCCTTAATATTCGAAGAAGGTAAGCAATGGATTGCAGAAGACTTACAAATGTCGCAATGCAAGGAGAAAATCTTGTGTTTATTCTGTTTACAATGCTTTTACAGATATTCTGATGCATCTTATCTCATCCATATACCTGTTCATGTATCTCCCTTTATGAATTGGCCCTTTATGCATGATATTTCTTATCGGCACTATTCGGTTGGGCTAGGTCTTTTCTTGCGTTTTTTCGAGCTTTTTTTTGTTTGCCCTGGCATTTGCTTTATATATACAGAGAGGATTCCTATAGACGATTTTTACTTTCATATTTGGAAAACCCCATAGACTTCACCTTGTATGCTGAGGATGACTTACCGCAACATGTGTATTACTAGTGCGTAAATTGTGGAAGGTTCTAGGCTCGTGTCCAGGGACCATGGACGCAAAATAATCACAATGCGAGGTCTCCTAACGCCCGCCAGGAAGGTAACACAGGCATTTGGTTACTCTCAACAAAGGCATTGTGTCATCAATGACGCTGCTGCCAACCTCTTTATGAATTCAATTGGAGAGATTATGAGCTTTCAGCTGAACATTGATTCCGAATTTAGCCGGAAAAATGTCGATTTGGGTAGTTTTGGCGTCGTTAAAAATGCTCGATTTGTGGCCGCTTCTGTAAAAGGGAGCACTACATTTTCGCAAATCCTTGTCCCTCTTTCTCTCCTTGCGTGCAAATAAATTCTGACGCGACAACCACAAGAATAATATGAGGTGGGAACGAACGCGTATAGGCGATTTTGTGGAAGACGCAGTGCTCTCTCATGTGCACTGTTCACATTAAGTGAGCCAGAGTGTCTTAATGCGCCACAAGTGCTCCGCTAAGTGCGTGAAGCTCCGTTCCCTTGCGGCTTCCGGTAGAGATCTTGCAAATAGAGAAGAGCTCAATAAAAAGACAAATATTACTTGCATATGCTCCTGAAGCGATCAGAAATTCCACTGCCACCGCTTTGCCACAAACTGCATGACAGGGAACTGTACAATGGCGGGACACCCCACAAACTAGGAAATCTTTACCCACCTGTTCTCCCTGGAGCCGCAGTGCAATGAGTCCGACTACAACATTGAACAACCAATGCCCACTTCCATATCGGTCCCAACCTAAGTTCATGGTCTTTTTCATTTTTGTACAATCCCCCATTGCATCACCAGGCAATAAACATGCATAAAGAAGTTGCGCATTCGCCTAGAAATGTGTAGTATCCGATGCACTTAATCATTGTATGGAATGGCTAAGCGTATGTCCTGTGCCGTACTTGTAAATGAAAAGAAAAAAATTCCACCAAAAAATATGTTGTCTTCCAGACAGCACTGGTTAGCGACTGGGTTATAGCTTGGACACATCGAACGAAACCTTCAGCATGGGCACGGGCAGTATCTAAAGATATATAAAAGTGGTGTTTATGCTAATAATTGTACTTTCCTGTAGCCCTGTAACCATGCGCGTGATTAAAAGCTATAAACAATAGTAATCAGCTTGCCGATTACAATTCCTTTCATATCGGTTTTGTTCTGTTCACCTTAACCGTAGTGCCATCAAAGAAATGAAGCTCATATTTACGGCCACGATCCTCACCAGAGCACTAAAGCTTATATAGTTTTATACCCAATGATACCCCTAATAGCGAAGATAAAATTGGCAGTTGCCGTAGGAGAGAGTTACCAACACGCAGAGCGCGTGTCCAGTGGACAGTAGAATGGCCACCGCTAAATACCACGAGATTCAGTGTCCACACTTTTTGGTGGTGTAACAATTTATTCTTTACCTTCTTCCCAGGTAGAGTGCTCGTCAGGTCAGTTTTCTTTCATTTGTGACGCCGCTGTGATTGGATGACTTAGCGCGGAGCAGTGCCGTGGTGCACCCCAGTGACGTCATAGGTAACATCAATTCTTGTTGACGGCTTCTAGGCTGAACAATCAATGAAGTACCGCCATAGAACAATGCAACAGACCCTTAACACATTTATCTTTTAGACCAGGTTGATATTTCCGCAGCTTTGGAACCATAAATGAAGAATACCGTCGCCAAGATTGTAATAACTATTTTTCTTTAATGAAAGACTCCTGGACGTACAACTTTATTTTTGACACTATATTTCTAAGCAATAATGCACTGATGTATACTTGGTGTGGAGGCATCGACTTAATAGGATACTGGTGGACACCGGGCATCTACTGCTAATTTACGGCTTTTACGCACCGGATACCTTCCTAAGAATATAGAGCTACACTGTGCGCACGCGCTCCAGGTAATATGTGCGCCTAAGTCCTTACCGCGATCATCGAGCACAGTGTGTATGCTTATTATCTGCTTAAATATTGGCTGTTCCGGACGCTTCAAAACCTGTACGGACACCAACTCACAACACTGCAGAACACTAGCAGCCAGCCTGCAACGATTGTTAATCGGCTGCTTGGCGCATCGCATAGCGGCTATTAAGAAATCTGTCATGATTATTCAATATTTTTTTTCTCTGTATTTTATTATTTAGAATTTTTCTTAGTATCTTAATGTCTCTCATTATTCTATCTTTTGCTATTCTAGCACGCTTGAAGAGTTCTTGGAGCAATGTAAGAAAATTGGAAGAAAACTCTTAAAGAGAGCTCTTAATGGCCTCTGATACTGAGATGTATCGTAACTTTGCCTATTTTAAGCAGGTTATTTTATTTTTCACATTTTACAGCTGCGCGCCAAGGTGGCTCGTCAAACGGGAGGTGAAAGGAGAGTAGTATGAAGTTATAGCACCCATATCGGAAAGGGAGTCGGATACGGTGTCTCAAGCACTCGTCGAACAGCTGAGCAACATTTAGTGAAACAAAATCAATAAAACGCCGAGGAAAACAAGAATCCTGGAGCTAGCGAGAAATATCACACCGACGACCAAGTATCTATGAAAAAATATGATGAAAAGAAAACAAGGGTTGATGTTTTAGACCTATTTCCGGCAATAAGCAACCGAAGGGAGTGTGCACACCTCTTTGCCACGTCGGGGAAAACATCATGTTGAACATTTCTTTGTCATCCTTTAAATACAAAGGTGCTAACCGCAGAAGTAAAGCTACGATGTCCCCTGTGCACAAAAGTTCACGTGCGGAGTTCATACAGAAAAGCGGCTATGAGGAACCTACAAAAGCGTCATTCGATCGTTCTTCGCATTTTGTTGCCCTATGCGGTTTAAATATTCCGCTATCGTTTACCGTCTTAACCCACAAGAAACATCGGTAAACTGTAGGTTATTCAATGTTAGCAAACGCGTATCCATGTACACGTGAACGCGAGCGCACCAGTAATTGTTCACTGCACTGTACAAGAGGATTCTAAGCACCACAGGTAATTAAGCGAATGCAGACGCCTAAACCTCAACGCCGCATTAAATTAAACACAGCATTAAGTTGAGCAATCTGGTTTCTGATGCGGGTAAAGTGCATCAGTCTAGTATGAGCAGCAGACTTAGCATTGTGGCAGCGTTGTTAGTTTAAAGCTCGGCAATATGGGCATACGTTTTGCATAATGTTGGGTCGAGATTTGTTTGATGTTACGTAGCGGAATCTCACTACGGGAAACGACACCCTAGAATTCTTTACCGTGCACTGGCATTGCACAGTACACGGGCTTATAGAATTTCGCCTTCATCGAAATTCAACAACCGCGGCCGCGATCGAACCGGCGTCTTTTAGGTCAGCAGCGGAGCGCCATAACCACTGAGCCACCGCAGCAGCGAACAATGTTCGGATTCAGGCGGTCTCTTTTTTTGAAGCACTCCAAGTTTTCGCAGCACAGGTGTGTGTTCCAGTTGCAGAATCCAAGAGGAGAAAGGGTCCGGAAAACTCACCACTCAAACCGTACAGCTTACTGGAGATCGCTGCACAGCACGATTTCAGTCTTCGCAGCTGCTCATCTTTTAGAAACTTGTAGAATCATATTCGCAGTTATGACTCGAGCAACAACGCTATTGTTACGGTATGAGCGCAGTAATAACTTGTCATTTTATTTTAATTTGCAGTAAGGCTTTATTACGAGCGTAGACCGAGAGAGAGCAGGCGATTAGACAAAGTCCGCACCCAGAAACCTATGCCGCGTTGAGAACGCGCGTATAGTTATTTGGATCACACTCTAGCAGCGGTGTTGTTATAACATCACATCTCCATCTTCCAGAAGCGGCGGCTGATTACTGCTGTATACGATGCAAAAGGCTGTACGATACAAAAGCAAGAGGTGCGTGCCTGCACCTCTTGCTATCATTTCTCAGGAATGCTTGGCTTCCGCATTCCTCCCACTCCGCCGTTTTTTTTTCGTGCTTTATTTGAGCTGGCCCCCATGTTCTGTTTTTCCCTAGAATTTTTTTTGCACCCTGCTACTTCTCGCAAACGACCTTAGGCCATGCGTCCGCCCTTGCCCATCATATTAACACCGGTACGCGTGCCCCATTACGCCAGCGCCCACATCGCGTATTGTCCGCGGAGCGCTAAGTGATCAACACCCACGTATTCAGCAAAGCGGAAATTTGGGCGAGTTGGTAAGTGTTCATTCTCGCTCTCAGCGCAACACGAACGGGACACAAGACGATAGGACTAGCACAAACAGGCGCTGACTATCAACTGGTTTTTTTTTATTGAAGAACGAAAAGCGTATAAATACAAACAGTGAACTACTTATCAAACAACAAAAGTTATCTGGAAGGCACGTGGGAGGTTACATAGCTCAATTCCCTCTCGGATAACGTTATGGAAATGGAAGGGCTGCTGCGGGTAGATACGACGTTGATGTCGTCTTTTCTGCACCTATAAAACTTAGCGCAATGTGCAAACAGGTGAATCAGAGGCACTACGGCAAGAGCAAGAGGGATGCTTGTCAAGTGCGTCATGTGTCGCCATCTATACCTTGCGAGGTGGGGGTGGTAAACCAGGTCCCCTTCTCTTGTGGTGCCATGTACATTGGCCAGACTGGCAGGTGCGTTAACAAACGCTTGATGGAGCATGAAAACACCAGAAAAAATGACCCCCTGTCTCACACAGGCTCCCACAGGAGGCAATGCCAATGCAGGCATGAAAAGGATCATGGAGAAAGGAGAGCTAAAGGGTACCCCCTTGCCCAGGCGTCTTTCCAGTGCAAAAAATGCCAATGTGTTCCCGATTACAAGAACACGCGCATCCTGTTCCGACATAAAAATAAATTAACACGCGAAGTTATGGAAGCTTTTTATATTTATCACAACGGCGCAAAATGTATCAGCAACCCTTCCATAACGTTATCCGAGAGGAAATTGAGCAATGTAACCTCCCACGTGCCTTCCAGATAACTTTTGTTGATTGATAAGTAGTTCACTGTTTGTATTTATACGCTTTTCGTTCTTCAATAAAAAACCAGTTGATAGTCAGCGCCTGTTTGTGCTAGTAATTCGTCTTGTGTCCCGTTCGTGCTGCGCTGAGAGCGAAAATGAACCCACGTATTCGACATGCTTGAGCGGGCTGTCATACAGGCTTCTCACAGCCCGTGGGCTTCCCTAGTGGTCCTCGTCAAGAAGAAAGATGACTCCATTAGATTTTGCTTCGGTTACAGACGGCTGAACAGGATTACTCGCAAAGACATCAACTCGTTTCCTCGTATTGATAACGCTATGGGCTGCCTACAGGGAGCCGAGTTCTCATCCTAGGACTTACTATCCGGCTACTGGAAGATCCCGATGGCGGACCCTGACCACGCGAAAACATTATTTGTCACCATAGACTTATTATATGAATTCAATGTGATGCCGTTTGGGTTAAGAAGCGCACCTGCGAGATTCCAGCGAATGAGAGACATTATTTTTAGCGGACTCAAGTGGCACTCCTGCCTTTGTTACCTTGATTATATTCTCGTTTTTTCCCTGGACTTTCCTACTCATCTACTCATCTCCGTTGCCTATAACGCGTCCGTACTTGCCTTACTGCTGCTGGCCTTCTACTAAATTTCTAAAAGTGCTGCTTTGCTCCTAGGAAGCTCCATACATTGGGCCATGTAGTCTCAATGGCTGGTGTTCTTCCCAGTTTCGCAAAACATTTCGCCGCTGCCGATTTCTCCAAACTATCCAATCTCAAAGAACCTAAATAAAATCCTATGGAATCTTGAAGAAAAAGAACGCCTCCTCGCTACTAGCGAGCATCTCTTTACGTAGACGCCACCTTGCGATGAGACAGTTCACAACCTACGCCACGTTCTCGTCTCACCCCCGATTCTACAAAATTTTGACCCTACCGCACCGACTGAAATCCACACTGACATCAGCCGAGTGGGTGGGTATGGGCGCAGTGCGCGCCGAGCAGAAACAAAATTCTGATGAATACGTTGTGGCTTACGCGAGTCGCACCGTGACAAAAGCTGAATCTAACTATTCGGCGACAAAAACCATCATCTGGTCGATTGAAAAATTTGACCCTTATGTCTATGATCACCCGTTTTACTTCATGACGGATCATCAGACACTCTGCTGGCTATCTTCCTTGCAGGATCTGTCTGGACGTCATGTTCCTTGGGCCCTCCACCTGCAGGAGTACAAATTTCATGTCGTTTACCGCCGCGGCCGCAAACATTGCGATACTGACACTGTTTCACGTACATCTATTGCGAGTGACCCGTCTCCACCATCCATCACTGCTTACGATTCGTCGTTCCTTGACATCTCAGACATGCCGTCTGAACAGCGAAAATACCCTTGGATGGGCTTTCTTATCTCTTTGCTTTCTACTTCCCACATTTCTGCTTCTCGGGCTCTCCAACGCCAAGCTCGTCACTTCGTCGTTCGGAGTGATCTGCTTTACCGTCGTAAATGCCTCTCTGAGGGGCGCAAATGACTCGTGGTTGTTCCCCGGTGCCTGCGCTCTGACATCTGCGCTGATTTCCTCGCTGACCCGCAGCGTGCTCAAGCCGGTGTGTCGAAAACATATGCCCGCTGTCTGCGGTACTACTGGAGAGAAATTCACGCATTTATGCGACAGTATGTGCGCTCAGTTGCCCAGTTTGCCCAGTTTTGGAAGACACCACCTCGCCTTCCCACCTTTCCCATGCAGCCACTCAACTGACCTGCCCGGCCATTCGACCGCGCTGGGATCAATCTTTACGGTACCCTTCCACTGACTCCTTACGGTAATCCTCATGTCATCGTCGCCATCGACCACCTCACCCGTTATGCGAAAACTGCGCCTTTGTCATCCGCCTCGACGAGTGATGTTTCACATTTCATCCTTCATCAATACATCTCCCCACATGGCGCACTCAACGAACTTCTTAGCGACCACGGGCGCGTCTTTCTTTCGAAAGTCGTCGAGGCAGTACTCAAGGAATGTTAAATTATTTACCCCACCACCCTGCTTTCATTTACTAACCAACTGCTTAGATGAGAGTGCCAGTCGCAATCTCACAGGCATGCTCGCTAAGTATGTGAACCGCCACCATTATAATTAGGCCCAAATGACTCCATTTGTTACATACGTGCACAATACTGCCGTGCAAGCTACCACATCTAGGTTTTCGCTCTTTTTCCTTCCCTACGGTCGAGCCCTATGTTCACCATGGATACCATTCTCCCTTTTCGCACTGAGGCTTCCTCGTCAATGCAACTTTCCCAAACAAACGAGTTCCGCCAGCTTTCGTGTGAATTGACCACAGAATGATTATTGCTGCAAATGACACATTTTTCTATAAAAGCTTTCTTTGATGGAGGGCAGCTTCTGCAAAGAGCTAAAGTCTCCAGGAAAATAGGCACTTTACGGTGCTTCAACTAAAACGGGATTAAAACGCCGCAGCTCCGTTAGGGGCACAGGCCGTGCTTTTGTCACTTGCATGCCCGCCCGATGGCAATTGAGAGGAATTTTTTTTTAATCCAATAGCTGCTTCAGAATATTGCGATTATGACCTCAACGCGTGTTTGAGCGCTCTCTGTAAGTCTAATTACAGCCTTAGATTGTAGAGCTGCGGTCAAAATACTGGAGGGCACACATAAGCTCTGTCTGAAGGCTATGATGCATTACCGTGATATGGAACTGGTCATTATCTACTTTACATTGATTGACATATGGAAGGGCTCATACCGCTCCTGGCGCAGTAGTGCATCGGTTAACTGATGCTCCATTGCCCTGCCATTGCCGGTGCTGCCACTGGTGGTGCTTGTGGGACCCAATAATTAATCAGTAATTTGTGATCCATCATTATTTTTATCCACCACGTGCTACGCGTGTCACTTTCCTGAAAATCCGGGGGCAGGTTATGATGACTTCACAAGATCACGTGACCTAGGTATCTGATCAGTTAGCTAGGTTGTCTCATTAGGAATTTTCGCGCACTTATCCCACGTGGCCGACGACGCCGACGAAGACGCCGGCTTTTCTGCGACACGAGCCTTTTAACGCTATCGCATTAAAAGAAATTAATAACTTTTTGCATAACTGGCTGCACAGCTTTTATAGCCTCCGAAGCAACTGACGGTTGGCATTTTCATCCGCTAATATGGACGGCTGTGCACTAGTGAAGCATAAATATCGGTATCACTATCGATAGTTGAGCCATTATTGAACGATTAATAGTACAATAGGCAGCACAAGGTCACACAAAGTACCGCGCGTTACCATTGCTGCATAAACATGACGACGTTTTCTCACGTGTCCCAAGCACGCAGTAAAAACGTGGTGTGATAGGAATCATTGGGCTGTCCATACTCCTGGCTCTCCAGGCTCTCCATACTCCAGGCTATCAATACTCGCACATATGTACCCTCAGTGGAGTCATTGTATGGAATATTGAGTGTGCTGCGAGAGTGCTAGTTGTGTTTGCAAGAGTGGCCGGCACCGTCCATAGAGCAATGAAATGGTTGAAAACTAACCGTCAGGCTCGCGTGCTTGGCAGCTGTACTCGGTTGTAATTATTGCTTCCGCAATTATAGATATGCCTACGTTAGTGCTTTTTTAGTTTATTCGCCGCTTACAAAACGGTAAAACCTGCCGGCTGATGGGCAGGAAAATTGACACGCTCATTTTTCTCCACCAGAACGCCTGGCTGAGTGATAGTTAATTGCTCAGTTATAGTTCAATGATGTGCAGTTTTGATCGAAAAATGGCAACATGGTTGGGATTGCACAAAGCTGTCTGATGAATATTGATATGGCGATACTTTGTACATCGATAACTGGGACTGATGCTTTAATTCATTCGTGAAAAACCTATTGCGGAGCTGCATGAACTGACGGGTTAACGATGGACAGTTGTTGAAAACTTGTGTGTAATGTCGCTAGCCTTCGATCGCCATACCGTACGAAAACTTTTCAGAAATACAAGAATACAGTCAAAAGTACTGTTTGTAGTATTTTTACACTATCAACACAGAATAGAACGATATTTTGCATTCAGACTGTGCACACTTTGCGTCACGCTTGTTTAGAGACCTTGAACGGTGGACGTGCACCCAACCAGGACGCCCATCGGCAGCTGCTCAGTTCAAGATAAAATCTTTGTCACCATTGCGAGTCTACACATACAATTCTGTCATGATCGTATGCCGCTAGCGGGAGCCTGTGATTATGCAGCGTTTCGAACTTGGGGTCCCTGCTTGGCACCGCGTGTATTTCGCTTCGGCGCACGGCACAGCTGAAGCGGCAATTTCCGCGCGAGCAGTGGACAGCCATCTTGGTGCTGACATAGTAACCGTAGTCTCGCTTCCCGGAGGAAACATTCCGCCGCTTATCAGGCGCGATATCTTTCCCGCAGCCTACGTATACCTGAGTCTATAGCAATATGTCCGTGAAACAAAGAAGAAAAACGTGGGACACTGGTGACTGAAATAAACTTGAAGGCGGCGTCTATTATATATACGTCAACGCCGCGGGCGACTCGGGCTCCGCTCTCCGCTCACTTGCAGCCATTTGAAAAGTCAACTGGCTTCGGACACGCGCGTCCACAAGCATAAAATCTCAATATGTGTGGCCTTCGTTAGACGCCTCCGGCCGGGTCCGCAAAGAATCGTTCCTATGCTCCAGATTGGTTTAGAGCACAATGTGCATCTTCGTGATGCTTCTTTACTGTACGAAAACATACACTCGTCGGTTACAAGAAACAGCTCTTAGATGCCTTAGATAAAATGCCTTAGATAAAAGTCCCTGTTTTTCTCAGCCAGATCAGACGCCAAATATCAGCGTTATAAACAATGCTGCACGCTAAAAAAATTAGATGGCAAAGACTTACATAAAATGAATCGCTGAACGTCTTCCCCGCCAGAACTTACTTCAGTGGTTTCCGCCTTCTAAATTCGGTGACATAAGCCTAACAAACCGTATATTTTCTGATGTCTTGTGCTTCCTGGTAAGTTTTACAAATTCCATGGCATTGATCAAGTGTTTCTTAAATCCGTCGGATTCAAAAAAGACACTTTTCACACGAACACCACAGATGCGTTGAAGTGGGCAGCGGTAAAGAGGTCAATTTTTTGGAAACCGTGATGTTTTTTAGTGAATGAAAATGCACACTGGTTAGTTGCAAGAAATGTTTAGTGGATCTAATCTAAATTCCGCTAAGCTAACGCAATTATTTTTTGAGTGAAATCTTGGCCTGAATTTCAGGAATGTACACAACGCGCCTTCGGCTAACAATAATAGATGGTAAGCACGCACATAAAGCTAATCGCTTGCCATCCCTACAACAATATATTTTTTTTCACTGGTTTCCGCTTTCCAAGGTGGTTCACATACGCACCACTAAGCATGCCATTCCTGATGTCTTGTGCGTTAGTGGTTAGATTTATAAATGCTATGGCATTGTTTAACTGATAGTCAAAAGCGTTGCGTTTTAAAGGACACATTTTAGCACAAATACCACACACAGACTGTTACAATTAAATTAGAAATTTACTTGAAGCGCAGGCATCAATGATTAAAGAAGTCCGGATCAAGAAACGGATTGAAAGGAGGGCATTTCACTGGTTCCATGTTGACACACTTGGCGCCGATACAAGTGCCGAGGTGACAAACCTCCGTTCCGTTCACAGGGTAGTGGTCCATCTGTAAGTAAATAATCAAGTTACCTTTTTGCCTAATAATTTGAGCCATGTACTTTGGGCGGTAGATAAAGCGAAAGAAGACCATGCGCCAGTTGGTGCCACCGCCCGCAATATATATTCGCATCAATGTATAAAGTTTATGCGGAACTGGCAACAAGTGCTCATAGAACCCTGGCACATAAAAAAAACACGCCTGGAAATATGCACTGCTCCCAAGGCTCTTCATCAATGCATATACACGGCCTCCGCCACGTTGCAAAGCCCCCCCCCCCCCCCACGCCAAACAGCGATGACCCATTGTCAGCCGCCAACTCTTGGGACTAACATGGCTCGAATACCACGATCTCATTGTGAGGAATTGTGACTCACACAGCGGCGACACGCAGAGGATGCGGTTAGAAAAAAGCGCGTTTCTTGATTCCACCCAACCGACTCTAAAGAAGGTGCGCAGGTGGTCCCAAACATCGGAAGTCCCACGAGAATTTGGTAGGAGTATCACAGTTGTTTTTTTAATTCCCCTGAAGACCAGGAAGATTTCTGCCGAAATTTTTCGTTCCGATTTAAACAGCAGTGCATCCACATGAACGCCTGAGTAAGCATATTATTAGCCTCATGACAAATTTAGCCTATAAGCTGAGGGCTGCGCTGTCACATTGCTTCATCTTGGTACCTTTTAGCTAGTCAAAAGGAAAACGAGTACCACTCATTGAAAGAAAAGAAAGGTAAGGAGATTCTTTACTCATCTCCTCGCTAGCAGCTGAGGGTAGTGCTCTTGGGGGCATGATCTCGCTTTTCTAAGTCAGCCGATTTCCTAACCATGCATTCGCTGCAGTAATAAGATGCCCTTCTTGGGCACTGTCAGGTGGCATAATTTTTTGTGCTCTTATCTAGCCAACAAGAGTATCAAGCATTACAACTATCCTACTTCTTACATGGCGAGTGCACGTCGGGGTACTCCACAAAGCTACAGGTTACGCAGCTATCATGGAAAGTTTCCGAAAGCTTTCCTGAAATTTCTTCGAAAATAGGTTTCATTTTTTTATTAACGCTTTCATTCGCTAACTTCTGTACAAAAGGAAAATATACGCCTAAACAGCACTACACATCACTCGATGTGTCAGCTTTCTCTGTCTAGCATACAACGCGTTCGCGACGCTGGTTCATTTCTGGCAAAAGTTCAGTGTAGTCCGCAAACCACCCACTGAATGCGGTACTTTAAAGTTCCAGTAATTATAAGCGCGCGGAGTTTCGAGTGGCCTCAAGAGCCGACGCTGGGGAATGGAACCTTAAACATTCGAAGCTCGTACCATCCGAGAGACGAATTTAGGTGCATGAAGTAGGCATGCGTATAAGCCCGCTGATCAGTGAAAAGAACTAAGGTGCCAGAAATAGGTTATCAAGTGAACACTTCGTGTGTATAGCCTACCAATGGAATTGTGATCTCGTTAGACCAGTTGAAGTTATTGTTTTAGAGTGATGAGATGTCATAGGTACGTCGCCCCAAATGCTCTTTATTGGACCTGGTAATCAACTTTCACGCTAACCAAACCGAAAAGAATGTAGCGGCACAGCGCTGAATTTCCCTCACGGGGAGCTGATCTCCTCCATCGAATTTAAGGTGCGATGCGATTAGAAGAAATTCAGCCAGCTTCTGGAAGCGTGCGGAAACAGACAAGACGTTTATTGACAGTTTTCTGAACTGTATACCTCGAAAGTGTGAAGCAGTGATCAACGCAAGAGGCTTGCATGAGAAGTACTGACGATATTAACTTATGTGAAAAGTCACTCTTGAAATTGCTGCCTCGTTTTGTAATAAGCCCATGCAATATTGGACACTTTGACACAGTGCAAAAAGTAGTTTGTCCCCAAAGTTGCTGCGGGAACTTGCAATAATTGATTTATATTCACTGATTGATTTCACTTGATTCAAAGCCCCGAAAGTCCCAAGATACTTGCCACAAGCCCACAAACGCAAAATTTTGTTCTGGGTTTACCCATGCAATTAATACTTTCGGACTAATTTAACGATAAATGACAGGTGCTGCTATCTAAATAATATATGGTCTTCGATAGAGCTCGTGCTCAAGTTTTATTGAGTAAAAAAATAATTCGATAAATGAAATATCTTTTTGTTCAGTCCTCTCTCTATATATACAGGGTGTTCCACCTATGACATTACACAATTTTTAAAGATAGGCTTTTTGAGTTAAAAAAGCGCTTTTGTAGCATAGCATTGTCAGCGATGTAACACGGCGGAATACAGATAGGACGAATAGTCAACATTTTACTTATTACTGTTAAGATCCTTAGTAGCTGAGAGGCGTGTAGTCCACTGTAAGTAATATCCATATCAGTTTTTAGAATTACGAAAACGTGTTTACCCTCGGCGCTGTGGCACAACAAATTTTGGCTGCATCGCGCCAACACACATGTGCTTTCGAGAAGATTGCAGGCAAAGAACCTGTACAGTGCATGTAACTCGTCGAAATAGCTAAAATTTCTTGGGCGACAGCACAGAGGGTAACCACACTTTCGAAATTCTAAAAATTGATATGAATATTACGTAGGGTGGGCTACAAGCTTATCAACAATTAAAGAGCCTATGAATAATAGTTAAAAAGTTGACACTTCAGTATTAGTTAACCAGCCTGATTGCACGTCTTTGCTGTATTCTGAAGTACTACACTTATCAATGATGACAACGCTATGCCAGAAAATTCGTTCTTCTAACTCAAAGATCCTATATTTAAAAATTGTGTAAAATATTCGGTGAAACACTTTGTGTATCATTTCGGTACTAGAGATACTTCACTGATCAATCATATGTGGCCTTGGTCTTCGTGCGAACTGGTTCGTCCCACTGGTATATAGATATTCGGCAATGCTACTCTTTCTAGTGACAGTCTTCTTGGCACTTTTAACTCTTTTATTACAATATTGAACTATACGCGAGGTGTCTATTGTGCGACCTACACGGGCGTCATGCCTGAAAGGAGAGCCAGGGATGCGGTCTTGCGTAGGCGGAAATAGAGAAACCAAACCCGTGACTATGGTGATGCCGTCATCTTGAGCAGCATACTGTAACATCCTCCCTTTTGTGAGTGAACTAGCCAAAAGTTTAATATTTGAGCCTCTTTGGTAAGGCAGAAGACCTCTTCTCCCCGGGTAGGAGTTGAATGGTGTGAACGGTGGTTCATAGGCTGAGGTAAAGAGATTAACAGGGCGGTCACCCTAGACTGGAAGTCTTCAGTTCAGTGCGGTACGGGCTGGTCGTACTTTTTGTGTAGGCGATTATTAATGTAATGTTGTGCCCGGTGGCCAGCTTTCTGCGCTTCTCATTCCATTCTTGTTAAGCGCAGAACACTGCAACTATCTGGATGTTGCAGGAGCTGTCGCAGCGCTGCTCGATCTCTATGTAATCCGTTTCTGAAGTTGGTTTTCAGCTAGTCAGGGCTGTGACCTGTTGTCCTACTGCTAAATGTCGCACGTGGGTCATGTCATCACCGCCCTTCTTTTCATCTGTCGTAGACTTTGGCTGCAACAGTTCTGTCGTTCTTGGGGGTGTAGTCTAAGCACACCTGTCCATGAGCTGCTGGACAGGATTAGCTTTAAATTGCTGTAGCGGAGTGTTCCTAAAGTCAAGAAATGTAATCTTTGAATGACTGTTGTTATTATGTGCCCTCTTTTGGAGAATTTTTAGGCTTACTTCGTACTCTGCCATGCCATTTCCATGGTTTCGGATAAGCTGAGCTAGATGAGGCACGTTAGAATTTGGACTCTGCTGCGCACATACTGAACACCTCGGTTGAGAATTGTTCGCCACTATTAGTGACCAGTACTCTAGAGATGCCATACCTTGCAAAAAGTTCTGTTTCCGCCTAGCATGGGCAATGTCAATAAGCAAGAAGTCCAGCTCCAACAGGGTACCGCTATAGTGCACTATCAATTACGCGTGTCTCCCTAAGAGAAGCACTGCTAAGAAAAACTTGGCTCTGTGTTGCGTTTCATTGTTTGCATCTGCTACTCTGGCGCATGCTTCTTGCACGCATTACATGTTGAAATGGGGTATCTTATCTCAGCGCTCATGCTGGGCGACATGTGCCGTGACGTGCATGTCGCATGCTATCAATATCCATGTCAGACACGTGCAGTGCTTATTTGATGTTGCGATGCAGTGCTCTCAGAATTATAAGTCTTTGCCCATTTAACAATATACAGTATTCCGCAACAAGCGCCCATGACATCCAAAGTACATACAGATTTCTGTTGTTTCGCCGAGCTTCTCATGCGGTCATCCTTTGATGATCAAATCCATCACCTTCTGGAATATGGCATCCTGCATGTTTGCTTGTCGTATATTCTCTGAAGTCTCTTCGAAATTATTAGGGTGGATGATCATTTTTGCTCGCCGCGGTTATGTGTGAGTTGCTCGCCGCGGTTATACGGTAGAAATTCACATGATATTCTGTACAAACGACTACAGTTATTTTTGCTAAAAACAAAGGGCAGCAAAAAACGTGGTCATAATGACTACTTAGTTGATGTTGGGACAGAGGTTGTAATCTACTGTGGTGCGCACCTTCAGTTCAATTGAAAATTCAGTTCAGTGCTGTGAAATCGTCACGAACTAGAATGAAGTAAGAAACATTCTTCTTTCAATTGTGGCAGTCGCATACACATTTGCCTTGTCGAGGTGAATAACAATGTAACCATCCCACATGCGCAGGGTCGGCATCGTCGCCCCGGGCGCCTTTGACGTCACAAGCTTCTCTGGATCCAAACATTCAGCAGCACCACTGTTATCTAGGAGTGTCATTTTGCTGCTCTTTACATTTTACGGTGGGAGCAAAGAGTATTCGCTGCCGTCTCATACCATGCGTAATTCTTCTGTGCCATGTTGGCGCTCAGCGCATGCAACGGTTTTGCTGCTTTGGATACAGTTGCCAAATGTTACCGCTTCTTAGACTTATTGCGCGTTTTATTCAAACAGGGACAGCCTTTCCTCCACGCCAATTATTGCCTTCGTAGTACCTGCACCTCTTTACTGCTTCCTTCACGATCTTGCGCTTTGCCTTCCTTCCAACAGCGAAGGGATGACAGTGGTGATTGCCATTCATCGCGCGAACAGCTTCGGCCGCTGTTGAGTCTTCTCTGAACGATTTCTTTTGAAGCTCTGTCGATTCGTGCTCCAGGCATACTCTCGCTACTTTTCGAATCTTGGTTCCTCGAGGTTCATATGGTCGACACGCTCTTGTTCTTTGTTTATTCTGCGGACGATCTTATCCGGAATCATCTTTCTCCTTTCAGCACAAAGTTTAATCTCGAGATGTCGTCTTAAGATCAGCTAAGTTAGCATCGAACGTTTCGTCTGGGAGTTGTAGTGAAGAGATGGATATGCATAAGGAGCATACACGAGGTTGAGGTTGAGGTGTTTAATGCTACAGGTCGGGTTAGCCTTGCTTTGTCTGCCGGCAATTGCTCCACCGCAGCGTCCCTTCGATATTAACAATGCCGCATCTACCCCGCTAAGCGCACAGTCTCTTATAATAGCACACATTCTCTCCCACAGTCACCAGCTATGCACACAATCAATCCACACAGTTCACATCACAGTCCACTCCAGAAGTCACCATCTATGCACATATTCAGTCACACTAGAACATAGGCCATTGTAGTGCCACACTCCATACACACATTCACTCACAGTATAAAGTAGTCCACTCCGGAAGACACCATCTACGCACACATTCAATCACAGTAGGCCATAGTCTGTTCCTGCTGTCACCATTTAAAAACAAGATCCGTGTTCTGCAGAAATGTTAAAAGAAGGCGTGCAGCCTCCCTTCTGCATGTCTGGTTTCCACTCGGGTAGACAATGTCCTGCACTGTGCTGTGACGGGTTCCTGTCTTCTTGAAGGAAGAGAACATGACATGCCTTTCCGCGTTGTACTTTGGGCAGTACATAATATAATGTTCGATATCCCCGCACACACCACATAAAGAGCAGAGCGGGGACGATGCTATGCCGGCCTTATGCATCCATGCAGGAGTGCGAGCAGAGGCCGTGCGAATTCGATGTAGAAGGGTCGCCTGAGATCTTCTCAGTCCTCTTGGTCACACATGGCTTGTGGGACGCACTCCACAGGGTACTGAAGTGATCGAGCACCGTTTTCCTGCAGAGACTTTTCCCATCTTGAGGTACTTCAATGGCGGGCCTACCCGATTCGTTGAAGGAGCATACACCTCGCTTTGCTTCAGCAGGAAGTGCGCATCAAAAAGCTAAGCTCCAATACGTTGTCGCAGTCAGATTCAGGATGCCGGCTTTCTAACGTTGGCTTTCCAAACTTAAACGTGTTATAGAGGTCCAGGCTGGTTAGTCCTCCAACCGCCAGAAGAGCAACTTTGCCTTACCAAAGATGAGCCAGCGATATTCTTGGCTCTCATATACAGGCTGAAGGCATGTTATATGTTTCGCCATTTTTTGGCAACATAGCTGGCGTTTTCAAATTTCCGTGAATGCAATACCCTCTCCATGTCTTCTCCGTTGGTTGCTTTCTAATTTGGGTTGATGTTGGCTTCGAATTCCGACACCATGCTTCCAATGGAAGTCTTCTTTGCTGTCGTAAGTCTTTTATTGACAACTGACAATCTCGAACTACATGATCTGACTCTCGTGTGATCTGAACGGGTGCCATGCATAAAGGGAGAGCCTTAGACGCTGGCTTGAGTGGGCGTTATCTGAGAGAAATGAAAGCGATGGCTACGATGGTGCCGCGTTCTGTAGAAGCATATCGTAACAGGTACAGCGTGCAATGTGTTTCTGGCAGTAAATCATGTTTTCGTTGCGGGTAGGCTTTCTATTATTCATCGACTGCATAGGATTTTTGCTGCTTTTGTTTGGATTTTTTCCTTCGAGCACTTCAGACGTGATTATATTTTCAGACCTTTAAGCGCTATTGCGCTTCGTTTATTCCAACCGCATCAGATTGTTTCTCATTTTGTTTTCCGAGACGCTTCTAATTCGATAGAGTATGCATTTTTACAAAATAATTTCATGTAATGGTTTGCTCGTCTGATTGCATCTATAGGGCTTTTCTGACTGCTTCTTTTTAGCGGGTAATACACAAAGTGTAGTATGCAGTGCTATTTCTAGCAGCCTGTATTTCAACTGAATTTCAGTACGCTAGCATTAGATAGGTCACTAGCGAAGAAAAATGTCCTGGAGGAGCTCGTAATAACGCTGGTAAGCTCAGAGCAGCGCTGCGCCAGCTGCAGCTGAGTGTATTGAGAGTGTGCAGACGGGGAACGAGAAACGCGGTTGCGTGCACATGCGGGAATTCGCAAAAGGAACTTGCAGTGCAGGAAACGGTAAATAATGAATGAAGCCGGTCCTTCGACCGATTGGAAGCCGAACAACGGTCACGATGAACTGAACAGCCATGCAAAAAAAGACACGCCAGTTTCAGTCAATGAATCCAGCAGATACAGAGAAGAGGCAAGCTGAAGCAGAGAGGCTTATAGCGTGAACACTGGCGAAACGTGATGCGGAAAGCTATGAGCGTGAAAAAAAGAAGCGATTGGTGATGGTGATGAAAAAGTTTGAAAAGGGATAGGAGTTGGACGTAGGTCCACTTTTTCTAGGGGCCTATCGGATCTTGCAACCGCTTGAGTCCTTTCGGTAATCCTCTGCTGAAGTTTCGGATCTGAGCTGGACATCATTCCCCCCATTGCTCAAGCATCGTTTCTCTCATCTTTTCTAATTCGGTATTGTTTAGACATGTCCATACTATGTGGTATAAGTTCGCTCTATTCCACAGTGTGTGAATTGGGGCTCATACTGTTTTGTGTAAATTGTGTGCAGTCTTTTTAGATTTGAGTATATTTTCTTTCTTCTCAGTGTTATATTCAGTTCCCTGTCTATTCCTAATCCGGTGGCACGGATTCCCTTCTGTCTAGCATAAAGTCTTGAAGAATTTCTGAGTTCACGGTCAGGACGTTTGAGCAGTTGTATTCGTCTTTGTGCTGAAATTACCTGGGTAGGAGTGCTGGCATGCGCCTTCGTTCCCTTCTACGCACTGATACGCTGATGTCTATACTGGCTTTACTTCCTTTCCAGCTTCTTTTACTTCCTTTAATTCCTTCAGGATCCTAATGGCTGCCTTCCCTATTCTGCCTCAGGTGTAGTTCCGGCACGCTTGTTTCTAATCCCTGGTTATAATAGTTTTTTTTTTGTGTGGTAAATGACAGCGCAATGAATGCCTCCTCCGCTTCGGTTTGGTTACGTCTACCTCATTGATGCGTTATTTATGAAGTTGCCATCCGAGCCTGTAAATGCTACCGTCATGATTCCTCGAACCGGCCCGGCCGCGTCTGTGTGTAGTGCTATTCTGTGGTCCTTGCATTGCTTTCCTATAACTTGAGCTTTGACCTCTCTTCCTTCTAACTAGCTTGACGGGTTCATGTTTTTTCGTATGGGCTTAACTTGTAAGAGACGAATGACGAAGTAGCTGAAGGAACGTGCAGTAGAGAAGCGAGTACAAATGACTTCACATCCCACCAAAGAATTCGAACAACCACTCTAATCGCTACGAGCAGCCCAGGCGGCTTATCGCAAGAGTAAAGCCGAAGAACGACTGTTGGAACATTTGACTGCAACTACAATTTTAAGGATTGTAAAAAGGCAAGCAGTATCATCGTCATCATTAGCTTGACTATGCCTACGGCAGGGCAAAGGCTTCTTCCGTAGTTCTCCAATTAACCCTGCCTTTTGACAACTGCTGCCATCATTTCCTAGCAAACTCCTTAATCGCATCCACTGACCTATCTTTATGCCGCCCCTTCTACTCTTGCTTTCTCTAGCAATTCATACTATTAGTGTTCAGTACTGTCGGTTATCTTGCCTTCGCATTACATTCCCGACCAAAGCCCATTTCTGTCTCTGTATTTCGAGTAGCATGTCATCAACCCGCCTTTATTCTATGACCCACTGTGCCCTCTTCCTGTATATTAAACAATAAACGAAGATAAAGAGATCTCAACAAGAGCAAACATGCTGCCGCACCTAAGTCGCATTTAGCTTAACCACGTAAAACGGCTCAATTTTTTTTTATCTCGAAAAGGCTTGTGCAAAGAAATCAGGCAAGCGTTTTTGTTGTTGCCAGATTTACCGTTCTATTTATTTTTCACTGCCTTGACTTCATGAACTTGTACGGGTAGAACAATCGTCAATTTGAGCTTCCACCGAGTGTTTCTTGTACAAGCTGCCCTCTAGGAGCTTGCCCATTTTGAAATGCCTTTGAAAAAAGAGGCTCTTATGTCGTCAGGTGATTGAAAGGTATGGGATGTACAGGAAAGAATTAGAAATTGCTTCATTGCTTGTAAAGACGCAGCATTCTCTTGTGACATGTTACAGTGGACATTGAAGAACCGCATTACTTCGACTTCTCTAAGTCTACGCTATTTCACTGTGCGGCATGAGTCGAAGAGCTACAGACACGTTCTTTCAGTTGGTAAACACAGCCAATGCAAAACTCGCATTAGGAACTAGAATCGCGAATCACTTTGTGCGCAAAATATTATTTAAGGGAAATGACTCTTCATCTTCATGAACTGTAGAACATACAGGCCTTGAACTAGATTGCCCCTCCCTCATGGTGGCACGCTCACCCTTGCCTCCTCTGCCTCCTCTATAGTGAATTGTTACCTGGAAGTTGTTTTTTTTACAGCTTGTTGAGGACTTTGTAGGTAGTTCATGTACATGTAGTTTAGTATCACTTTAGAAAATGACTTGTTTAAAAGCTCTGGTTTAGTGGATATCTCTACTGGTTCCCAGTTGACGAGGCATCGGTTTGGTATGCACTGCTGGCACGATTGTCTTTTCTTAAAGCTGTTGCTGGGTTAGCATAAGCAGTTGCATAACCACGTTGCTCTCTTTGGATAAATAGCTGCGCCCTCAGGAATGATTCGCAGCACACTACAGTTTATTGCCACAGATAGTCTAGAGAAGGCATTGTGGTTGCGACAACGCAGTGAGTGACCCAAAGCACCAAAGTTTCGTCCGAAATGACGTAAAATTGCTTACAGTGTACAATGATAAGCAATGATTGTGCAAATTTAAGCACGCAGAGTAGTGTTCAAGGCTACGGAAGTTTCTTCGTAAGTTTAGGCAGAAGAAGCAATCGTTGTGTATTTAAAGAAAAAATGAAAAAAAATCAATGATGATAAACTGCTTACCCCACATCTGTATCCATCAGGGTAAGGTTGCTTTTTCGCGTCGTGACAGACAGTAACCCACTTCCACTGTGTTAATGGGAAAAAGAAGTGTTTGCTTAAAGTTCTTGAAGGCAGCCAGATGTTTAACGTCTCGGTTTGGGTGTCTCAACCATGAAAAGTCACAGATTACAAAAACACCGGAATAAATCACACGGATACTGTCCAGACGTTTTCTGTCGGCGGCTCCTTGAAAAATTTTCTACCTGGCATGACGATATATTAAAGTGTTGAGAGCGCTCAACGAAAAAGTATCATAGTGCAAAAAGAGGATTTAGAACCAGATGGTTCCTGGTAGTTGTACAATAGACCGCTGATGCAGGGTTCTATCATAAAAAATTGTGTTTGGTTGGGAATAATGTTAATAAAGATGGTAGTAAAAAGATACATAATTCAATTTTAATGACAGTGATAGGTCTCTTCTCTTTCAAGGGCATGTCTGTGTGATATGCTATGCATGAAATTCTCTAGAGGCTTTGAGTGTTCAACACATAATCTCTTCTTAAAATTTTTCCCTTGGTGTCTTAAATGCTTTCGTGCATCCTCTCCTTCCTCCTGCTTCTAACCGAGAAATGCCTGTACCCTAAGGAGGGAGCTACACGTGGATGGCGCACTGCAAGCTCCTCGGAACGGTTTTCCTGTTCTTGCGGTTCATTGGTCAAAGACACATCAGGTGACCTCTGTTTGCTGGGCCTCTTATAAAAATGAACGCTTCACAAATCCCCAGTAGTTTGCTGTTCACGCCATGCAAAACGATCTTAGCTTCAGGTATTTCGCCGGTAATTGATATAGCTTTAACAATGCCTCTGTTGGACACAAATGGGTTTCTAACCTATTTGGATCAACAAGATTTCACTACGCAGCTTTCCCGTGGCGTTTCGAGTTGTTCTTCAAGCGACTCAAGCTCCAGTGGTAGCTTTCCTTGCTCTTTAGGATCGCGTTTAGTCGCAACGTAACCAGTGAATTTAATGCAGTATATGCGTAAATTATTTTTTAGGCTTTGCTTGCTAGTAGTTAGCAAGTAGAAACAGAAATTGATTTTTCGTTAAAAAATAAAACAAAAATTGCATGCTGAGA
Source organism: Amblyomma americanum (assembly GCA_030143305.2). NCBI lineage: Eukaryota > Metazoa > Arthropoda > Arachnida > Ixodida > Ixodidae > Amblyomma > Amblyomma americanum. The sequence goes on along the minus strand of JARKHS020026157.1, from coordinate 58,784 downwards.
ATAAGCAGGGCATTTCTTTATTAGCCATTTGTTATTTTGTAAATCCGAAAGTTACATAAAAATTAACTGCAAGCATGTTTCCCTGCGATATTGCAGTTGTATCAATTTCTTTCTAATACGCTGAGTGCACGAGGCGAGGGAGCCGTATAAGTGGGACACGCAACCTGTTATCCAAAATTTATACTTTGTTTGCGCATGACTAACAAAGTTACGTGTTCCGGATTACCCTATATCATGAGCAAAAGCGTCATCATACTTCAGAAAACATTCCTTAAATATAAGAGGGCGATCGTCGAGTCTATTTCTTTAACTCTGCCTCAGTTTCTTTGCGTTATTTTCATCATTTGGACGTTTAAACAATTATATAACTTCTCCACACTTCGTGGAAGAATAATTAGCTTGAACCATTTTCATTAAAGACTGTCTTTTGCCATCGATTAGACTTCACTGCATCTAATGTTTGTGCATTTAGTTTTTTTTTTCCACCTGCACCCTCACTGCTTCCCGCTTACAGCTAGGAGTGCTGTAGATTTCGGACGTCTTTTCTCTATTTCTTTGGTACATTTACGTCTGCCTTTATTAACAATGCAGGAAACGTGCTCGACCTGGTCTGTGCTTTACCATAACACAATAACAAAACGTCGTTAGCGAGTGAGCACAAAATATACATGTCAAACCATATATCGGTCAGAAAATAAAACGGAAATGAATTCCAAAAAAGCTGTGGGGCCCTGCTTTATACTTATATAAATTGCACAATAATACACATTGCAGCAGATTATGAGGTTTTGACCAGCATCGTTGTAGTTATACTGTTCTAAAGCCTTTAGAGAGACTTAAAATAGGGAGAAGACAGAAAAATACCAAACTCACATCGCCGTAATCGTGACTTTCGTGAGATGGACGGGGCCGACCGGCTAAGGTTACGGTAGAAGAAAATCACATCAGTCACAATACTAGACCCTAGTGGCTTTAGCGAGGTAGGACTATCACGTGCGTTCATCAAATTTGTGATAAAAGAGTACAAAGTGCCAGTAAGGAACACGTTTCTCTTCTATTGCATACGATTTCTAAATCACTGGTTTTAAAGGCGCCTTTATGACTATTATCTTTGTGTCTACCTCTGCATTTAAGCAACACAGGTCACAGTCACTCGCAGTTCCTCGCACTACCTGCGATGTCAAACTGCACTGAAAAAGGATGTGCCCCGCCCTGAAGTGTCCAACGCTTCCGTAAATTTTCCCAATTACTAGAAAAATAAGACAGTAAATAAAGCTGAAGTCATCTCCATAGCAAAAAGCATACAGATGCTACCGGACTAAAATTGCAGCCATATGCGTAAAACTGGTTGTCTAGCATACTTGTACTTAGCAAGGATGAAAAATTTGCATTAAACAAAATTCCCTGAAAAAAGTTCCAAGACAGTCTAAATGAGGAATAATAGGAAATAAATTGAACAAACCCGACTCGGCTACCTGGTGCCACTGTTAAGTTAAGGGTCCTTAAATTATTCTGCATCCACATGGGGAGAATAGCGCGAACGTTGTGCCCTTAACTTGAATATTTCTATGATAGCAAAGCAAACCCGTAGACCTTTAGGAGGTGGAACATTATTTTAAATGCACAATAAGCGAATTTGCTCACCGGCATGGCTGAGTGCTCATCAATTTTCTTTCAGCTAAATGATGAAAAAATTACCGCTCTGAGCTACTGCGCAGTGAATAAATACTAAGTTCGTTTTTTTATTACCATTTCAGGTGTCCGTTTCTTTATCGTCATTGAATGTGATGGCGGAGCTTTATAGAATGCTTCACGTTTCATACTTCTTGAGAGAAAAAAAGACGATTTGGTGCCTTGTATTTTAGAAAGATCGAATTAATTGCTATTTTCGCTGACACGCATTCTTCTAAACAGTCTGGCCAATGCAAGCATAAGCCAGAAGAGCAATTTTAGGAGCCAGAAAACATGTTCCTGATGCATTGAAACATAGCAGCATGACAGAGCAAGGTCGCTATGATACGGTGAATTATCTACAGAGGCTTACTCAGTTTTTACTTTTCTCGAATACCCACTCCTATCAAGGAGACTCTTGATGTCTATTGCTAGTAAAACTATACAGAGCTCTTGACGATTAGAGCGCCACACTAAGCATCCCCGCAGAAATAAAAAAGAGTAATATTTCTCGAAGAGGTTATTAGTGTCGCTAAGATACTCCCGAAACACATCCATGTGGCTGATTACCCAGAAATGTGGGCGAAGCTTCCATAATGAAACATCCAATGTCTTGACTTGACACGCTACTAAATGTCTGTGTACAGCTATGATAAGTTGCTGAAGCATAAGAGGAAAAGACAGAACTTACGCATTCCTTCGCAGTGTAGAAAGTACATCGACAGGATGAGAGTGCAGCAGTACCAGAATTTCATACCTTTATTACTTTCAGCGAAGTTTTTGTACAAATACGTTTGGCACTTTCCTGTTGAAGAAAATATTTCTTTCGTCGCAAACTTTGTTTCTAAAAGTGTACAGTTTTCTTTCAAAAGCATCATATTCTTTAAAATATGCAATCCACCTTTAAAAACAAACTCGGTGGTTTCGAATGTATAACGCAAGATTCAGCGTTTGCTTTCGGGGCAGTTCCTGTCGAGATAAATCCAAGAAATAAGTTGATACCGGCATCCACATAAACATACAACACGTTTAATTTGTTTTCCTCACATGCTATTTCTGCTAGTTCTTCAACTAGTACTCCTCTCCAACCCATCACGCCAGAGTGCGGTTCAACAGCTGCTAAGCTTATCATCCTGCGGCGTGTCTTCCGCAGCTGGAGCGTGACACATTCCCCGATCTCTCCGTACACCCCCACCCCCTAGCCTACTCCTCCCTTGATAACCACACTCCTGGCCCTTCCCGTGGCACAATCTTTCCGAATGAGCATTCCTCCGTTTCGGAAGCCCTCCTGTTTCCACAGAAAGCGTGTCATCCAACCCCTAACTGCACATTGCACCACTCTCGCCGTACCCTGCTCCATCCACAGTAGCCACCTTCCAGGTACTTGCCGCAGCAGTCACGCTCCGGCTGCGCATTCCTTCGCTCTCGCCGTGCCTTTGTTCTTGCACTGTAAGCCTCCTCTTCCTCCTTCCACGTTAACCACCCTCTTCTCCAGCTGGCTCTAGTAGAAGATACTATACAGTTGCGCATTCATTAACTGTATCTGCGCTATTATCTTTGTCTCCACGGTAACCGCAATACTCCTTCACCTCCTCCCACAGTCAAAAACCTCTTTTCCGCATTCTTCTGATATCGCTGTACCCTCCTGCAAGTGGTTACCACCCTCTGTTAACACGACTGCTACTAGTTCTACTACTACTACGACTGCTACGGTGGCGACGACGCTGGTAAATACGAGATACGAGCAGATACACTCGAAGAGGATTCATAAGAACAACTACCTCTGGACCTACCTTCTACCCAGTTCCCTCCTGCTGACTCTCTACTGCAATTTTTTCCGGTGAGGCTTTTAGGTGAGCTTTGGTTTGGCCAGGTGCTCTTTTTGCAAATGGTGGGATAGACAGTTTTTCTGTACTAACGGAGCTAATAATTCGCAAACCTAACTTCAGAATTAGGATGCGGTGCGCGTCTGAGATCGGTTCCGTCTTCTTTAATTTAAAACTAAGAAACTCGTACGAGACCTTTCAGTGTAATTTCGAAGTATACATGTTTGCGTATGACAAGATATTCGTTCATTCTACCAGTAAGTGCAAACCTGCATCAATGCCGTAGATAAAATTCTGTACGTGAATGAATATTCCGTTATCTATTTACGGCAGCGTCTCCTCTTTGGATCTCACTAATGCTTGACGGCTCTCAAATTCTAATGGCTCTCTCTAAAAAACCGTGGTGTAGTATAGTCGACGCCATTTCTGACTGGCCAGTGCTCATGAAAAGGAATGTCTGGAAAGTGAGCGTGCTTGCGGTCTCTAGACACAATGGGCCAAGAGAAATTTGGTATGCGCTGTCAGACTTATTTTTTGCAACACTCACGTAACAGCAACACTTGATTTCAGTTGCATTCTATTCCGCGGTTGTGCCAGATACAACGTTCAATCCCGTGTACTTTTGGTGCAGCGCCTCTTTGCGTTGGTTCGTCAAAGCCGTTTCCGAATGTATTCCGCTTTTTGTACGAGAATTGAAAATCAGTTTCCAGCTTCTCACAGTGCGCACCTTCTTACGGGCACACGAGGCTATGCCGGGAGTGACATCTCCGATTTTTCTCTGAGACCCAGCTTTCTTTCTAGATAAACGTTGGCCGAAACACTGGCTACGCCAACATGTGTTTGAGAGTCGCTGTTGTTTAAACTTTAGCCGCGCTAATGTCTGTGCAATGCATTATCGACGTGTAGGCTGCACCTGCACTTTATTTTGACCATGCGCTGCCACCTGGTGCGAACAACTTGAGTATCAATATGTTAAAGGGTCTCATGATAGAATGGCTATTCCATGCAGTTAGTTTGGCCTTTATAAAAGCTTCCTGCAGTATATCGCATGTGAACATACCCTCGAACTGCCTCTCAGTGTGAAGGGAGCTTGAAAGCTTGAGAACAAGTCTTTTGAGCCGATGTTCTTGCTTCCCCTGCATGCAGAATATGTGCGTGTACAGTATATCCCAGTGCACTGCGGCATAACTCCAAATATAGAATCTGATATCTTCGCGAATTCAAAGCTGAATAGACGTGTTGCCTCCTTCGTTCCAAGCGTCCTGCTGACTCGGAGCCGCTTTCAAGGTTTCGAACTACTTTGCAACCGAAACACTAAGCCCATCCTTGATGCAGCGAACAGCACGAATTTGCAGTCCCGATGAAGTGAACATTCAAACAGGTCAAGGAAGTGCCAAGTTTTTAGGAAGCTCTTGCGCTGCTAATTTTCATGTCTAAACCTTTATTTATGGCGTTCTGGGATCGCGCCGTCGGATTTTTTTTTCTATTGCGACTGCACTCAATCCTGAGATCACTTCGTACTCTCCTTCCGGCAGTTTTCATCCGAAAATAATGTATTTGCATGTTATCCTAGCTCAATTACAGCTGGTGTTTACCATTCCGATCCTTGTCTCCTTCGGTGCAATAGTCAAATGAACATACCCTAAGGCACGTGTGTAGATTTTTCAAAGTTATACTTTTTCAACAGATGATTATTGCGTTAACTGTACTCTTTCTCTCCGTAATCTTTCTCTCCGAAGTTTTTTTTATATCTTCGCTTCCTTGGTTTCCTTTGCAGACGGCTCAAAATATTTTCGAATTCAGTACTAATCATCCATGATGATTCGTAAATCCTTATTTATGTAATGTTTCCTTTGAATTAGGGCGAAATTTTCTTCTTCTTGGATCTGCACCAGCCCCAGCCCAACCCAAACAGCGAACATGTGCCTCTACTTCACATTCAACAGCAGCTGTCGCAGTGAAAAATAAACATTCGAGGAAAATAGACAGGATGTCCGGCAGGGAGACACGTTGACTAAAGATGCTAGTCACCCGTGTTTCAAGACATGATTGCACCTCCATTCACGGCATTTAGGTCTTATTGCTGCCAGCTGTGTAGAGGCAGCCAAACCAACCAAAGATTACAAGAAAAAGAAAGAGCGACAGCAGAGAAACGCTCTCTAACTAAGGTAGCGTATCTTGTGTCCCGACTGTAAAGTCAGTAAAGGTTTGTTAGCAAATTTCGGAACCTGTGAATAATTTTCAAAGCGCTCTTAAAAGAAAACTGCTTTCACCTCAGTTATAGAGTAGATCCCCTAGAGCGTCGGTTGCAGTCCGATTCGTTCAACCTTACACTTAAAAGTCTTCCTCGCAGCCTTTGTGACGAAAGTGCTGCGTGTCAGTAACAGATAACGCTAATTGTATTCGCAATTAAACCTATTGTAAAAAAACGATTTAAACCTATTGTAAAGCCTGGCAAGACCGCAGGCTCAAATCTTTGGAGTAGGAAAAAACATCTGTATCGCTGCTGCCCCTTTATTGCGTCAAAATGTGAACAGTTTTAAAAGACCGCGTTAACTTTTCATTTCTCCATCGTAACCCAGCTGAGCGAAATGCCACCCGTACTTGTAACACGTCACCTATTGCTTCACATTACCCTTCTTAACGACAGCAACATTCACAGACAGTCTGTGCCATGCGAGCATTCCTCATCAAGATTGTTGTGGTATGGCTTGAATTCATGGCTTCACTGGATTTTTGGATTTTGCAGTTATCTTCACAGTTAATTAAATTTAGAACATCGAAGCCCCTCTGGTAAATGTGCGATTTTTTTACATTGCTTCGTTTCTACTAAATGCATATGTCTTCCTTAGAGTACAAGCCCAAATTGAAAGTATTAAAAGACGTTAAATGAAGCATGAGCATAATCTTTGCACGCAGATCTTGACAATCTCATTCCTGTTCTTCCAGAAACACTCGCGGTAGTCATCCAGCAAATCTTCTCTTTAAATTGTGCAGAGAAAAATAAACAACGCTTGAAGATCGTTGAATTCCGTTAACTGCTTGAAATGAAGATATAGACTGCAGTTAGCAAGAACATATTTGGCCTCATCTTGCATTAGCATGATGTCGGTAATCGCTCGATGTTTGGCGTGCTCGCAGTGCATATGCAAAACAACAAATCTCATGCTTCGCATAAGTCTGCGTTTTGAAGCTGCAGGAGGTGTTTGGGAAATGGAACATTTGCTCGGCGCGCTTTGATACTGGGTCTAAAACTGAAGATCAGGCTTCATTGGCATTGTATTCTGCGCATTGACTTCACATGCTCTGTTTAGGCGCACAATGTTGCCAGACAATCGTCTCTCCGACAGATATTTCACTCTGCAATTAATGATATAAACAGCCTGTCTGAGGCGCAAGTCTTGTCATTATGAACATTCTGAGGGCTACCAAAGGAAATGCGCAGCTTAATTAATGGCGCAGTGAAATCAGGAAAGCATCTTTATTCTCTTAACAATGATTGTACAAATATTCTGATGCATATCTTATAGGCAATCTTTTATATAGAAATCTATTTGCATAAAATGCTTTCTTGACAACTTTACACAAGCTGTTATGCACTTTCCCAGGCAGTATCTGTTCTGCAAGCACAGAAAAATTGCCAAACCACTATAGTAACAGAAAAATGAGGTTCACAAAGTATCGTTGCCGGTGACGGGCGACCTCGAATGTCACGAAAAATATCGTGCAGCAATACCGCTTAATTCCAGTCTTAAACTGCACTAGGGGGCCGACCGATTACAAAGCTGCTGACGTTTGCTGACTTCCCATAGTCCTACACACCACATAGGCTTCCACCTCGCATCATGATGTATCATATACCGTGCATGCATCTTTATGCATGCATGCATAAATAATTAATCATGAACCCAACTTCAACACAACATAGTGTTGAACAATTTTTGAATAAATGATCTGAATCGCTTTTCTCAGAGCCCTTTCCATTTTGTTAATGTTAAGTATAGTGAATGAATCCTACACAAGTTTTTGCCCCCTAGAGAAAAAATCAGGAGCCAACTAACGCTCCGCTTATGGTTCCCCAGTTGTTGAGTTGCAAGGAACCGCGGCCCTGATGAATTCTGAAAGTCTGGCCAAAGCTTAACAGCACCAAATCCCCATGGGGCTAAGGAGAACTTGAGCAGTTCGCCACTGTTGGTACTTGGCGAAAGGCGTGTTCTCAGTCCAAGGGCAGATAGTTCCCAAAAGGAGGAGGTGGCTGAAAGGGAAGAAAGTTCGCATGTTTTTTTTTTCTACAACATCACGCTTAGCTGTCACATGATAGCCTAGGTAACACGTTTTGTGATCAATGTGTTAAAATGGTTACAGATATGAAAAACTTCGTTGCAGCTATGTGTCATTAAATTATTGTGATCTGAAAAAAAAAAGCATGAGCAACTAGCACTGTTCATGTGGTGAAGCCGTGGTTGGTTTTAGTCTGAATACAGTTAAGGCGATATTTCGGTCTTTGAGATCGAGGACTGATAATTTATTTCAGTTCCCGAAAAATTCTTGCAGAAGTACTGCAATTCACTCTTATTGGTACTCAGTTATTGAACACTAGTCGGTAGAATAGCAAGGCAACGATTGCGAAACTATTGATTGCGTAATCGTTACAAAACTACCGTTCTAGTGAACTACTACCTAAAGGGTGGACGATTGTCTCATCACACTAACGAATAATTTAAAAATCTCTAAATAGTATCGATAGCCAATGTAGCGATAGCTTTGCATTATTTATGTGTACAATACGCGTCAGTCGTTCTTGGAGGCCCTGAACGGTTCGCCCCGAGTACAACCAGCTACGTCCATCAGCGGCTTCTGGTTTCGAGATAATATCCTTGACAGCACGAACCCTTGTGTACGTCCATATACGGCATGCTGGTATGCCACTATTCGGATGGAAGCTCGCGCAGTGGCCGCCGCGGTGGCTGAGTGGTTATGGCGCTCGGCTGCTGGTCCGAAAGACGCGGGTTCGATCACGGGCGCCGCGGTGAAATTTCGATGGCGGCTAAATTCTAGAGGCCCGTGTGCTGTGCAATATCAGTGCACGTTAAAGAATCCTATTGGTGATCGAAATTTCTGGAGCCCTTCACAACGGTGTCTCTCATAGCCTGAGTCGTTTTGCGATGTTAACATCCATAACCCCCCCCCCCCCCCCCGGAAAAAAAAAAACCGCTTACGCAGTGGTTTCTACCTGCAGTGTCTGTCTCGCACCGCAATCATGTCGCCTGAGATGGAAAACAACGGTTGTTTCGATTTCAATTACTTCGGAGCACCTGGCGAATGGAGATAAACTAATGTTTAAAACTTAATTATTCCTACCCATGCACTCAGTGCGGTAAGGCTGCGGCGCGGCCGAATTGTCGAGTGACCGGAATACGAAGCTGCTATTTTCAACGGGGGTAGTTCGAACCCCACTCAGGGATGGAGTTTCTTTCAGCTGGATACCGTTCTTATGACAACAATAAAAAGCTCTATTTGGCTTCCTTCCGGCTGTTATGAGACGAATTCGCGCTGATGTCTGTATTTGCTTGGCAATGGAGCGTATAGCAGTTTCCAGCCCCTGATGTCACTCCTTCGCAAGGCGAGAGACAGCCATCTTGCGGCCGACCAGGCCCCCATCGTCCATCCCTCCTGCATGACGAATTCTGCCGTTTGTCAGACAAGTATCAGTACTGAAAAATCTGCGCGCAACTTATCTTACTCTGGCGTCTATTACAATTACGCAAACTTCGCCTTTGACTAAGGTTGCGCTCTTTGCTAAAGAGAAATTGCTTGCAGTATACAGAAAACCAGATGGCAGCAGCGGGGCCAAAGTACTGCTAGTTTCTTCACCCCCACTAGTGGCAGTGCCTCGAAGACTTGTGCGCGCAGCACCCGTAAAAAAGTAGACAAGCCCCGGAGGAATTGCTTCTAACCTGTTCAGCGGGATTTCCAAGCATATCTAGCAGTCCAAAGCTTGGGAAGATTGAGGACGTGATGCCATTCCTTTCCGAGAGGCTATGGTCGCTGAGGATGCATAACGAGGCATGTAGCACACCTCACAAGCAAACCACATGGGCCCTAAACTTTTAAGGCGAAAGCCTTTCTTGGCTCAAGAGTGGGCGCAAGACATGTAAACAGGAAATGTGTACAAGTGTCCGCTCCACCCGTCAACCACACAAAATGAAAAAAAAAATATTTATAATAAAAGCAAACAAAAATAGTAAATGAAAATGTAAAAAACGAAAGATAAAAACGGAACAAAACATTCAAAAATGAAAGAAATTATTAAAAACAAAATAAATATAAAATACCAAAAAGTTTAAAATAATGGAAAAAATACAGGGAGAAACAGAGGACTGGGAAAGGTTTTCGCACTTCCGCTCATAAGCAGACTGAAGTGCAAATGAATTTCTTACGGTTTGTGTACTTACTCATTTCAACAGAAAAAAGGCAGACGCAGACCAAAGGTTTTTCTCACAACAGACGTTTCGGCTTCTATATCGAAGCCTTGTTCACTAAATTTTTATTGTAGGACCGCGACGCTTAAATAGGTTTCAATAATCGTCTCAGGCATCTTGCATAGGTTGGCGGGAGATTGCCGATGTTACGATTAAGTCTTTTTTCGGTGGTCTGAATCACCAAGGACTCGGGATACTATCGTGAAAGCCAGTTCTTTTCTTTGGCGATGATAGAAGCCATTTCCCAGCAGATATCATGGCCTGCCGATACGGCGTGCTCCGCAAGTGCGTTGGAAGTGACTTTCTTGTTCTTCACATCCGACATGTGTTCTTTCAGACGCCCTTCAAAATTCCCGCTCTCGCCGATGTAAACATAGTGGCACTAGGCGTAGGGGATTCTGTACACAACACCCGGAAATTTTTCTTTCTTTAGTTTGTCCTTGACATTCACGAGCTCGTGCCGTAACTTGCGAGCTGGAACGTGGGAAACGTGCACGTCGTTTGTGCGCAGGACACGTCCCAGTGCTTCACTTATGCCCGGTACATAAGGTATGGCGGCACGTGCCTTTTGCAATGTCTGCCGACCGGTTCCGATGACCTCCCCGAGCGACGTTCAATGGGAATAAATATTCCGTTGGTGTCTGCCTTTTTTTCTATTGAAATGAGTTACTTACTACCCGACCAGACGAGATTTCGTCAGACCTTAGATTTCATTGGTGTACTTACGTGTGGACGGACGCACGTTCTTCTCTGAGAAGCATGCAATCTCAAACCGTGCATCTACCGTTCGGCATCCTCGGACGGCTCCGTAGGGAGCCGCCTGCGCACTCCCCTTAGGAGCCACGCATGGTGTGCAGCTCCACAATGGTTCGTTAGTTCTAGAAAATGCACATTCATCGCGTTAAAAAAGCTGCTGTTGAAAGTGATATAAAATGAGGTGCACTAAATCGCCTTCTTCCCTGAGCCGCTTGATGTTCGGAGTTCTATTATCTTTGCACAAAGCTCTATGCTAAAGAAATAAAATTTATGATGGCCTAGCTCTGTTGGGCCAGGATATACATAGCGAATGCGCGGCGACATCTGGTTCGGAAGAGTTAATATATGGAAGGCGCGCATTCAGTAAGTACATGCTCCTTTATTCACGGTTAAACCTTGAGCCGTCGCGGTGGAGTGGTAGCGTCTCCGTCTTAAACACCGTACACCCTGGTGCGATTTTTTTTTATTCAGTGAGTGTGCAGGGGTTGGCCACGTGGTCGGTCAAGTAATGAGGAGCAGCTGCCGGCGGCGCGGCGGCGTGGCTGGTCACCTGGTTGGTCACGGGGTTGGTCACGTGGTGCGGTTTCCATAGAATGCGCAGACCAGCGAGGCGATAGCAGCGCCGGCTCTGCGCGTCAGCTGTGCGCCGTGTGACGTCACTGCTCCTCGCGCATGCGCAGCACGGCTCTCCGGGAACCCCGCGAAACTTCTCAACCTCGGCCAGTGTAGCTTACGCTAACAAGGCAAATGCACGCACAGATTACACTAATCGCTGAGCGTTCTCTCCACCGAAATTTACTTAAGTGCTTCCGCCTTTGGAATTATTTCATGTGAGCATAGCTATAACCGTAAATTTTTTGATTTCCCGTGCATTCCTGGTCGATCTGCATCAACATTTCGCGTTAGAGAAGAAAATTGAAGCGTTGCATTTAAAGACTTTTATTACGAGCAACACTGCAGGTGCAGTGTTATAGTTTATTTCCAGAATTACCTGAAGGGTGCCAATTCCTTCTTGTCAACACACTGGTTGTTTTTGTTACAGGTGCAGAGAAAGCATATCCCCATTCCTTCCATCATTACGCGCTCCATCTGCAATGAACCGTTATGTTAGATGCTGTACTAACGATGCAACACGTGCACTCTAAGCCGTAGATATAGCAAGAAAAAAAGGCAATGCACTGGTCGGCGGAAAAGCCGCAGTTTAGCTCAAAGCAAATGATTGAAGCTCACGCAAAGATTAGACTTGGAAAGTTGCAATATTTTTTTTACGAAATGGGAGGGCTTCGAAATAGTAATAGCATGAAGACTCCCAAGGCAACAATAGAGGCATGCGCGAAGGGTACCTTTTAACGCAACAGGGTTAAGGAGCTGGTGTCGCAGAAAATTTCACGTTGCCGTGAGCACCGTTAACTGCGAGCGAAAAATCTACGAAAAATTTACAGCGAAGTAGCCTAGGAGCAGATGGGCCCCCTAGGTGACATTCCCGTCCGCGTCATCACAACCTTCGCAGCGGGTTCTGAACATACTGCCCACCGTGGAAGGCGGTAGTTAAATTAATGATTGCTTGCTCGGGAAGTGCAACCTGCGTGCATAAGGCCCACAGGTGGCAGAACCTGCCAACCCAGGGCAGTGGAGCATCGCTTAAACGCTGAACCACTGCGCCAGGAGTGGTGCGAGAACTCTCAGGTGTTTAAGAACGTCAATTAGAGAATGGCCAATTGTGCGTATGTGGAAATTAACCCATTACACTATCGCGGCATACCCTTTAGGCGGAGCCTATATGTCACCTCCAATTTTTTACTTTACTATCGGCGCGAACATGTTTGCTTTAAAATGCACCTCCAGATCCATGCCAGTTCAGCTCAAAATCCGAACGCCAGGTTTGGAAAGGCCTATGAGTGCCCTCGCGTTAAACATCGCACGCTGAGAGCGAAACTTGAGGCTTTAGAGCCTAATAGATAAGGGTGACGCTTTGCACCAACGAGAAAAGCGCCGCTGCTAAAATGTGTTATTATAATCATTCAGCATGTCATGCTGCTCTCAAATCAACGTATATCTTTCGGAGAGTAATGTACGCGTGCACTGTCGACCACGCTCAGGCTCTGGCGAACGTGGAATGCGAACGTTCATGGCAAGGCAGTCGATATTGGTTGTGACCGCAACATATAGTACTGTAGCATCATACTGAACCCGGTTTGGAAGCTATCTGCAAGGAAGTTTAAGCCATAATTCCTATGGAGCGCCGGGAATTTCAACCTTTTTGCACGACATTTTGGGTTCGCCAGGGATAGCAGTTTGAGTCTCGTTTATTAAATCTGTTTATCAATCATCTCCAATAAGAAATAGCTCATCCGCTGATGTCGCCACCTAGAAATGTATCAAAATATCCGTTCTTGACGCAACTGCACCTTGATCGAAGAGCATGAGGGCTATGTATGCAGACCGCAGTGGTGGCGTAGTCGTTTTAGCATCCGCCTCGCATGCGGGAGGTGCGGGGTTCGATACCCAGTGCCGCCAGGTACCCACCGGGGATACAATCTTTACAAGCTCTCCCCTTACTGGTGCTCGGCTTCTCTGGGATGAGATGTTTGGGAAATGGGTCGTTGACTACACCTTGACTAGAAGAAATAACTTTGTGCCATGGCGCTCCTTGGCCAGATGCCCGTGCGCCATAAATTCATGATCATCATCAGCTATGTATGCAAACATAATGATGTTTTTCGCGCGCAAGAACACACATTGAATATCTCTACACTGTGATTAAGAAAATCATTTGTAAGGTATATTTTGTTCGTGATTTCTGCGTGCAGCTGGATGCAGAGTTGCATTTTTCGTTGCAGCTTGGGTGCGAAGAGATAGTGTTTACGCGTTCTGCGCATGGTGACATGCACTTAGAGAGCCCAACCTAGTACGGCATGTTTAAATACCCTCGAACAAGGGCATTATGCTTCTGAATGTACCTGTTTAGTTTCATATAACGTGCTAAACGTGCCAAAGCGTTTGTAGGGCGAATGCTCTGTTCCTCGCGTAAAAAGCGCGAGGTCATATCGCTCTGGGATTTGAACTCTAAACGGGGTGCGCCGCAGGTGTGGCGTCCACGTGACGCGTCTAGTGACACGCCGCCGCCGCAGCTGGCCTTGCCACCGCCTCTCGCTCGAGTTTCTTAGTCTGCGCCTAACCACGTGACAAACCTGCGCCTCGCCGCTGCTGGGGCATGCTTGCGGTGCGCATGCCACCTGTCTTCCTTTGCCAAGCAATATAAGCGTGTATTATCTAAGTCGTGGCGGATACTGATGGAAGATGAGCTGCGCGCCTTACCGAGTTCCTCTACGCTATATCGCAGACGCCTGCAGATGATAAGCATGCTTGACTGAGCTTTCGCCACGGATAATAAGGTTCAGCGGAGTTGAATCTCAGCCATTTTTTCGGGAATGCAAGGCTGTCCGGAAATTCTTAGCAGCTCGCCGATACTATTATAATGCTCCGTGTATAGAATTTCGCGCAAACATACGAGGAACAAAACAAAGAAAAATAATACACGACCACTGTTTCGTCCTTAATCTTCCGAATTCTAGCAAGAGAACGCACTCCAACTCTTACCTTCAAAATTCTCTACAAATTGCCGTACTACCATAAGAGCCAGCCATGGGGCAAAACAATTTGAAGACGACCGTGCAATAAGAGGACCCTGTTGCTTGTAGAAATGAACTAGCGGAGACCTTAATTTTGTATATATGAGATTGATGGTTAAGCTCTACGCGCCTGGGGAGAGTATTCGATAAACTCGTGTGTTCGGCGCCTCTCCGCGCAACCTGAGGCTGATTGCTCAAATGATCAGTATTTACACTACATTGATGCCATATGTGCTTGGTATATTTTAACGTTACCTCACAGCTTTCAAGCGGAGCTTGTCCAGCTCGTTGGTCCTCAACATTTGTAGACTGTTTCTGAGTTAGTTCTCATCCTGTCTTTACCGGATTCTCAATTCCTCGCTTGTGCATTCATCACCCCTTGCATCAGCGCGCTAGGCCTTTCCATGTTGGTTCAAACTTGAAAATAAATTAACAATGACCCGTAATTTCTGCAGATCGTTTTGTATGGTGTGTGTGGAATGCAGTGCGTAAATGAAGCAACGGTGGTCGAAACTATGAGGCATGTAGCGCTGCAGACGGTGTAGCAGGGGAGCCTAGCAAAAAACTTCTTGCGAGTTACTTCAAAGAACCCGTGAAGTAGAAGGAGGCTTCTCTTTTCAGGATACTCCCGCGCTTTCGTTCCTTTGCCTGCATTTGTTTGCATGAAAATAATTTCGCTGTGTAATATCGTTCATGGCTGAGCCACATACCCAAATGCACCCAAACTGCAGCGGTGACTACCTGCCCTCAGTCGACGCATTCTGTTGCCAATTCCAGCTCCTCGCTACCAATTGTGAAATGCTGTTGCCTTGCGAGACTGTTGAACATTGCTTTGGTGTTCTGCATGGTAATTTTCAGACCTACCGTTCTGCTCTGCCTGTCTAACTGACTGATCAAGAGCTGAACCCTTTTCGCTCGCCCCCGTGTCTTTCCCATATGTGAGGACCGGTAAGACACAGCTGCATCGTCCACACATCACCCATTAACTATATAACTCACACCAAGTAGTACCCAGTGGTTCATACGCAAACATTAAGGGAGTTAAACTGTTGCCTATCTCAAGCCTCGAACCTCTCTCACACATTTGATATGCGCAGTGGCTAGTGAACTCGCAGAAAAACTAATATTTGCGTCGTAGACAAATACTTCGCCATTTCCTTTCTACCAAAAAGCAATTATTATTATTATCGTAATTTCCATCCCAGTTCATTTCAATACGAGATTTACGCCGTGTGCTAGCAAATTGGATATGGCAGAGACCTGCTATTTGTTGCGCCAGCAATGCCCCGGTCAGTAGATTGCTATAAACCCGGCGTGACAAAAGAAGAATTCCCAAAATCTGCCTTACTGTGCCCAATGCTGGGCTAGGGATTATTTCATCTGCAGCCGCCAAATCCCCGAAAACTTCCTTATTTGATACACCCACCTATCTTTCTGCCTCCTCTAGTACGCTTCCCTCTGCTGGAATTCAGCTCATTACCCTTAGCTGTCATCGGTCATCTCTGCCCATGCCGGATTCTTCCAGCTTATTTCGGCTCGGTTGTCACCAACTCGCGTTTTTTCCCAGTCCACTCTTCTCTCTTCCAACATAGAGCGAAGGCTCTTACTTAAGCAAGAGCACCATCGCTATGCGTGCGGAGGAGAAGAGTGCTGCTTCAAGAAAGGCTTTGTAGCATCGGAGCGAGCGGCGTTGAGAAAAAGGTGATATGTATACGCGACACGACGCTTTTCGCAGCGTGCATGGTGGTGGGTTTCATGGTGCGTACGAAGGATATACGCAATTTAATTTCGTTGCTGTTCGTGTATGTATTTATACTCTCCGGTAACGAAGCTTGGCAGTGAATTTGCAAGTGACCGGTTGTCGCGGCACCGTGCGCTCGACGGCTAGGGTTGCAGTAAAACCATGCTCGGCGTAATGACAGCATGCACTCATGGCGGTAGAGGGGGGCGGAGATGAAGACCACGCCGGAATCAAGTGAAGGTTTCCGGGATCATGCTTGCGTCGGCTGCGAAGCCCTGTGCTTCGATACACACATAGCTTACGAGCGTTATAAGCGCGTCGTCTGTTTTAGGGCAATAAAGACGAAGTAGCATATGTTCGATAAATCCCGCCTGTATTTCACAGACCTCTCCCATGCTGTACCATATACCATAAACCACGCGTTCTTTTAGAAGATCCCAAATTAAATAAAAAGTAACTCACTTTAGATAAATTTTAGCCCCGGGGCTATACAGGGAGCGACGACAAGCATCAGGTAAGAGGCTGAATGCTCTGTAAAATCGCTAATGAATCGCTTTTTTGGGGACATGTTGTTGTAGAACAGGAACGCTTCCTGAAAAAAAATTTCATCAGTATAGTTTCTGGGTGTGTTGGGTGTAGTATTTGGGTGTATCAATATAGCTTTTGGGGTCTCGTGACCTTGCGGCGTCATAATAACGGGCCCACCGGATAGTGATTAAACTCCCACCGCTGCACGTGGCGATCGCTCGGGAAGAGCAACCTGGGTCGCACAATGCCCACCACTGGGAGTACCTGCCATTGCAGAGCAGTGCCTCATCGCTAAACCGCTGCACCACTGCGTCATAAGGGGCATGAAGACTCCGAGGGATCAATGAAAGTATAGTAGAGCATGAATTTTCGCATATATGGGACTAACCGAGTATGATATAGTGTAATACCCTTAAGGCGGAGCTTAAGTGTCCCTTTCAATTCTTAATTTTATTTTATGTTTCATGCACTTAAGCAGCCTGAGGCAAAACAAATACAAAATCTGTGGATAACTGAGCTGTCACCCGGGTGTAACGGACTAGATGGAGCTTAAAGTAACAATCTAGTGGCTCACGTCTAACTGGTGACAGCGCATGTAACGTTCAGTACCTGAAATATTTCAGTACTGAAATGTGTTCTGCTAATCGCTTGCTACAGTAAACACTGCCTATATTCTAACAGGCTACTTAACGCAGGTTTTTAGAAGCGAACGTTGCTGTCATAGCTGATTGCCAGCAGTTTTCTGGCATTGAATATCCTCAAGAAGAAATTAAAAAATAGAACCCGCAGTTCTGAATACAAAAGAAGAATTGATTGCTTGCCACCCTACAGCTAAACAACGTGTGCAGATTTGACGGAAACATTTTCTTGAGGTGCTTTTTTTTTGGGGGGGGGGGGGGGGGGAATTACAATTTCTAGAGTCACATGCAAACTGGGAACCAGCAAAAGCACTCAGAATTTTAAAGATATCTCGAGACACTGTCCCTCCGCAGCTACACACATCATGCATCGCTCGCGCACAGAATGAAGTAGCCGCCTTAACACTGCAGGCTGAGCTGCAGCACTTGCTATGAAGGTCCATGCCTTAAGATCTTCTCCACTGGCAGGCTCATCAAAGAAAATGTTTTTCATGTAGCCCCACTTGGTGCCAATGGGACGGGGTTGTTACATCCTATTCAATACAGTGAAATCCTTTCATCCAGTTACTTCAAAGGTCCAGAAATATTCAAATGGCGCTCTAACATGCTGGTAAAACATTTCCTTACCGCAATAAGAGGCAGGTCTTCAATGAAATGTTCTGCTACTCCTTCCAGAATTTATTCGCAGTACTTTCTCCCGTTCTCTTCACAACATTAGGGGCGACGATTGGGTCTTTGAATATGCCGCACCAAACGATGACCTCCAACCTTTTTTATTTATATATTTATTTTGTAAATAAGAAGATGACAAAGACAAAGCCGATGACTCATGACAAAGAAGAAGATGGCCCTGCGCGTCAGCCGTATTGCTATCGCCACGAGTGTCTGTGCCCGACCTGGTTGCCCTCGGACTGTTTTCGCCGCTGCTTCCGTCCTCCCAGCTCTTTTCAATAAACCTCCGCCTTACATTCGGCGGAGGTGCCGGATACAAGCACTGGAATTGCGCAACCATACTCTCCTGCCACCTGCGATGCCTAACGACGTTCAACATCAAGCCGTGCAAGTGGGCCCAGCTGTTACCCGCGCCGGCTCCCTTCGCCAACGGGACCCGGCCATCTTCAGTAGGAGCGATGAGCAGGATGTCGAAGATTGGCTCACGTCTTACGAGTGGGTGAGCCTTTAGAACAAATTGGACGATGCGACAAAACTAAATAACGCAATTTTTTATCTCACCGGCGTGGCTAACCTGTGGTACCGGAACCACGAGGTGGACATCCGAACTTGGTCTGCTTTCAAGACAACCTTCTCCGAAGTGTTTGGTCATCCTGCTGTCCGGAAACTCCGCGCCGAACAACGCTTGCGCGAACGGTCTCAGCAGGTCGGCGAAAGCTTCACCAGTTACATAGAAGATCTCCTTGACCTCTGCAAGCGTGTCAACCCCAACATGTCCGAAGCTGACAAGATTAAACACATTTTGAAGGGTGTTGACGACGACGCCTTTCAGATGCTGTTAGCGAGCGACATGCGCACCGTTGCTGAAGTCGTCACCCTCTGCTAAAGCTTCGAGGAGCTGCGGAAGCAGAGGCTCCTGACTCGACAGCATCCACGACAGGTTTAGTCACTTGCTGGACTGACGCCAGCACCTGACACCTCATCGCTGCTGCAACAAATCAAAGCCTTTGTTCGGGACGAAGTGGCGCGTCAGCTCTCTCTTCTTCCGAGCCCTACAGAGCGAGCTCCATATTTGGCTCCGGCTCTTCGACAGGCAATCCAAGAGCAGGTTGCTGAGGCTCTTCCACCCGCCCATCCGCCACCACCCGTCGCCGCTCCACTGACATACGCCGACGTCGTCATCCAGACGGCGCTCCCTATAGCCGCTCCACTGACATACGCGGACGTCGTCACCAGACCTCGACCGCCTACGTATTCTTTGCCTCCAATACATGCGCGAGCGGTGGCTCCTTCTCTTCGACCGGCTCCGCTAGTCAGCAGTCCCTGGCGCACCAACGACAACCGGCCTATCTGCTACAATTGCGGCTTGCCTGGTCATGTGGACGGGCTTTGCCTTCGTCGTCTCCCAGTCTACGCGCCACCTCCTCCATCTCCCGCCTACTGGGTTTCCACGAGTCAGTACTCCGGGCCTGCCAAGCCGCCGTCCAGTCGTGCTTTTTCTCCTGACCGTTCGGCCCTTTCTAGACACCGTTCATTTCACCGAGGCGCGGCTGCGTTTCTCCTACGTGACGTCACCCCAATACCACTCAGGAGGAATGCTAGGTGCCGCAATTCCTGAGGCGAGAAACGTTCCCGTCGAACTTTCCAAGGCCTCGCATATCCGCTGGTAATCTGATCGAAATTTCTGTCTAGGGCATTTCTGTCTTGGCCCTTGTGGACACCGGTGCTGCAATTTCTGTTATGGAAGAAAACTTTTGCCGCCCGTTGAAGAAGGTAAAGATTCCGATTGCTGGACTATCGCTGCATACGGCCAGCGCTGAGTACATCAAACCGTCTGCATAGTATACCGCTCGAGTTGTGGTTCAGGACACCCTTTACACGATAGAATTCGTCGTGCTGCCTTCCTGTTGCCACCCTGTCATTCTGGCCTGGGATTTTGTTTGCCGCCATGAAGCTATCATCGATTGCGCTCGAGCGGAAGTCGGGTTTTCGTTCTTGTTCACCTGTCTTGCGACTCTCTCGTTGACGACATTGGTCTCTTTACTCCAGACCATACTTTGCTGGACCGCAACTGTCTCCCTCTGCCATATGCCTTACTGACTGTGTAAGCTGGCCTCTCGATACTTTTGGTCTTTAACTTGGTCTCTAAACTGTTTTCCTGCCCTATTGCTCTGCGCCTTGGTGAATGCCTTGGCAGTGTGCAGCCCATTGCATCTATGCTCGTCCACGAGGAGATCGACGATACACCGTACCTCGCTATCACCGCGCCCAGCCCACCTGCCTCTACGCCAGACCTCTGTTGTACCGAGTTGTTCTTGCGCTCCATCGACGCCTATCTTCCTCCGCCGCAAAGAACACAGCTTCTCGCCCTCCTTAATCAATTCGTCTCTTCCTTCGACGCTCACCAAACTGCCTTTGGCCACACTTCCACCGTCACCTATCGCATCGACACTGGTGCCCACGCACCGCTGCGGCAGCGCCCCTATCGTGTGTCTGCAACCGTGCGCCATGCTACTGCAGAGCAAGTCTACCAAATGCTTCAAAACGGCGTCCTTCAGCCCTCAAGCAGCCCTTGGGCATCGCCTGTTGTCCTTGTGAAAAACAAAGATGGCCCCATACGCTTCTATGTCGATTACCGCCGCCTTATTAAGATAACGAGGAAGGATATCTATCCCCTCCCACGCATAGATGGCGCTCTGGACTGTTTGCGAAAAGCGGAGTTGTTTTCATCCCTCGATTTAAGCTCTGGGTACTGGCAGGTCCCCTTGGAAGCGACTGATCGCCATAAAACGTCTTCTGTGACCCCCGACGGATGTGGTGCCGTTCGGCCTTTATAACGCCCCTGCAACCTTCGAAAGGATGATGGACATCATTTTGCGTGGACTCAAGTGGATGTGCGTATGCTACCTCGACGACATTCTCGTCTTTTCCCCTGACTTTTAAACCTATCTATCCCGGCTGAAGTACGTTTTGACCTACCTCTCTTACGCCGGCCTGCAGCTCAACTTGAAGAAATGGCGTTTTGCTGCGCGTCAAGTGACAATTTTAGGCCACGTTGTCTGCAAGGAAGGCGCTTGTCCCGACCCAGCCAAACTTCGCGCTGTCGCTGCCTTTCCCAAACCTACTTCCATCAAAGAATTGCGCACCTTCCTAAGTATGTGCTCTTACTTTCGCCGGTTTATTTGCAACTTTGCTTCGATTCCTGCGCCTTAATAAAACTTACCGGCAGTTCCGATTTATCGCTGTGGTCTCCGGCGTGCGACGATGCGTATAAAACCTTGCGCCGCCTCCTCACTGCGCCGCCCATACTGCATCATTTCGCTCGACCGCTCCTACCGTAGTTCACACGGACGCCAGTGGTGTTGGCCTCGGCGCCGCACTGGCCCAACGCATCTGTTGTGTCGATGTATACGTTGTTGGCTATGCAAGCCGCACACTTACGAAGGCTGAATCTAATTACTCCGTCGGTGAAAAAGGGTGTTTGGCCATCGTATGGGCCCTTGCCAAATTCCGCCCTTACCTCTATGGCCGCTCTTTTGGCGTTGTGATGGACCATCATGCGCTTTATTGGCTTTGATCCTTGAAAGACCCATCCGGCCGCCTTGGCAGGTGGGCTCTTAGTCCTCAGGAATATGACATCCGCGTGGTCTATCGCTCCGGCCGCCAGCATCAAGACGCTGATGCCCTGTCCCGGTGCTCACTTCCAGCCGAGATCACCCCAGCCTTTCCACCTATGACGCCCCCCCCCCCCTCGTCGCTTCACATTAGCGACAATGTACGTACCGACCCCTGGATCTCTTCTCTTCTCAAATTTCTCTCCAGCGCCTCGGCTGCTTCCCCATCCCGTGTTCTGCGCCCCAGTGCTCCCCACTTCGTGATCCGCGATAATCTACTCTATCGCCGGAACTACAGCTCCGACGACCGCAAGTGGTTACTCGTTATTGTGCACGCACATATGCGCCTATTTCCACGCTGGCTCACAATGCGGTCACGCGGGAGTTTTCAAGACAAACACGCGCATGCGGTTGCGCTCTTACTGGGGCGGCATGTACACCTTCGTACTTAAATACGTACGCTCGTGTCTAGCCTGTCAACGTCGCAAAGCATCTCCTCATTGTTCAGCTTGAGAGTTGCAGCCGCTGCCTTGCCCACCACGCTCTTTCGACCGTATCGGCATTGACTTCTACGACCTGCTTCCGCACACTGTGGCCGACAAACGTTGGGCTATCATTGCGGTTGATCAACTGACGAGGTATGCCGAAACCGCCGCTTTTCCTTCTGCCATAGCGACAGACAATGCCTCCTTCCTTTTGCAACGCTTCGTCGTTCGTCTCGGTGCACCTCGTGAACAGCTTAGCGACCGCGGACGCGCATTTTTGTCCGATGTCTTCAAATCCCTGCTCCGCCAGTGCAACATAATACATCGAACCACAGCCGCCTATCATCCGCAGGCCAACCGCCTCACCGAGCGATTTATCAGCACCCTGGGGGACATGCTCTCTATGTATGTCACATACAACCACTCGAATTGGGATCTCGTCCTTCCTTATGTGACTTTTGTCTACAACACTGCTCAGCAGTACACCCAACCGGCTTTTCTCCGTTCTTCTTTACGGCCGTTATCCATCTGTTACAATACACACCATTCTGCCTTACCAACCTGATGCCTCCGAATATACCCCTGTTTCCAAAGCCACGAAGCACGCAGAAGATTGCCGCCATATCGCCCGGTCGCTCACGACTGACACGCAGTATCCCCTGAAAATCCGCCACGACAGTGCTCACACCACATCGCACTTCTCTCCTGGCACCTTTGTGTGGCTCTGGATACAGTCAAGTACTACTGGACTGTCCTCGAAATTCCTCGCCTAAGTATCACGGCACCTACCGCGCCCTAAAGCGCTTTGATGTACTCACGAAATCGTCGGGGGATTCTCGAACGCGGTGCGTCCACAGTGGGGCGTCGATAGGGAGCGCTGCGCGTGCTATCCCAGCGTTATTGCTCGTGTGCGCGTGCGAAGGGTGTTTGCGAGGCGAAGGCGACGAAGAACGTGGCGAGCACGAGGAGCGGAGAGCTGACGTGTCAGAAAACCGAGGTGTGAAGGGAGATAGCGCAGCGGAGATCGTGTCATTAAAATGTGGAGGTGGCAGCCGTCGGACGTTGAGTCCGTGCTGCCGTGCACCTCCTTTGGATCACCGACCCAAGCCTCCTGCGTTCCTTGCAAGTGTGGAGGTGGCAGCCGATAGACTGAGGGTCAGTGCTGCCGAAAGGCACTCTTGGGTAGCCTGCTTTAAGCCTCCGGCGTTTCGGGACGCCGTCGACGGGTCCTGGCTACGCTTCTCCTGCTGCTGCCAAGTTCTTCGGGCTGTTGACGGGAGACCACCAGCGTCTTCCTGCAGTTCTCTCCGCTCCTACTACCACCTGGCTCCCTTCCGTCGCTTTCTCCGACGCAACGCCAGCGACGCGTCGCACTACATCCACCCTCGTCCGCCCTGCTCGGAAGGCATCCTCACTTCACCCGGGACGCTCAGTACCTGGTGAACTCTTTCCTTTATTTTGTAATGTTGTACCGGTGTTGAGTGTGTGTTTTCTTGTTTTTGTTTCCGTTTCTTATTGGCCTTTTCCCTTTAAATTATAAATACAGCTCGTTTTGTTTTCTCTGATCTCTGTTGTTTCGCTCGAACCTGAACGCGATAGCGTTCCCCTGAGCAAAGTCGAAGACGCGTTACCAATTCCCGACAAGCGCACATCTCCTTTTAATTACGTCGTCGAGCCCCTCATGCCGTCTCTCGATCTCCGCCGCCGCGGCCGCGAGACAGTTGACATCCCGCGTCTGAAACCTTACTACAACCCCTCGATCTTACAGTCGCCGTAATTCGCTAGGAAGGCTCCTCTTCTCCCAGGGGGTTGATTGTGAAGAAGATGACAAAGACAAAGCCGATGACTCATGACAAAGAAGATGGCCCAGCGCGTCAGCCTTATTGCTATCGCCACGAGGGTCTGTACCCGACCTGGTTGCCCTCGGACTGTTTTCACCGCTGCTCTCATCCTCCCACCTCCTATAAATAAACCCAGCCTTACAATCTATTTATATATTTATTTCTTTATTTACTCTCATGGCTGAAGCATGAGAAAAAAGAGTGGGTAGTAATAAAAAACATACAATAACAGTATTGGCACGTTAAATTCTTGGTGTTTGTGTGCTCGAAGCGAGTGAGGGTTCACATGAGCCCAGTAACTGGCATTGTGCAGGTTCAGAGAAATCGAGAGAGAACTATGCTTCATGCGTCCTGAAGTAAGCGCGTTCGTATGACACTGCTTGAACGGATCCTTCCCATGCCAATGAAGAGTCATCGAAACAAGTAGGAGGTGGATTCCATCCCACTCACGTAATCCCACCTACTCCCATATTACCGAATATCCTGCGTAAAGCCTGGACTCCATGTACGCGAAAACTCATGCAAACACGAAGGCGACTGCGGCAAGCGACGAGCGACGTCGTCGCGCGATGCAAAATGCATGTGTCGCTTGCCGTGTCGCTCGGATCTGTACCCACAGAAAATTTCGCACGTCGCCCGGAAGTCCCCCACGCGACTGGCCAATCAAAGCCCCCTAAAGCCGTTTCCGGTTTGTCCACGGTTTCTCACGGGTACATCTCATGAAACCAGCGCGTCGTCTCGGTCATCGCCACCGTCGACAAAATATTTGGTTTTGTATTTGAGTGGCAGACCCGCATGGTTTAAACAATTAAGACAATCTACTTGTTGGGTGCGGAGGGCTAACAGCATTTGGAGCGGGCTACGCGAGCGAGCGTACTGCAGAGAGAGATGTGTGTCGAGCCGCGGGTACCGGCGCTCGATCCACCACGCCGCTGCGCTACAACTGTGCAGAAACACTCGCGGCGCGCATTCTCACTGGTAAATTATAGTTTGCTCACTTAGAATAAGGTTGCGGTGACGGTTTATGGGAGTGTTTTTACTAAGCCGGAGTGCACAGGCAGCGAACGAAAGCACACCTCCCCCGTGAACCCGTGATGTGAATACGTCTCCGCAAGCACGCCGTTGGTTATCTCCTCTGACGCTACACCGTTGCCGTAGAGGAAATATTCCTTTGGCCCTGACTATGAGGCACACTCGCCAAATTTTGAGAGCGAACAGGTTACGGGTGGGGGTTTCTAAGCTTGAGGGCTCAAAGCACGGAGTCCGCTGCGCACGTCGCGTGTTCGCGCCTCATGGTGATGATGGCACGTTTTGGTCCCCTGGGCCTTCAAGGAGCGTGACCACGTCGTGTGCGCCACCAATGTTCCAAACGTCGCTTGGTTAGCTCAACTAGCTTCGATTTCGATGACTCGTCGGGTCGGCGAAAACCGAGCGCCATCGCTAGTGCCCCGAGGCTGTTGGATCCGCTGATCGCGTCAGGTGGCATGGGGCCTACTGAGGAATTGTCCTGTGCATCCGAAACCGACGGGTGTAGGCCTGCACATTCCAACACGATGTGCTCGATGGTTTCATCAGCGCCTCCGCAAAGTTCACACGTCGTGCTCATACCCTCCGTGTATTTTGCTCCCGCCTTCGCTTGCATGGAGGGTGCCCACAAGCGACGGAGCGAGCGTCGCCGTGCCGCCTTGTCGCGTTGCTCGCTCTTTCGCGCACATGGAGTCCAGGCTTAACATACTAACCACATCACAAAAAACTTCATCGGGAGGAATCGGCCTCCTCGCGCCACATCGAGACTAACGCTTTTCCCCGACCTAGCGCTTAGACACAGATTTTTTCTCAAATGCTAACCTGCAAATTGCCATTTTCGTGGCACACATCCCACCCTGTACCATTTAACCTGGGTATGGCTCCGTCCTCTGTCGTTACCCCCGTACCTCACCCCTCCCCGTTCTGGGCGGAAGTCACACTGTCTAGCAAAGCTCTTCATGACTGGCGTGCCTGATCACGAGGGCCAATCAATTAGCTAAGGAAAATGGGGCCCTTGACTAAGGTCTTAATTATTTGAGAAGGGGGGGGGGGGGCTTCCAATATTTCTTTTTATATAAAAGTCATTTTTCTGTGTGTTTCTTTGGCTGAGTAATGTTGTAGAAGTCAAAGAAGCAATGGTAACACTTACGTTTTCCTTCACAGTGTGGACAACATACCACCAGGAAGAAACTGCAGCAGTGCAAGAAATTCATACTTTTGTTATTGTCCGTCCTGTTTTGCAGGAATACGTTCACTCACAGAATTCCAGGGGAAGAAAATATACACTATTCTGCTGAATCTCGCCGTTGAAATATATTTATCTTTCGAATCGTCTTACTCCTTTCCACTGAACGGTTTCCACCGTGTAACGCAGGAATCGCCTAGTGTTTTCCGGTAGTTTCAGTCGCAATATATTAAGGAGAAAATTTAATAGCGACATCCGTGTATACATTGATCATCCTTTTTAATTTTCCTCACATAATCTTTTTTCGACTAGCTCTCCTCTTCAGTTCACCACTCCCGGCGCTTTGTTAAAGAGGCAGCGAGTTTCTCCTCGCGTGGCGCATTGCCCAGGCGCCACAGCAGACGTTTCGAGTGGCATGTCTCCTCTGTCACCATACACAGCCCTACTCACTGCACGATAACCGTATTTCCTGTTCTTCCAGCGACAACTGTATGGTTCCGCACTCTTCCTCTTACCGTGCGCTCCTTTTTCCTCTGTAACCACGTTCCCGTTGCTCATTCCTCCACACTCCCTATACCCTCCTACTTCCTTCAACCATAACCGTCACCCTACTCGACCTCTTTCCACAGTATCCAACCCCGGTTGCGCGTTACACAGCTGTCGCCATATTCTCCTCAAAGTTCAACCCTCCATGTTCTCCTTCCCATGGCTTAGTAATCACAGGTCACGACCCCAACGCCTACCTCTCCTATTAGTACTGCTGCGACGGTGGCAACGATAAATGCAGCGAAAGGTCCTTTAAAAGCTGTCGCAGCGAATGTAATGCTATGAAATGAGCCACTCTGGAATCAGTGGCAATGAATCTGAAAGCATTTATCATGAGGCGGCCGCTGTTTTATATTCAAATAAGCACTGTGCAGAACCGTTCAGTGCGAAGAATACATTCATACGAAACCAGAAACATATTAAGGGAGATTATGCTATTACTGACATTTAGCATAGTTTATACGGACTGCGCTACACTTTGATGTATACAGCAACCAGGCAATGCTCATGCGCAGATCGCCCCGACGAGCCATGGAAGCACAGTGCACTGTCCGCATATTTGATGCGTTGGGGCCATCCCTGCGTGCGCACTGCTATAAGGTGCACGGCGGGTAAGTCGTAGCGTTGGCCTTGTATGCTATGCTAAAGCCTCTATTAATCAACTGGTGCCATGATTAATCATGGTTCAGCAAGGGCATTCGGGCGGCTTATAAATGATATCTCTTTTTTTTGGCACCGGAGTAGAAGCAGAAGCTGACTGCAATAAATCAACGCAGTAATGGTCGACGTCGGTTATACATTAGAAATAAAATTGTCAAGAGCCATTTTGACATTGCAAAATGTATCTCCGTATCTCCGACGATTGCATGAGTGTGCCTAGATAATCAAGTTCACATCATTTACTTGTCCTTTTTTATAGTCCTGTAATATAACACACAGGTCATAGGCTACATTACCCGAATAAGCTGCACATTAGATGTGTCCCTAGGCGAGCGCAGATTGACGTTGAAATCCCTCTTGGTTTGGCCGATGAAGGTTGGTCTTAATTTGACGGTCAACAGTAGCCATAAGGGGTGCCTACAAGTATTGGGAGTTTGTAAAATTTCCGCGCGACACTGTATATGCATAGTTGTATGTAGTGTCGCACGGAGGATATATTTTCGTCCGATTTTTTTCCCGCTGCATACAGTTATCCAGTGAATCCAAAGATCAGAGAGAAATGGTGAGTGGCAGATGTCGAATGCCCCGCTAGACTGCACGAAGGTATGCTATCCTGTCCTCGAAAAAGAAATATTGTATTCACCTCTATGAAGAGTAGATCGGTGAGTGTTCGGATACTGAGCGATTTCTTTAGCCTACCTCTTGCAAGATGTATCGCTATCTTTGTGACGGAAAAAACTACGTGTAGATCAGAGATTTGGGTAATTTATTAAAGTGCCCATTAAACTGATAAAAGAAAATTTTCCAAAATCTTTACAACTTGGGCAGACTTTCGAAGTTGGGCAGCGAAAAAGCAAACTCAGGCCGGTCGTAAAATAAATCGAGACGCCACGAATACAGCTTGGGAGCGTTAAAGGAACAGCTGGATCTCAGCGCTCCTTTCTTCTTTTGAAATGCACTTAGCTTTACGATGCCTCTTGCGCTATTTTATTAGTCTGTCTTAACCCAGCATCGAAGAGAAGCACGAAGTTTTGATGCCTTGCTTTTTGTTCACAAACGCTGTAGGCTTTTTTATTTCGTATTTTATTTGCGTTGTTATTTATTTCGCTGCAAATATAAATGAGACTAAGAGAATGCTTTCTTCTTAAGTACACTCTCAGAAAGCTTTCTTTTGGATGACATAAAACTTCGCAAAATAGATTTTACAACCTATGTTGAGTAATGAAGTCATAAAAAAAGAGGAGATAATATTTCATATATTTGAAGGAAACCCCAATTCTTTTCGTCCTTGATTATCCCATACTGTCCATCAGTCACTGCAATCCGCAGAGTGCCAAAAGTCGCTGAAGATAGCAGAAATTGGCAGATCTCATTACGCATTCTATTGGCAATATTCACACTAGTCTTTCGGTTGGCTAGCACATTCACTTCGTATAAGGAAACAGTTGTCTGCGTGTAACATATATATGTTGCGATGCTTCAAGAATTATTTGCAAAAAATGACACCTTAATTCACTTAGCTTTTCACGTTCAAAAATAAAGCCGGAATAGTAGCTCTGTCACAGTAACTTGTTCGCTACCAGCGTCCACATTTGTAGGCACTAATTTAGGAGCATTTTTCGGTTAGGGAATTCATACATCAGCGTTTTTTTTAAACGTGACTGATTGTCTCGGGGGAACAACTGACGAAGGTGTGATGAAGGATGCAGTAATGATTAAATAATGGAAAAAGGTTAGCTATTTTTTAACGTCCAGTAGTGAGTCATGGTATGGCCCCTGCGTACAGGCAATATATGAAGCACGGTTGCTCGGTGAAAGACTTGCTATCTTCTGGTGCCGGATCCGTGTATGCTTGTGAGCAGGGCAGCCCCACAGTAAGTGGTGAATGTCGGCTTCAATGTCGTCGCGTTTAAATATCGGACACACAGACCGAGGAAAGAAATCTTGGTACTGATGCCACTTCCGAATGACGCCACGCGTGAGGGCAACCCCAACCCGGATCATCCTCTGCACGGGTAAGACCGCGGGGGAAGGTTACCGCACACGGAGGGATGAGAGCACGTGTGCGGAGCCGGAGGAGTTCCTTTCTTGATGAAAGGAGGGTAGCGTTGTCGAAATGAAGGAGCCAAGGCAATGATGAGCCTGGAGTCGCGAGGCGGTTCGCGAAATCTGCCTGGCTTTGAGAGGTCAGCAGATCCCGTGGGACCCACTCAACATGTACTGGCTGCGTGATGCGTGCCGCGA
Source organism: Amblyomma americanum (assembly GCA_030143305.2). NCBI lineage: Eukaryota > Metazoa > Arthropoda > Arachnida > Ixodida > Ixodidae > Amblyomma > Amblyomma americanum. The sequence continues at coordinate 29,236 of JARKHS020026157.1, read as the reverse complement.
GCCGGTGGATGTCCTGACATATCGTTGGGCAGCGGCTAACACGTCGTAGCAACCGGACAACTTGGAGGGCGTCAGTGCGGATGACAACGTGGGCCGCAGGGAGCGTAGTTATGTCGGCCACGGAGCAGAGTGCTTCTTGAACTGCAACAAGCTCAGCACAAAAGGACGAAGGGGGTTCCGTAAGCTGAAACCTAGAGGTTTGATTCAGGGCAGGTTTTCACGGAGAGTAGATTGCTGTTGTTGCTTCGCAGGCTTGTATGCTTGCGCCTACATAGACAACAATGGATCCTTCAGGCAGGCAAGCATCTTGTTGTTCAATTTTCCGGCGAAGCAACGTTGCCGAATTAGCAGATGTTGGTCGGCGATTATCCGTTGGCTTGTTGTTGCTGAGCTGAACAAACTTCCATGGGAGAAGAACTGGCATTGGCGGCTGAAGAATGGAGTGTGACGTTGCATAAGTCCTCAGTGCTTGCGTGGAGTGCGATAGACAGGCCTTAAGGCTGCGCGCATCACGGCGCTGCTGCACCAGCTCATCAATGGTATTAAGCTGCGCTGTCTTTGTAAAGCTATGACCGATGTGATGCGTGGAAAGCATTTAATAGTCCTTATAGCCTCTCGATTCACGGCTTCAAGGCGACCCCATGGGGCTCTTGTAAGATCTCGAAACTGAGCTTGATAAACTATACGTGGCTGCAGAACTTCCCTCACCAACTGCCGTGCAACGAACAAGCCAGCGCCACCCGTTTTAGGAGCAATTCCTCTAATCAAACCCAAAGTCTGGAAACTTGCCTTGTTGCCTGAGAAAGCCAAGCAGTTCTGATCCTAATTGATGAACCGTTAAGTCCAGGATTTTTACACTCAGACTTTCTTGTAGTGGGGAGCCTGATAGACGAATGCGGATTGGACTTGCAGTAATTTTACAGTGTCCCCAGCGGTTGGCGACGACCGATGTGTATGTTGCTTTATGCACGGAAAGTGGAAGTCCGATGGATGATGCGTAATTAGAGGTAACATCCAAGGATGATTGGAGGACAGTCTCCTGAATATGCAGATCTTGGTGAGTACTCCACACCAAGATATCATCAGCGTACGGCAAAAATTTTATGGCGTCGTGCCCGAGAGCTGGAAATCCACTGTCGTCATTTCTATCCCGAAACCAGGAAAGCGTCCAACAGACCTTGCAAACTATCGGCCTATCTCCTTAACTCCAACGCTGTGCAAGTTGCCGGAGAAAGTGCTAGCAACGCAATTGTCATGATGGTTAGAGCAGCACGGTTTTTATCACCCCGATAAAGTTGGCTGTCGTCCATACATTAGTAAAGAGGCTCGCTGTCTTGTCATCTACAGTTTTGTCATCTACCCGCCGCCGCAATGTGCGTACTGCTTTAGCAATGATAATGGAAAAGGCATATGACAACATCATTCGTGCAGCCATTCTGAACTCCACTGACATGCTTCGTCTCCCTCTTAGAGTGCGTAGTTTTGTTGAAAAATTTTCGGAAGGCAGGAAATTTGCAAAAGGCCTCAGCGGTGAAGCGTTTGGATCATTTGTTCCGCTCTGCGGCATGGCCCAGGGATCAGCATTGTCCCCGACGTTATTTAATATTGCGTTCATCTCGCTGGCATGGCGCTTACATCACATCCGTGACATCAAATTCACCAGCGTTTAAATACCACACCTTGGTAAGCGTGGGGCATGGTTTACATGCCTCGGCGGACAAGAACTGAGAGAAAACAAACAGTCAAAATGGCTGCGTCCCGTTTTTGCCGCGCGGAGAAACCCAGGAATAAAGTTTTAAAATTTTAACTACGCTTCACATTCCTTTACATAGAAAAATGCAATTGGAAGTGCATTTGACGACCCCATGAACTGCAATGAATAGGTTTTTGTTCCGAGAATGGAAGTCACGGGAAATAAGTGAACTTTCTATAACATGCCTCGTTTGTGGACAAAAGTTGTGAACGTGCGGCATGCTTTCTTTGCTTGTGTCCAACTGCAAAATTTCTGACCGATGAGGAAGTTGCTGCCATGCTTAAAGAAAGTGATGCGAAGCTATCAGAGGGCTCGGAGAAAGAAGCTGTTTTGCCTCTTGATAGTGTCGATGTCTCCTCTCTTCATGAAGAACGTACAGAAGAAACTGAAAAGGGCATGGGCCAGGAAAGAAAAAAAAAGTTTTTTTAGGGAGGGCATGTAATACACCTGTCACACGGCGCGTGTAATATCATTCGCAGGAAATGACAGGCAAAGTGAATGTCATTGCGACCTGACGTTTCCTGTCTACACGGCCATAGGAAATGTCATTTCACCGATATTTGCAATTGATGGCGATGTTCATCGGCAAACTAGGATGATAACAAAACGTTACAAATTATGCTTTTTCCTTACGCATGTTCTGTTTATTGTTAGTAATATATTGCTAAAGATTGACAGGCTATTAAAAATATATTGGAATGCTAAAGGTCAGCAATAGTCCATGACGGAGCCGCTTAACTATCCAAACCAAGACATGCTGAAAGCCGCTTGTGATGCCTCCCGTAGTCAGCAATATGGCGAGCTGTGGAAGTGTTGGCGAAATTGTGACCGTGACGAATGATGAGCAGTTCAAGCAGGCATTAATTGTTCTCCAGCTTCTGAAAATGAAACGTCAGAACCGGCTGAAGCGAGTGAGGCTTGCTATTGATGAATCCGCGAAGACTACGAGGGATTTGGAACAGCGTCTGCTGGCCAATACTTTTACGTCGGCCGTTGTTTGGGCCTCTAATTCATCAGGAATTATCCGAGAAAGATTGGCGTTTCCAAGAAATGAAAACTGGTTTGAGGACACGCTGCCTAACCTGGGTGAATATCATTTTAAGCAGGCCTTCCGCGTGAGCCCTGCCGCGTTCAGGTACGTGGTGGAATCGCTGCAGTCAGTCTTGCAGCGCCAGGTCACGAACATGCGCAAGCCCATTACTGTGGAGAAACGCGTTGCTGTGGGAATGTACCGCCTGTGTTCCAGCGCTGAGGACAGGACAATTGCACACCTTTTTGGCATTGGTCACTCCACTGTGAATACTGTATTCAGAGAATTCTGTCAAGCAGTCGTCAACAACCTTGAGAGCACCTGGCTGCACATGCCTCGGCAGATGGCCGAGCACATGCGGGAGTGCGACGCCGTCACTGGTTTTCCGCAGGCCATCGGCGCGCTAGACGGGTGCCACTTCGCAATATCACCACCCAAGAAAGATGCAGCATACTATTATTACAACTATAAGGGCTGGTACGTTCTTTTACATTGCCTTTGAATTTGTTAATAGCAGTGCAGGGACAAAACAGTAAATGACTGAAAACGGCATTAACCAAGAAATTCTTGTTTATAAGGTACCGCGACATTCAGGTTTCCTTTTAAAAAAAATGTCGATTTGTTATACAGAATCATATGCAGTATGTCAACTGAAATGCAGAATGCTGCATCAGCTCGTTCACTGACAAATGAGCATTTTTTTTCTGCACATGATAAATAGAACACACATCCTCATTTTTGTTTGTGTTACTTGATAAAAGCTAGCGTTTGTGCCTTTTTTCTCCTTCAAATAATGCAGTAAACATTTTCGATAAGCCTACCAACCCAAAATGAAATATTAATTGCTTCAGGTAGACATTCCGCTCACAAAAGAAAGCGTCGACCGGAGAAGCATCATTAATTTGTGTTTTTCAGGTGGTAAAATACATTGCCTAGGAGGAATCCGCTGTAAATCCAAATATTTCTGTATATACGCTCCTTTTCTCAGTATTTCTAAACTTGATGTTGACAAACTGATCAAAACTTTTTAATTTACTTCAGACAGTTTCTGCACCATGCTGATAAACATTTCTTACATGCAGGCATAGCATCGTACTGCTGGCGATTGTTGATCACCAGTACCGGTTCCTCTATTTGAACGTGGGAAGCCCAGGCAGATGCCAAGACGCCCATGTGTATGGGCGGTCCAAGCTGAAGAGCATTATGGATAGTGACTGCTTCAATTCTCCAGCCTCCGTCATTGAAGGGACACCTGTTGCACCAATTATTCTGTGTGACCAAGCCTTTCCACTCACATCGCATTTGCTGAAGCCATTTTCAAATGCCCCATGCGGTTCGAAACAAGCTCTCTTCAACTACAACCTATCCAGGTCGAGGAGAATTGTGGAAAATGCATTTGGGCGAGTGAAGGCACGCTTCAGATTCATTATGAAGAGAATGGAGTGTAAACCGTCAAATGCAAAGCAGGCCATTAAGGCATCCAGTACTTTGCACAACATCTGCGAAGCCTTTCGAGACAACGTGGACGAGCAGTGGGTACAAGACATGCACACATTCAATGCACTGTACCAGCAGCCGTCACACAACAGTGATGCATGTACTGGAGACGGCCAGGACGTGATTGCTGCACTTGCATAGTATTTCTGGAAAGCGGGCTCAGTAAATTTAGTGACCCATTAGGAGCTCAAGAACATACTTTATTTCTAATAAGGGGGTAATTACTCATTGGCATCCACCCAAGTGCAGCCATACGGCATTGGGTGAATGCCAATGAAGAATCCCCCAAGGTGGAGCAGAATTGTAATAAGGGAGTAATTACTCATTGGCATCCACCCAAGCGCAGTCATAGGGCATTGGGTGGATGCCAATGAGTAATTACTTCCTTATTACAATTATACTCCACCTTGGGGGATTCCCCTAATCGTTCTAATAATTTTAAATAGATATAAAGATATAAATAACTCTACTAAGAAAGCATTGCATGAATTATTTCTTCAGAAATAATTACTGACTTCTTCGCACCCAAGTACAGCTGTTCCCTTGTATATTTTTTGCAAATTTGTTGTTTGCACTTCCGTATTTGCATTAATGATGATTTTGTGCTTTTTGACTGTCTTGTTTTTGTGAAAACTGTAACCTGACTATATTTTCGCTTTTTTATTTTGTGTATGTAAAGATTTTCAACTGTACCTGCTCCTTTTTTTCTGTGTATGTAACGATTTTGAACTGAGTCTGCCCCTGTGCCTTGTAACGGCTGCCTTGGCCTCGTCAAGCTGTATACCTAGAGCTTTTAGTGCAGGCAGCCAGCCAGAATTTTCTGGGAAATAAGTGGAATTGAATTGAATATGACTATACTTTATTTCTCCGGGTATCTGAGGAGTGCATTCGTCAACTGTTTCTCGGTGACAGTTGATTCTCGCAGAATTTCCATCTCCATTCTCCTTAACTCCATTTCTTCTCTCCGGCTTCTTCTGAGGTCGGCGCACAACTCACGATTTGTGTTGACAAGATCTTGTAAGAAGCTCTTTTGTGTTGTGGCATGCCAGCTTGGCTTCGCTGTTTGGTGGCTGTTTGGTGGTGGTGTTTGATGGTGGCTGTTTGGTGCTGGTGTTTGGTGGCGGTGTTCGGTGGCTTCGCTGTTTGATGGTGCTGTTTGTAATCTGTGCTCTGTGCTGGGTGCTGCCGGTAAAGGTGAAGAGGGTGAGGGCAGGGCTGACGGTTGGCATCTCGATTCATATGGTGGTGGCGATGGTGGCTCGGAGACTGCAGCCTGAGTCATCGACGAGTCGTCATCAGCTGGTGACGGTGGCTCCTGCTGCATGCTGTCTATTAGCTGAAAAAGAGAAAAAATTGTGTGTGAAAAGGTGGCTTGCAATGACTCTCCTGGATGTTACTAAGGAAGTGAAACTCAGCTACGTGTTGCATGCATTCCTTCACCTCAGCACGCATAGTGTGCGCATTTCTATATCGAATATTCTATCCTACCCTAGCATTATGTGGCTGCGACATTTCTCTTATGCTCTTTCCATGGCCAATTTGAATTCATGTGCACAGTTTTACCCAGCCACAAGGGGTGCTGAGGGTGATGAATCAATAAACAAGCCATGTTTATCATGAGCCATTCCTCCAGACGAACACTATAGATCGATGTGTCCTATACCTAAGAATTATCTCTTACTGGGTTTGCAGAAGCCCTGCATTATTCTACAGACGTGTACTTACCATTTCGACAGAGACATTTTCGTCATCCACTGTTTCTTCCGTCTGGCTGCTATCGTTGACGGGCAGGCGACCAAGAAAGCGGGCAATTTCTTTGTAATAGCGCCATGTAATGGCACCTTGACCAGTCGTCTTGCGGCTAAGTTTCCTGCAAAAAGGTATGCGATTTCTGCAGTTTCATTTATATTCTTGAGAGGACTCTACAACATCACTGGTACTAGAAAAGCATTTAACCGTTGTTGGTATGCTGTCTGGTAGTGATATTTGCCCACAAAATATATTGCATCCACGCTACTTGCACAAGAACTTGTCAAATGCAGCTTTTCACGTATTTCGACACTTCAGCAGTTTCGAATAAAATTAATTTGCCCGAGTCATAAGGAAACGGTGGTCGTCGGACGCAAAAAGCAAAAATAAAAACACTGTGAAATGAACTAGTACTTCGAGAGCAGTCAGATTAACGGGTCTTGTAATAAAAAATTAAAAACAAATGCATTAACGATGCGTTACCGAGCGGCAGTAAATGTATCGCAACAAAGTAGCGGCGCATGTACTGGCGTGACAAAAGGAATCTACGGACAGATTGCATCACAGATTACTTAAAATAAGCGCCGTGTGAACGGCGAGGCACAGGCCGATTGTTCTTCAGTGCCTCTTTCAAAGCGTGTGCGCGTGGTACCATACATTGTCCCGACCGCTGAAAACGGTACGGACACAGCGACGGCGCCTTGTAATGTAGATGGTTTGGTTTATGGGGTTTAATGTTCCAAAGCGACTCAGGCTATGAGAAACGCCGCGGTGGAGGGCTTCGGAATTTCGACAACCTAGGGTTCTTTAACGCGCACTGACATCGCATAGCACACGGGCCCTGCCATTTCTCCTCCATTGAAATGCGACCGCCGCGGCCAGGATCGAACCCGCGCCTTTCAGCAGCTGAGCACTTGTAATGTAGGACGTAAGTTTTCACTTACCGGTACCCGTTTGCGAGGTTTTCGATCTTCGATTTTATTTCTTTGATTGACTTTTCCACACCTTGCGCGCGAAGACATTCGGCCATGGCGACGTACACCTGCAGGTTGCGCTTCGCCCGGCGCAGATCGCCGATATGATCTTTCCAGACTTTGAGAAGTACGCGCGTTTCCTCATCGGTCCAATGCGCCTTCGGCTTGCGATTTTGCGCTGACAAGGCTGTGCAGCTGTCTTCCATGGCAGATGGTACGCGAAAATGCAGTCACGCCAACCACGCTTCGTCCGCATTGTCAAAACCGAGAACGAGTTGTAAACAAACATGGCCGACAGGTACCGTCGGTGACTGGGAAGAAAAATATAGTTGTACAAATTTCTTCAGACATCCTCCTGTACGTCAAAAAAAGATTTCAAATATATTATAAGTGCAAACAGTAAATGTTTTTATTGTTTATATTATGTTTTCACTAATCAGTTTTGTAAATTTTCACCAAGTCGCTGTCGTTGAGATTACACAGGTCGCGCGTGCATGAGTTCGGGAAACTCATTCATTGGACGAATGTCGTTAGCTGTGAATCCCATTGACTGTGCCCGTGTAGCAGCAAAAAAAAACGCCATTCAAATGTAATGTCATTCGCTGCGAATGACATTACACGCGCCGTGTGACAGGGGTATAAGTTTTCTGGTTTTACTTGGGCTTTGTATAAGTACTGATTTTGATTTGCCTTGCAGGTTCACAAAAAGTGCCACCAAGAAAGTGAGGCTGGCAAAGATTCGTCTCACCGACGCCTAATGTCACCTAACGAATATTTTGCAAATTATTTTCCCCTGGAATTCTGCAAAAAAGTGTTGCAGCAGACGAAATTCTACTGCATGCAGAAGCGCGGCGATCGGTCACTGAAAAAAGATACACTGCAATTTAGAAAGCTTGCTTACATCCACCTTTTCATGCGCTTGATGAACGTTCCGCAAGAGTGCCTGTAGTGGTCGCATACTACACGAGCATCTCTCATTGCGGAGGTTCAATGAATTGCGCAATCACCTGTACTTTGTGGACTCATCTGCCTTTACGAGTGAGCAAAGATAATAAATTGCGTCTGGTCCTACCTATTCTGGACAACTTCCAAAAACGCCTGCTTCTCGCTATCATGCTCAAGGCGAGTCGCTATCGACGACCAGATTATACCATTTTCCGGCAGGTTGCTTTCAAGCAGTACTTTCACCAAAATCTTATGCCCTCATTAAAAAATTTTGCAGCAGCATCATTGGACGGTCAAATCCTATACTTCCTTGTTTACACAAGAAAGGACAATGTCCCACTGCATGACATAAATGCATATGACTTGAGAGGAGCAGTATTCAAGAAGTTTGCGGATACCATAACGCAAGAGAGCATACATGTTTTCACGGACAGTTGTTTTAGAGGTACGGCCATTATCGACTTTCTTCTCCAAGGTAGATTTCTGACAGCAGCCATGAATGCGACTCACACAGAAGGGGCTGCTGCAGAGACGCCAAATGAAGCTACAATGAATCATGGTGACTCAGCCTGCCTTATGCGTCAAGATAGAATGCTTTGCCTTGTTATATGGAACGATAACAAATGTGTTCTTGTCCTGTCTGGAGCGGTTTAACTAGTCCCATGGGCTCATGCAAGAGATGATCGAAAGATCCAGTAAAATTGTGGTTTTGCAGCCAGCTATCGTCTCAGAATATAACCAATGCTGGGAGCTGTGGAAGAAAACTAAGATTCTTAACTCACTTTCTAGCCATGGCTGCTTTAAGTGCCTGAATTTAATACTGCAGGAACGCTAGAGCCACAAACGGGCCAAAGAAAGAAATTTTCTCACTTCTTCAGTTAAAGCAAAATGTAGCGAAACACTAATCAGATGTAATCCAACTCAAAGGATAAGCATGGCTCTAAGAAACAAACGTGCATCTGCACAACAGTATGCAAGGCTAGTACAACTGCCTAATCAAGACGTCCACTATAATCGCTTTGATTGTTTTCCCGAATTTTTCAGGCCAATAAATGCGATGCGGTGCACGAACAATAACTGCTCAGATAAAACTAGGGTGCAATGTAATATATTAAACGCATTTTTGTACCTGCAGGCCAAAAACTGCTTTCGTGCGGTTCATACAGTTGACAACTAAGGTTCACGCTTGTGCACCCCATTCTTTTAATTAAAAGCAAGAAAAATTTGTTGGAATTTTTTTATTGCACTATTCACAAGGTGCGCAATAAAATTCAGAAACGATCTGGTGATTTTTTCGTCGGATATTGGGGTCGATCGCGAAGTGGTTAAATTGTGCTGTAATATATTTGCATTTCTCGATATGCAGAGTATTGAATTTTGCGCTGTTAGTGAGATCACTGGCTCGAAATCGAAGCGAAGAACTTGCGCTCTGTGGTAGCTGAGTGGTTAGTGCGCTCGGCTACTGAGCCAGAGTTCCAAGGTTTGGATCCTGCTGCGGCGGCGGCGTTTCCATGGAGGCGGAACGGAAAAGGTGCCCATGTGCTCTGTGATGGCAGTGCACTTTAAAGAGCTGCAGGTGGTCGAAATTTTTTCGCAGCCCTCCACTATGGCACCTCAAATTCTTCCTTTCTTCTTTCACTTTCACGTTGTCTCTTACCTTATGGCGCGGTTAGGGTGCCCAGTGTTTTATGTGAGACAGTTACTGCGGGATTTACTTTCCTCAGAACCAATCACATGCGTCGTCAAGCACTTTTTGAGAAAATAAAATGCTTTGCAATTAATAAAGATTGCCTTGCAATCAATAAAGAGCCCCGCCGCGGTGGCTCAGTGGTTAGGGCGCTCGACTACTGATCCGGAGTTCCCGGGTTCGAACCCGACCGCGGCGGCTGCATTTTTATGGAGGAAAAACGTTAAGGCGCCCGTGTGCTGTGTGATATCAGTGCACGTTAAAGATCCCCAGGTGGTCGAAATTATTCCGGAGCCCTCCACTACGGCACCTATACTTCCTTTCTTCTTTCACTCCCTCCTTTATCCCTTCCCTTACGGCGCGGTTCAGGTGTCCAAAGATATATGAGACAGATACTGCGCCATTTCCTTTCCCCAAAAACCAATTAATATTATTATTAATCAATAAAGAATAGCTCGAAGCACGATTGAGGTGTCTACGGTGCTAGGGAGCCAGTAATGCACCTTTCCTTTAATTAAATTAAAGGTAAACGACTGGTTATTACGAAAGAAAGACGCGGTAACTGCCCGACTTCTCGGTGGACACCTCTACGCGCTATTTGGAAAGGTAAGAAAATGAGAGTGAAAGAGGAAACAAAGATAGGTAAAACCCCTCAATCAACTAAAGCACGCCGGCGGCCTGTTGCTCCAGTGCCGCGTTTGTGCTACGTTTTCAAAGCCAGCATATGCGGCGCACATGTCTGTCACTACTTCCACTACCTCAAAGCGCGAATGACGCGTCCATTGATCCAGGGAGCTAGTTATGCGCCGTCACTTTTCTTTCGTGACTGACCAGAGCCTTCACGCAAGCAGGCGGATTTTGCGTGGTAGGTCACTGACAGCGCTTTCGCATAAAAAAGCGGGCGAAAGAGAGAGAGAGACAGACAGACAACTTTATTTGCCAGAGGTGTCGAGAATTAGGGCAGCTGAGTTCTGTGTGGCCCCCAGGTGGGGGCGACGTTCTGGGCCCACGAAATCAGAGCAAGTTGATCGGTCTTGTCTGGCTGGGTGAGGAGTTGGTCCCAGCTTCCCACAGAGGGAGCTGGCAGAAGGGCCTGTGGGGGCGGGTGATTTTCGCATCCCCAGATGATGTGGGCTTGAGTGGCGGGTCTTCCGGGGTTATAATTTGGGTATGTGGGGTCATATTCCCCGTTGGTGATTAGTGACAGCCTGGAGTGGCTGAGAATTGAGTGCGTCTGCAATATGCGGAGCAGGGTGGCTTGCGCTCTATCGAGGTATACGGGTGGGGAGGCAGGGAATGTCGTCTCGTCTCTTTATTATGTCCGTCATATAGCACCGTGAACCACAGAAATAGATGAGTATTCGAACTTTTATGTATTTAATATACATTTGTCGTTAACCCTTATAAGTAGGAAAATGTAGTTGGCATGAGAGTGAAAAAAAGATATTTATACATTCTTAGTAACGTTAGAAAACAGGCCATTCTAGAACATGCAATATGTTGCTCTCGAGAATTGAACCGCTGGTACTGGTTGCAAAGTGACCAACCCCATAACAGCTAATAAATGCTTGTTACGAAACCCTGAACTGGATGTCATAACGTATACTTAGAAGCGAAGGCCCAATTGAGATGCCCCGGGGGACACTAATGGAGGATGTATAGGAATTATGAGAAATCTGCCGAAGGGTTGCTGTTAAAGCTTTGATTAAGTTTAGATACAATGGAATGAAGTTAAAAGAAGAGAAAATCAGCCTTATGTGAAAGAGGGGTGTAATCAGATGCTTTTTCAAAGGAAAGAGAAAAACCGTCGAGGGGAATGTTCCCGTCAAGGTGCAAATGCGCGTCGTGAAGAACGAGGGCAAGCTGGCTGTTGTGTAATCGTCGCGGCTACAGCGATAGCGGCGGCGCGACGAACGCGAGAGCTGGCTATAAGATAAGCCGCGCTCTTCGGCCACCGGGGGATTCCACTACAAGCTGTGATGGAATAAACCACGTTCGGTTTTCCGCCCACCTGGCCTTCGGTTGCTGTCCCCGACAAACACGACACTGGCTCTTGCAGGAATGCTTTCTAAAAGCTTCCCCATTTAGGGTGAAAACACTTAATAGGCTAAAACAATTTAGCATGGCAAGCATACAAAGTATGCTTTATCATTTGGAACACATGCCAATGGCACAGACTGGGTCCAAAGGGCTGGGTAATGAGTTGTAAGACACATACGGTAGCCAAGCTATGATGAGGTGGGAAGGTATCTGCACAGCGTGCACTTGATATACAGGGTGTTTCACGTAAGACTTTACACAATTTTTAAAAATAGGCTGTTTGAGTTAGAAGAGCCCTTTTTCAGGCGCAGCATCGCCGACGGCAAAGTAAATCAGGCTGCAGGTAAAACGTGCCACATAGCAGGGTGATTAAGTTAAGTAATATTGAATACTTAACATTTTACCTATTACTGTTAGGCTCCTTGGTTATTGAGAGGCGTGTAGCTCACTTCAGGTAATATACATATCAGTTTGTGGAATTTCGAAAATATGATTAATCTCGGCGCTGCGGACCAACAAATTTTGGCGATTTCGACGGGTTACGGGCACTGGAGAGGTTGCTTTGCCTGCAAGCTTCTCGAAAGTGCGTGTATTTTGGTGAGATGTATCCAAAATTGGTTGGGTCACAGCACCGTGGATAACCGTGTTTTCGAAATTCTAAAAACTGATATTGATATTATTCGCGGTGGGAGCTCTTATTAATAAAGAACCTAACAGTAATAATTAATAAAACTAGGAAGGAGTGGCCACTGCTTTCTGTCTTGTTGTTCCCTTTTGTATTTTTAACAGAGCTTGATCAATGTGTACCGTAGGATGGTAATTCTGGCAAGACGGCCTGCTGCAGCTGCGCCAAGGGATGAGGACGACAGAGCAAGACTGTCTACCCTGTGCACAGGTCTCCTTTGTTGGTTCACGTCGTCTTTTTTCCTAGCGTAGTTTTACCAACTTCAAAGGTCTTATTTTTCAATCTACTGTTTAAAAGTGCTGGCAGGTGAAGCCGACTGTTATTCTTCAGCCACAAAACTGCTATGCCATGCAAAAATTTCTTCTAATCAGCTTTCATAATTCCCATTAAAATATTTACTTCTTGAGTCGCTAGTTAAGAAAAACAGATATTAACTGCTTCTGTGATCATCAGAACTAAAAAAAATATTCATATTCGATGTTAACAGTAAGTCCCGTTAGTTTAGGAGCCGTTAATATGGACTCAAATTATGGACAGCATTTTTGTGGACAAAACTTTTTCAATGCAATTTCGCCTCGTTAAGATGTAAACTCTTATCAGGCAGTGTACAGAGTGAAAATGCATAGAGCCGATTATCGCATGTATTCTTGTCGCATGAATATGAAGAGTGCAAAGACTCTTAAAAGTTTTGTATTTGATTACATAACTCAAAACTGCCTGAATGGTATAACTTTGTTATACGCTGGAATTGCAAGCCGCATTGTGTACACATTGTTATGTGTTAACCCGAGAACTGTTAGGCACACTGACTCTTCCTGCTCATACACGTTCTGGTTCGCAACGCACTTCCTTTTCTGGTGTCAAAATCATTGTCAAATTCCAGTGAGTGATATCCTGGCACAGACGGCTCCCTGCACAAGATAAATTAAGCTGCTTAAAAATTGGAGGAGTCACTCAAGCTCCACCTCTGTGGTATGAAGCGATAAAGTTAATGAATTAATGCCGGTATATGCGCAATTGGTCATTCTAAACTTTATATTGATAGGTACCTCGGAGTACCCGGGTACCTATCAATATAACACTTTGGCGCTTATGCGAATAAGGTTGCTCTTTCCGAGCAACCTCTCGCGACCAATAATTCTTTTAACTGGCACCTGCAACTATAATCAGTTTACTCACAATCAGGTAGGCAGTCACGTTATCTGGGTGGGCCACATGGGTTGCTTCTTCGGTGCGGTCACAACGCCGAAGAAGACGCCAGGTTTAATGGAAAAGGTTAGCCTTAACGCTGTCGTGTTAATAAAGGCACAGCGTCGCTTGCCTGCATTATAGCCTTCATATCCTGAAAAATGCCTTTCGGCAGCCTAAAATGCTAGGATAGCACTTTTAAAACATAGTACACAGCAGAAGAAAAGAAAAATGCAATTGTTTGAGTCTCAGGCATGCTTGGCGGGCAGGCACAGCACTTGGAGCAGGTGCAAACGGTAAAGCTGGGAATTAAAACACCAACAACCATTTAATTCTACCCTGAGCACTAAGGGAATGGGGTAAAATTAAATATTTTCTCTGCCTCGAAAGCTCAACAGCTCCATTGGTACTAAAGGGCATTCAGAAACGGTCAACGTCGGCATTTAGGCTTTTTAAGTGTAGCTTGAGAATGTGTGCAGGAATGGTGGAATGGCGCGGTCGTAGTCACACAACAAATATCAGTACATAAATGTTCCACGAAACCTACATCATCGCGGAGAAAGGTGCAAATATGCATCTCTTGGCGAGCAGATGAATTCGGGCACGTAGAAAATACAAGGAGGATTGAGGAAATCTTACGAGTGTTCTACACTGCCGAAACATAGGTTAATTTTAGGCCCACCCTTGCAGTCACTCAGTAGGAAAGTAATCGTGTTCATAGCAGGGAGTCAAACGCAAATGAAACTGGGAGAAGGCCGTTCCCATACGTATCGATGATATCTCAAAAATTCGAGGACTTCATTAAACAAACTGGTGCAGCTGACTCCGAGAGCACTGCTGAGACTCTGCTCAACCCCAATACAGTAGAGTTGGCTAGGAGCCCTGCAACAATAGCACTGTGAAGATTCGGTCGGGTTGCGTACAGCTTATCGCCGATCCAAAGGAATCGCCCGCAAAATGCTCCAGACCAACACGGGATCAATAAATTGGTGCAGTTTCATGGCCAAGAGTAGACCGTCACAAAGCATGTCATGGCCCACGAGGCGTTTTAAAATGGATACATTTTTGAGTACGACGGAAATCAAGGTCACACTTCAATTTGATATTGCGAACCATTTGTCTCACATTGACTTTACCCACCTTTGCAAAAAATATAGAAGCAAACACAAGGACTTTTGAATATTTTTATTCAGTTTCTCATTATGACTTGTTGAGCACAACAAGCTCTGTGAACTGTTGTGATTGGGAACCAAGGTAGCAATAATAGCATAGCACGACTGTAAATGGGTTGCTCTCCTTGAGAAGCATAAACTGCTGCCATGCCTTTTTTGGCATAACATCATGATAAATGCTCATGAAAAAGAGAGAGATCAGAAGGCACGTATTAGGGATTTTACACTGTGAAGCAGCCTGATTTATTTGCGGCAATGATTATTTTTTGTGCTTACATTTCTCATCTCGTGATGGCATGTTTTCACAGCCTAAACCAAAAACTACTCCTCTGGCCCAACCCACCATCATGTCGAGAAAGTTGTGTCCAGGCACCAGTTCCGAACGAAAATATCTATAGCATACATTGGTCTGACTAGCAGGCATGAACTAAAAAATTACGATCCTCCCGAAGTTTGCGCGGCACACCGATGTTCTCACACATTACACAGCGCCGGCGGCCGGTCGTAACCCGAGCACCATTTATCACAAAACGAACTGTATGGGGCGGCAAAGCGCAGATGGAAAGCAGTCGACGCTGCTGTTCTCGCGGCAGAAAACAGTCCGATGGCCGTGCAGCCGTGATAATTTCATGTTTCCACACGTCAGTTCTCAAGCACAGCACCCACACGAATTGTGATCAAAACTAGTAATGAATACATAGCAGGAACAACGTCGTGTGCTCAGTTCGATCGTTATCACTACAACCATCGGAGCCAATGCGACTAACTGCACGAAGCCAAGTTTAGTGCAGCATTCGGGAAAAAAGCCATGCGTTGTGAGCCTTCGTAGTTCGGTGCACATTTCTTTGCCTGGACGGAAAAGCAGTCGCTCTCCTTGCAACCATTTTCAGTAGGCGGATACACATCACTGTGCTGTGCAGCTTATGCGCAACAGAATATCCACAGTGAGCAGCCGTTGCTCGCTGCTGTCCGTGATGATCCGCGCAGAGATTGGAAACGCTTAAAAAAACATCAAACGGCTCCGAATCCAGCATTTTTGAAACTCTCATGCGTTTGTCTTGCGTCGCTTTGGAGACCACTCTGCCAAGTCGATCAGCGTTGATGATTGCAGAATTCAACTAGAGCTACTATCGCTCGCCACTGGTGCAATCGGCGAAGCTCGCAGTCGCTCTGAACACTTGTAGTAGCAATATGCGGCCAATGTAGTATGTTTTACGGCATAGCTACTACCACCAAAGCGTCGCTTCTCAGTTAAATCTACGAACGCCGTTCTTTGCTCTTCCAAAAGTGAAGACGAGGGGCCTTTGGCGTCACTTCAAAAAAATCAGACAATAGCTGCAATCTGATCGCCAGCCAGACCCGTACACCCGCATAGTTGAAGTTGATCTGTCTTTTCGCCGGTCGCAAGACCGGCCGTACTCCTGTTCTCTTGCCTGTGCTGTCCGCCGTCTGCAAGCGTTCGAATCCGTTCGAAAAACGATCGTACGACGGCTTTAGCAGTTTCTGTGGGAGCCCTATATTCAGTGTATCTTTCTCACGGATATCACCGGAGAACACTGGGACCGAAAGAATGGACTAGGCGACAGGTGTACTCACACAAACGCACATTTAATACACCCTACGTGACACACACACTAGAACACAAAACTAACAAAACAAACACAAAACACAAACACTATAAATACACACGACCCGGGCACACTGCTACCAGTGTCTACTACTTGCGTTCTACTATTAGCGGTCAGTGTTCGGGCTCACGGTTGTTTCGGTGTGGCTGCGACGTTGTATGGACCCAGTAAGCGGCGTCGAGGCGGCGTTCGAGGTGCTTGGGCTGGCGTCGCTGGCGGCGTCGCTGGCTGCGTAGTACAAGCTCCCCGTCCAAGCTCCCGTGTAGGTGATGCCGGTGTTGTTGGCGTTGGGGGCACCACCCGGATGGGTGGCAGCAGCGCTGGAGACACCCCTGGCCGTAGCAGGTGGTAGCGTCCTCCGTTGACTTCCCGGAATGGGCTCAGGCACAGCAGGAAGTCCACGATGCGATGCCGTAGAACGCGAGCTCACCGGAGCAGTAGCCGGCGTCGCTCTCTTCCAGCCAATGTGTCCCTGACCTGCCGGAGATTCCGCTTCTCTGCTGCTCCCCTCCGTGCCTCGCTCTCCCTCGCCCTTTTATAGCCTCGGTGTTAGTCCACGTAAACCTTGTCGTCTTCTTCTGTTCTCGACTTATCATCTCTCTCCACCTCACAGAATGCTTCTCCACCAATCATCTCTCTCCACCTCACCGAATGCTTCTTCCTCTTTATTCTTCGGTTGAACCACGTCGTCTTATTCACATCTCTTTCCTTTAAAATTTAATTTCGGCTCCTTAATATATGTGACAAGGGCCCGCTCTCTCAAGAGTTTTTCCATGAAAAACTGCTCACGTCTTCCTCATCTCCAAACCATCCAGCCAACCGACTATCTTCTGTGGCGATTCTGGACCCAGCACACAACCCACCGCAGATGTCCAGCACACACCGAACGCACACCACTAACACAGCACACCAAATTGCGTTTTTAGAACACTAACACGCCACTGCACTGCCGCTGTCAGTAGAGAGTCCTTAATAAGCATGTTCGTGTCCCTAACCCGCTCTTTTATGATCACATAACACCAACAACAGCAGCAGCAACAACAACAAGATAAAGCCCAGAGATACATTAACACAGCAACAACAACAAGATAAATCCCAGAGATACCTAGAGCTGTTCAGTTGGCTCAAATCATGAAGTCCGCTCCTACGTTATCTCTGCCTTTAATATATTTCACCTGAAATGAGTATTCTTGCAATGCCAAACTTCATCTAATGACTTTACTATTGTTCATTTTGGCCCTGGTTAAGTATTCAAGCGGCTGATGATCTGTTTGAATCCTGAAATGTCTCCGTAAAGATAAACGTGGAATTTCTTTACCGCCCACACAACCGCCAAACAATCCTTCTCAACAGTGGAGAAGTTGCGTTCACTAGCCGTAATCTCTTGCTTGAAAAAGATACCGGATGTAGCACACGATTCTCTTCTTGCAATAGTACAGCTCCTAAAGCTTGGCTTGATGCATCAGTGCGAAGCACAAACTCTTTACCCAGATTCGGAGCAAGCAGAACGGGCGGTTTTGCCATATACCTTTTTAACATCACGAATGCATTTTCATGTTCAGCAGTCCAATTCAGCTTATTGCTAGCCCCCTTCTTAGTGAGTTCGACAAGGGGGTCGGCTATGGGCGTAATCGGGAATAAAGTCCCTGTAGTATCCCGTTAAACCCACGAACGACTGTACCTCCTTCTTGGTCGTCGGTGTCTGGGCCTGCTGTATTTTGTAAAGATGTCGTCTTTCGTCACGATACGGCCCATCCCCAGCTTGTGACCGAGTAAAGAAATGGCTTCAAAGCCCACCTCCCATTTTACCGGCTTTATGGTCAACCTGGCTTGCTGAATTCTATGAAATAGTTTTTCCAGCGTAATTACATGCTCTTCCCACGTATCTGTTGCCACATGGATGTCATCAATATAGTGTTCTACATTTTGGAGCCCATCCAAAACCTTCCTCATCAGCTTCATGAATATTGCAGACGCTGTCTTCAAACCAAAAGTCATGAATTTAAACTGGAATAAACCCGCCGAGCACGAAAAGGCAGTTTACTCTTCAGACGAATCTTCCATTGGTATTTGCTAATACCCTTTAGCTAAGACGAATTTAGAAAAAACCTTTCGTGAGCCACCTTAGCGAACACCACGTCCGCTATTAGTATGGGTTCTGTATCGGGTACTATGATGTCATTTAGTCGACGAAAATCTACACAAAGTCGGTTAGTACCATCAGGTTTTTTGACAGCCACGAGAGGCGCATTGTATGCTGACCACGACGCCTCAATCACACCAAGCTCTAACATATCCCGCACCTCCTTTTCTATTGATTCTTGAACTGCTAAAAGGAGTGGGTATTGCTTCCCGCTGATTGGTCTATATGTAGAGAGACCTAGTCTGCAACATATGACATTCGTTTTGCCCGGCACATCCGAAAACACATCCTCTTTGCTTTGGAGTAGAGCCTTTATCTGTGAACTTCGGTCTTCATTCAAATTGGGGTTTATTAGCACCTGATTCCATCCTACAGTTTTCTTCCCTATGCACGTTGGCAGCTCGACAACATCATCTGTCTCCTCGGCTACTACCGAGCATGCTACCTTGGGGGTGCACCGTACGGGAACTTTTTCTCCGTATTTTTTCAACTTGTTTGCATGGAAAACCTTGGTGTCATTTATCAGTAACTCATAATCCATGTAATTTTTCTTCTGCGTCGCAAGGGAAGGGCCCTTCCACTGCATCAGTAACTTATGGTCCGTGGTTAGCAGAATGAGAACCTTGTCACCTGGATTCAGATTCCTGTGAGAGGCTTTCTTGTCATAGTAGCCCTTATAGCGTTCGCGCGCCCGTGGCAGGCCTTGATGTGCAAGCCTGCATGTTTCTTCCAACTTGTCCCGCAACTCAAGAACGTATGTGTATGTTGTCTTGAGATCTGAAGCAATCTCCTTATTAGCCCAAAGCTCCTTGAGAGTTGTAAGATGACCTCTAACGGTTCTCCCATACAACATCTCGAAGGGCGAAAAACGAAGGCTCGTTTGCGGTACTTCGCAGTAAGCAAACAAAAGAGCTGGGAGATATCTATCCCAATCAGTAGGTCTCTCCTGACACAATTTCTTGATCATATTTTTGAGGGTGAGGTTGAACCGCTCTACAAGCCCATTACACAAGGGATGGTAAGGCGTCGTCAGTAACTGACTTACTGACAAAAGGCGGTTAACCTCCTTCATTATCTCCGGTGCGAAGTTCGAGCCCCGGTCACTCAAAATTTGCCTCGGGAACCCGTAACGCGAAAAGATTTCCACAAGACCCTCCGACAGTTGGATACTGTCAATAGTTCTCAGTGGAATAGCGTCAGGATAATGAGTGGCCACGTCAACCATAGTGAGCTCATATCTATTGCCTTTGGCGGATACTGGAGGAATTGGCCCCACAATGTCAATCGCAACTCGCTGAAACGGTAGGTCGATGACTGGCATCTTGCCCAGAGGTACGGGACCAACTCTTGCCTTCGGAACTGTCCGCTGGCACTCGTCACATGAGCGCAAAAAGCGCTTAACGTCACTCTGAACACCCGGGCAAAAGAACTCCTCGGTGATCCTAGACACCGTTTTTTGAACAGCCTGGTGTCCGGCCATAATGGCGTCATGTCCTAAGCGTAGCATGGTCTCTCGCATATCTCTCCGTAACACCGGCTGTTGGACCCGCCTTCCCGAACTAAATATGCATTGCTTGTGCAGAAGGCCATTTAAAAATTGATATTAGAAAAGCGTACGACTCTTCTTTCTTTTCACTTTTTCTCCCACTCTTTCGAAGCAGGTCTTCAGTCTCGGGTCTTATTTTTGCCCAATTGCAATTTTGCGCGGTGTTACGCCCAGGCACATCGTAACAGGAGTAGAGAGTGGACGCTGCGTTGCTCGGGCTGTCGCTTGAGCTCTTGTCTCCACTGCCGACGAGAAACTACGTGTACCCGTCTGAGCTGTCGCGGGCCTTTCCTCCTTTGGATGTTTTTCAACGTCGAACATCCTCCACTCGGTATCGGTGTCTTCGACACTTCTTACACCCGTAATTTTCCCCAAGATGAGATAGTAGATGGGTTGGCCTGCGCATTTTTCCACTACCTGCCCAGTATAATATGGTGTGGGCACTAGAATCCTGACTTCAGGAATGTACCTCACTGTGCTATCTACAAGAGTGACGGCCGACGCTTCCCCTGTAAGATCCTCGTCCTTTACCAGGCTTCTAAGAACCAAGACTGTGTTGGCTCCGCTGTCTCTAAGCACCAATATAGGGCGGTCCCCTATTTGCCCAACCACCACTGGCATTGCTGCTTTCGACTTGGGTGTTCCCCTCACTTCCTCATTTTTCAGCGGCGTTTGCTCTCCTTTCAGCTGTGGAACTTCGGGTGGCGTGACAAGTTCTACGTACCCTAGAGTCGACAACGCATGTAGCTTGGTCCTGCGTTCTGTATCGGCACTCATCCAGAGTGTGACCCCTCCTCTTACAACCTTGACACAAAACCTGTGTTTTTTTTGGGCAGCACTACTTGTCCGAAAGTCAGCTGCACGGTGTCCCACCTTGCCGCAGAGAAAACACCTTATTGGGGCCTTAGATGCACCGCCATATGCTCTTGGTTCTGCCTCATCAGTCTCAAGGGTCTTTTGGGTTTCCTCCTTTACATTACTCAAATTTCTTAACCCTTGAGCCTCGAGGAATTGGTCTGCAGTGTCGGCGAACTCTTCCAACGAACACAACTTTCTTTCTTTCAGTAATAGTGCCAGCTTTGACCTGCAACACGCTGAAAATTGCTCTGTGACCAGCTTGTCACGCACACCTTCAAAACTCTTTTCTGCGTTTGACATATCAAGCCACCTATAAAAATAGTTGGATAGCCTGCAGGAAAACTGCTTAGCGGTTTCTGAATCCTCAGGTTTCGCGGTGCGAAATCTCTCACGAAAACCCTCTGCCGTAAGCCTGAATCTTTGGAGGAGTGCCTTTTTGACTTTCTCGTAGTCCATAGAATCAGCCGCAGGCATCCTTCTAAACACATTCAGCGCCTCTCCGACTAAACACATGCTCTATGCCGTGGCCCATTCACTGCGCTCCCAGCCTTGCCACAAAGCTGTCCGCTTGAATCGTTGCAGATATGGATCCAAATCATCTCTCTTGTCATCAAAAGGAGCCATCAGCTTTCTTGGACAAACTCTAGCCAGTCTAGAAGATTCTGTACCCGCTAAGGAACGCTGATCATTGTCCGTGATCTCCTGATATCCTCCCGCGACATGCGCCTGTTTCCACAAAAGAAACTCCTTCTCCCGTTCTATCCTTCTGTTCTCCTGTTCTTCTGCCTCCCGAGCTCTTTTCTCGCCCTTCCGCCTCGCGAGCTCTTCTTTCTGCCTCGCGAGCTATTCTCTCTGCCTTGCGAGCTCTTTTCGCCTCGCGCTCTTCTGCTTCGCGAGCTTTTATCGCCTGGCTCTCTCCCGCTTCGCGAGCTCTTTTCGCCTCGCGCTCTTCTGTCTCACGAGCGTCTGCGCGTGCTTCCGCCCTTTCCTCTCTCTGCCTCTTTTCCTCCTCGTCATAGAGACGCATTGCCTCTTCCTTGCTTAACCTCAGCTTGAGCGCCAGTTCTAACGTTTTTGCCAAATCCATACTTTCTGCCGTCGAGAGATCGGAAAGATCCGAGACAAAGCAAAAAGAAAAAAAGGAAATGAATCCTGGCAGGCTCGCCACTTATCTTTGTCACGGATCATTCCGGAGAACACTCGGACCGAAAGAATGGACTAGGCGACAGTGTACTCACACAAACGCACATTTAATACACCCTACGTGATACACACACTAGAATACAAAACTAACAAAACTAACACAAAACACAAACACTAAAAATACACACGACCCGGGCACACTGCTACCAGCGTCTACTACTAGCGTTCTACTATTAGCGGTCGGCGTTCCTGCTCACGGTTGTTTCGGTGTAGCTGCGACGTTGTATGGACCCACTAGGCGGCGTCGAGGCGGCGTTCGACGTGCTTGGGCTGGCGTCGCTGGCGGCGTTCGACGCGCTTGGGCTGGCGTCGCTGGCGGCGTCGCTGGGTGCGTAGTACAAGCTCCCCGTCCAGGCGCCCGTGTAGGTGATGCCGGTGTTGTTGGTGTTGGGGGCACCACCCGGATGGGTGGTTGCAGCGCTGGAGACACCCCTGGCTGTAGCAGGTGGTAGCGTCCTCCGTTGACTTCCCGGAACGGGCTGAGGCACAGCACGAAGTCCATGATGCGATGCCGTAGAACGTGCGCTCACCGTTGCAGTAGCCGGCGTCGCTCTCTTGCAGCCTATGTGTCCCTGACCCGCCGGAGCCTCCGCTTCTCTGCTGTTGCCCCCCGTTCCTCGCTGTCCCTCGCCATTTTATAGCCTCGGTGTTAGTACACGTAAGCCTTGTCGTCGTCTTCTCTTTTCCACCAATCATCTCTCTCCTCCTCACTGAATGCTTCTCCACCAATCATTTCTCTCCACCTCACCGAATGCTCCTTCTTCCTCTTCTTTATTCTGCGGTTAATCCACGTCGTCGTCTACACACCACTTTCCTTTAAAATTTAATTTAGGCTCCTTAATATATGTGACAATCATTCAGGAGAAGGTGGCCAAGTCCTGTCACCCGCCAATTTAATCACCTCTGGTCACTTCTCCGCTGGCCTATGCCGAGGCTCTGGTCCGGCCAAGCCTTCAGCCCGTCGTTCCTGCCTACGCGCCACTCGGTACAGTTTTTCCTCGGCCGCAGTTCGCACCAACAATGCCACCAGCTCACCTTTCTCAGTCTCTCAAGGACCCGCAAGCTGTGAATTCCTGACCCAGACAAGAAACTGTCGGACTTGCTATGCCTGCGATTTCGCTGGCCATATGGATTAATGAAGCCGCACAAGGGGATCCCGTGCTCTCGATTCCGGACGTGCGTCGGAGTGCGACGTTAATTTGCCCGCCCACCTGTCCCTTCTACTACGCTTCAGAATCCCACCTCGTTTCGTTTCCATTTCTAAACCCACCGTACGCCACCTCCTCTACGCCGTTCTCGCTCTCTTATCCTCCGCTGGTCGCCACCCCTCCAAGTCGAAAATCAGACGCCGCAGTAGTAGAGGAAAGAACTGCGCCGTCAGCGGTCGTCTCGAGCACTTTACTCTTGTGATCATTATTGAAGTGCTCTTTAAAAGTGGGGCTGTTGATGCACTTGTTGACGCCAGTCCTGCAGTGTGTGTCATTAGTAGCAGCTTGTGCCGCCAACTGACCAAAGTGACGACATTGCTTTCTCACATTTTGCTTCGAAGGGCCAGAGCTCGACAAACTTTACATTTAGCAGCGTCTACCGCCTGCCTCAACATACAAGGCCTCTTGAATACCACTGAGTTTCTCGTTCTCACCCGCTCTTTTCCCGACGTCATACTCGGGTGAGAATTTCTGCCAACGCAACATGTCATCACCGACTTGGACGTGCTCACAATGATTTCTCGCAACTGTGTGGTGATCTCGTGGACAAATCTTCCGTTCCCGCTTCGCAGAATCTAGCCACCGACGAAACCGACTTGCCGACTCTCTCCTGTTTCAGCACCTCAGACTTGTGCCACTGTGTGGCGATCTCTTGGACAACTCTTCCGTTCCCGCCTCGCAGAATCTAGCCACCGACGAAAAGACTTGCCGACTCTGCTGCTTCAGCACCTCAGACTTGTGCCTCCCTCTCTGACGCGGCTATTCTTTTAGACACTCTCCTTTGTGTTCATCGCAATTGTTTACTGCTCCCGAATGCCGTACTCAAAATTTCTGGTAGTTTTAGCTCTCTGGACGTGGCAAACTCTTTGCCTTTCTTTACCACTTCGGGGAGAATCGCTAAGCCCTTTTGATCCCGTCGACGGTACTGCTTTCATTGATGACCTTGACGTGCTTGACATACACCTTTACTGTCCTCATCGAAGTCGCTGATCCGACCCACCTGACGATTTTTACTGTTCCGTCGATGCCGCTCTAAAACCTCTCCAGGTCAGCCTGCTTGGTGCCTAGCTTGAGCGTTCCCTAATCCCTGTGAGGACCACATGTAAGAAAGTGAAAAATGTCACGCCAGAGTTCATTTACTGGTGCAAAACGTACCGCAATTCGTGTCGCCATTTACTATATCAGTAAAGAAACACCCCAGCAATGATATATTTTCACAGATTCAAAAGCAGCCCTCTAAGCCTTACAATCTGCTCGTCGTCATAGGTCTCATGAATAACCTGTCGCGGATATCCGAGAGCTACACCACACCGCCATCAATAAAGGGCACGATATTGTCTACCAATGGCTGTCTTGCCACAGCGGCGTCGCAGGAAACCACCACGCGGACGATGCCGTGCAAACTGCTGACCACGATGGCGATTTTATGTCCATGCCCATCTAGAGATCGACGCAGCGGGTAGGTTTCGAACACTGGCGCGGGAGATCACGCTTGCTTTGAGGAATTCCGGCCAGTTTTCAAACCCGCGCCTATTCTCCCTTAATCCTGACTTGAAGCTGAGGCTTTCATCCGACCTACCACGACGTGAGGCAACTTTACTGTGTCGTCTGTGGCTTGATGTCGATTCACAAACCATTACTCTATTCTGTTCGGCATGACTAATAACCCTGCATGTGACATCTGTGGCCGCGTGGAGACCATATATCTCACATTCGTTGATAATGCAAGCATACATTTCTGAAAGACATTCCCTACGCCGTGCGCTGGAACACATCCTTTAACGCTAGGCAACGGTGTTCATGGTTGTCGGGCACTGGCCACTGCGATCGTGGGCGGTGAGGGCCTTCCAGGCCCTCCTGCTGTTCTTAACAGTGTCTCGGCTGCACGACAGGCTGTAAATTTGCCGAAGTATTTTCGCCTTGTGCTTTTGTTATCACACCCTTTTCTCCCCCACCTTTAAATCCCCTCTTCCCTTTCCCCCCGTGCGGGATAGCAAACAGATTTCATCTACTGGTTTTTGTTGTTGCTGTTGTCCTCAGTTGTAGGGGCACATACCTACATCTACTGGTTAACCTCTCTACCTTTCCTCCTCTTGCGCCTCCGTTCAACTTCCACAAAGCCATATTGGATTGTACAAAATTAGTTCATCGCCACACTGACACTGGATCCAATGGTCGTTTGCGCCAGCGCCTTTGCCCGGTCTCCGCCGGACAATTCCACATCATTGATGAGCAGATGAGAGTGATGCTATGCCTCGAAGTTATACAAACGTTCTCTCAGCCCGTGGCTTCCCCGGTCATGTTCGAAAAGAAAAAAGACGGCTCTATTTCATTTTGTGCTCAGTACCACCCACTGAAAAAAAATACACGAAAGGATACCTTCCATATGACTTGTATTGAAGACGCCCTTGATTGCTTGCAGAGAGCATACTAATTTTCTCCATAGCATCTGCGCTATGGGGATTGGCAGGCGCCGCTGGCTGTAACCGAGCCCCAAAACACATCTTTTAACACGCAAGATGGGTTATAATAATTTATTGTTATGCCCTCCGGTCTGTGCAATGCTCCTCTCATCTTTCTGCATGTGATGGACAACATTCTCCGAGAGTAGAAATGGAAGACATGCTTCTGCTATCCGTATGATGTTTCATCTTCTGGAAACACTTTCCATTTCATATTCTCCTCGAGAGTGTACTTCTATGTCTCCGCGACGCTGGCCTGCAGCTCAGTTTAAAGAAATATAGATTTAATTTCTACCACTAACCATCGTAGGCCAAAGCGTGTTCACAGACGGTGTAATCTTGCACCTCAACAACATCCGTGAAGTTAAAGTTTGTACAAAGCCCATGTTTCTGAAAACAATCCAGTACATTATCCTTATTTTAGCTCACTTTCGTCGTTTACACAGGAATTCAGTTGGAATAATTGGCTCACGGACGCAACTTATCTCCAGCAGCCACGACTTGTCGGCCGGGTATCCTGTGAGCGACGAAGCCTTTACAACGCTGCGTCATATTTTTACGTCCTCTTCGATCTCGCGCCATATAGGCCCTTCCGCGCATGTTGAGTTCCACACGGACACCAGCAGCTCCGGTCCGATTGTGGTTCTCGCTCAGCGCGAATCTGGTTTAAATGCATAATGCATATCGCTTTACTTACACCAAGCACGCATTCACAAATGTAGGCTAATTATTTGGGCACGGAAAAAGAGTGACAGTTATTTAAGCTATCGCGAAGTTTAGGTCTTACGTATATCATACATCACCACATCACCATGACCTTCGAAAGCCGTCTTCTCTGAAAGACATCCGGCCGCACGCTGCATTTACTCTCCGTTTACAAGATTATGACTACGGCGATTAATCACGCCGGTCGTAAGCACTGAGATGCGGTCAAGCTCTCCCGCTCTTTCCGCATTCTGATCCTGAACCTCTCTCTCCTCTTCACACCATTAATATGGCTTCTAAGCAGCGCAGCGACTCCTGGGTGAATTAAATTCTGCATTTTTCAGCAAACCGCTCATTGTTTTTCTCTTCAAGACCTTGCTGCCGTCGAACCCATCACTTTGTTAAAGGTGACCACCTTCTTTAGAGACGCAGCTACGTATGCGATAGACGCAAATGGCTGGTAGTAATTCCACAACATCTCCTATGCGTTATTGGCGCTAGCTGTCACGGCGACCCGGAGTGAACCTATGCCTTACTGCCGAAAACGTTGGAACGCTTGAGTTTGCGGTACTACTGGCAGTACATGTACCGCTTTGTCGGTCACCACATCCGCTGCTCTCCCGTATGTGAGCGTAGCAACCGCACAGCACCACACTATCCTGTTGCTCTGCAGCCTTTGCGTTGTCCAGCCCGGCCATTCTGCCGTGTTTGATTCGACTTCACTGGCGTTTTCTCAGCACTTCAGCCTGGATTGCTGGATAGATGTCGCCATCGATCATCCCCCGCACTATGCGGAAACTGCACCGTTAACAGGTATAACAGCATACGACGTCGCCGGTTTTACATCTCACGAAATCATCCTACTTCAGGGTGAGACTAAGAAATTGCTCAGCGATGGTGGTCTCGTCTTTATGTCCGTTGTCGCAAAAGCCCTTCTTCAGGTGTGTCATATCGTTCACCGCACAACGTCGTCTTACCATCTGCAGACGAACGGCAAAAATGAGCGCTTCAAACCGGACCATCGGCGACATGAATGCCAACTATGTTCCCATCACTTACATTGGGAGCGTGTTATACCATGTCAACACTTGCAACTCTGTCACGCTAGCAACTACTAGCTTCTTGCAGTATTTAATTCTGTACGGCCGTGAGCGGTAATCCGAAACGGACACCATAAATCCTTAAAGACCCGATGCTTCCTAATTTAATAGTCTTCCGAACCGCAACGTATGCTGGAGAATGCTGTCACATCGCAAAATCCTTCACCACTCACGCCAGCACCTTCAGAAAAGCGCCCGCGCAGCTTTTGCCTGTCTCCGCATTCTTTTAAACGTCAGTCCTTGGACTGAATTTGAGTGCCTTCCTTCAGCTCAGGCCAGTCTACCAATCTTTGGGGCACACATCAGGGCCTCTATCGCGTTCTATAGAAAACTCCCTCAGTCACTTCTCTCGTCGAGCCCTTCAATTTTTTCGAGTGAGCATTGTCGCAGCTGCCGTGAAATGGTCCAGACTTGGGTAGACATTGATATGATGTAACTCATCTTTATCACCTCTGCAGCTTCAAATCACTCTTAAGAATACAATAAACTGATACAGACGATAATGCGAGAAACAAATTCTTGAAATTTAGTCAGGTAGTTTCCGGACCCAAACCTTATAGTCCTTATTCTGCAAGAAACCGAATCAACAATTGAGATGCATGATCCTAACTACGATCCACTTTTATAAACTTCTTCCTCATCTTGCCACCAATAGTGAACTTGTAAACATTCGAAGTCCGGGCCTCTTCTATCCTCATTTTAGCTCTTAATTTTACTGCTTTATGATAACAACATTAGTCAAACCAAAAACGCTCCTATGTCAGAGTCGAATGATCTTATAGGTTGAGAAAGGTGTTTTGACCTTATGAAGTTACTACAATCTACCAAGTAGTGCCACTCTGATTTATCCCCGTAGATCACGAGATCTTGTCACGTCGTCCCCACCTGCCAGCCGGGCAGGTTGGAACCTGGCCACAGGCCTGTGAGCAGTCTTGACAACGCGCCAGGTGGCAATTGCATAATAGTCTGTCCATAGAAGTATCAAGATTATGTTGCGTCATTACTTACTGCTCACTGTGGGCAATGGAAACCTGCCTACTTGGCTGTGAGCAACCGAAGGTGAGGGACAGGAAAATTAAGGTATAAAATGACCGATTCTGCTTACATGAGCGCATCGGCAGTACCTAGACAACAGAGGAGTACTGGCGTAGGAGAAATCTCAAATGCTGTCGCAATGCTCTATGAAATGTTGGTAAAGTGTCTTGCATGTTAATTCCGTTAGGTAAATAAGCCCAGCAAGAAGACACAGATATTGTTTACCTGTGCCATTAAACAGCTCTCTTTAACAGCCCTTCCAATGGCTCCACAGAGTAGAAGTTTTTTCTATTCTTTTCCTTCCTCATTTTAAGTTCCGCTATGAAAAAACACTTTTTTACCTAATACTTTTTTGCTAATAAATGAAGTGCATCTGTTATAATCAGTGGCACGAGTCTGTGAATTTTCATTCTTCAGTGTTTTTTTTTATTTGTAGAAATTAGTATCAGTCTACAGACATCAAAACACAAGCGATAAATATACACAAAAATCTTATGGTCGCCGCGGTGCGCGGTGGCTCAGTGCTTACGGGGCTCAACTGCTGACTCGAATGGCGCGGGTTTGATCTCAGATGCGGCGGTCAAATTTCGATGGAGGCGATATTCTGGAGGGCAGTGTACTGTGCAAT